>OX326957.1:32513833-33113833 GCA_946800325.1 Luzula sylvatica | reverse complement strand
AAAAACAGAAGTCTAACACCTTAAAAAAATTCAATTACTATATTTTTTAAAAATATGTTAAATTTGAAGTGTAACACAAGCAAAAGACGCAATTTTAATGTCATACTCAAAATACTCCGTAATTGAAGACTAACACACACAAATTTCAATTTTTTCGAAAATTTCTTCAGAATGCAAAAACAAACGTCTATTACCTTCAAAAAATTCAATTATAATATTTTATAAAAATATGTTCAAATTGAAGTGTAACACAAAAAAATGCTCAATTTTCATGTCGTACTCAAAATACTCCGTAATTGAAGACTAACACACACAAATTTCAATTTTTTCGAAAATTACTTAAAAATGTAAAAACAGAATTCTAACACCTTCAAAAAATTCAATGAAGATATTGTTTAAAACTATGTTAAATTTGAAGTGTAACAGAAGAAAAATACTCAATTTTCATGTCGTACTCAAAATACTCAATAATTGAAGACTAACGCACACAACTTATAATTTTTTCGAAAATTTCTTAAAAATGCAAAAACAGAAGTCTAACACCTTCAAAAAATTCAATAATGACTTTTTTAAAAATAAATTAAAATTGAAGTGTAACAAAAGCAAAGTACTCAATTTTCATGACGTACTCAAAATACTCCATAATTGAAGACTAACACACACATATTTCATTTTTTTCGAAAATTTCATCGAACTGCAAAAACAGAAGTCTAACACCTTCAAAAAATTCAGTAATGACATTTTTTTTAAAATTTTAAAATTGAAGTTTAACACAAGTAAAATACTCAATTTTCATGTCGTACTCAAAATACTCCGTAATCGAAGACTAACACACACAAATTTCAATTTTTTCGAAAATTTATTAAAAATGCAAAAACAGAAGTGTAACACCTTCAACAAATTCAAATATGACATTTTTTTAAAATATGTTAAATTTGAAGTGTAACACTGGAAAAATACTCAATTTTCATGTTGTACTCAAAATACTCCGTAATTGAAGACTAACACACACAAATTTCTATTATTTTCAAAAATTTCTTAAAAATGCAAAAACAGAAGTCTGTTAACCTTAAAAAAATTCAATTACGATATTTTTTAAAAATATGTTAAATTAGAAGTGTAACACAAGCAAAATACTCAATTTTCATGTCGTACTCAAAATACTCCGTAATTGAAGACTAACACACACAAATTTCAATTTTTCCGAAAATTTCTTCAAAATGCAAAAACAGACGTATATTACCTTCAAAAAATTCAATTATAATATTTGATAAAAATATGTTCAAATTGAAGTGTAACACAAGCAAAATGCTCAATTTTAATGTCGTACACAAAATACTCCGTAATTGAAGACTAACACACACAAATTCCAATTTTTTCGAAAATTGCTTAAAAATGCAAAAACAGAAGTCTAATACCTTCAAAAAATTCAATTATAATATTTTTTAAAAATATGTTAAATTTGAAGTGTAACACAAGAAAAATACTCAATTTTCATGTCTTACTTAAAATACTCCGTAATTGAAGACTAACACACACAAATTTCAATTTTTCCGAAAATTTCTTCAAAATGCAAAAACAGACGTCTATTACCTTCAAAAAATTCAATTATAATATTTTATAAAAAAATGTTCAAATTGAAGTGTAACACAAGCAAAATGATCAATTTTCATATCGTAATCAAAGTACTCCGTAATGGAAGACTAACACACACAAATTTCATTTTTTTCGAAAATTTCATCAAACTGCAAAAACAGAAGTCTAACACCTTCAAAAAATTCAGTCATGACATTTATTTTTAAATTTTAAAATTGAAGTTTAACACAAGTAAAATACTCAATTTTCATGTCGTACTCAAAATACTCCGTAATTGAAGACTAATACACACAACTTTCAATTTTTTCAAAAAAATTTAAAAAATGCAAAAACAGAAGTCTAATACCTTCAAAATATTCAATTATGACATTTTATATAAATATGTTCAAATTGAAGTGTAACACAAGCAAAATGCTCAATTTTCATGTCGTACTCAAAATACTCCGTAATTGAAGACTAACGCACACAAATTTCAATTTTTTCGAAAATTGCCTAAAAATGCAAAAACAGAAGTGTAACACCATCATAAAGTTCAATGATGATATTGTTTAAAAATATCTAAATTTTAAGTGTAACACAAGAAAAATACTCAATTTTCATGTCGTACTCAAAATACTTAGTAATTGAAGACTGACGCACACACATTTTATTTTTTTCGAAATTTTTTTAAAAATGCCAAAACAGAAGTCTAACACCTTCAAAAAATTCAATTATGACTTTTTTAAAAAAAAATTTAATTTGAATTGTAGCACAAGCAAAGTACTCAATTTTAATGTCGCACTCAAAATACTACATAATTGAAGACTAACACACACAAATTTAAATTTTATGGAAAATTTCATAAAAATGGAAAAACAGAAGTCTAACACCTTCAAAAAATTCAATAATGATATTTTTTTTAAATATGTTAAATTTGAAGTGTAACACAAGCAAAATACTCAATTTTCAAGTCGTACTGAAAATACTCCGTAATTGAATACTAACACACACAAATTTCCATTTTTCCCAAAATTTCTTCAAAATGCAAAAACAGACGTCCATTACCTTCAAAAAATTCAATTATAATATTTTATAAAAATATGTTCAAATTGAAGTGTAACACAAGCAAAATGCTCAATTTTCATATCGTAATCATAATACTCCGTAATGGAAGACTAACACACACAAATTTAATTTTTTTCGAAAATTTCATCAAACTGCAAAAACAGAAGTCTAACACCTTCAAAAAATTCAGTAATGACATGTTTTTTTTAAAATTGAAAATTGAAGTTTAACTCAAGTAAAATACTCAATTTTCATGTGGTACTCAAAATACTCCATAATTGAAGACTAACACACACAAATTTCAATTTTTTCGAAAATTTCTTAAAAATAAAAAAACAGAAGTGTAACACCTTCAAAAAATTCAATTATGACATTTTTTAAAAATATGTTAAATTTTAAGTGTAACACAGGCAAAATACTCAATTTTCATGTCGTACTCAAAATACTCCGTAATTGAAGACTAACACACACAACTTTCAATTTTTTCAAAAAAATTTTAAAAATGCAAAAACAGAAGTCTAATACCTTCAAAAAATTCAATTATGACATTTTATAAAAATATGTTCAAATTGAAGTGTAACACAAGCAAAATGCTCAATTTTCATGTCGTACTCAAAATACTCCGTAATTGAAGACTAACGCACACAAATTTCAATTTTTTCGAAAATTGCCTAAAAATGCAAAAACAGAAGTGTAACACCATCATAAAGTTCAATGATGATATTGTTTAAAAATATCTAAATTTGAAGTGTAACACAAGAAAAATACTCAATTTTCATGTCGTACTCAAAATACTTAGTAATTGAAGACTGACGCACACACATTTTATTTTTTTCGAAATTTTTTTAAAAATGCCAAAACAGAAGTCTAACACCTTCAAAAAATTCAATTATGACTTTTTTAAAAAAAATTTAAATTTGAATTGTAGCACAAGCAAAGTACTCAATTTTCATGTCGCACTTAAAATACTACATAATTGAAACACACACAAATTTAAATTTTATGGAAAATTTCATAAAAATGGAAAAACAGAAGTCTAACACCTTCAAAAAATTCAATAATGATATTTTTTTTAAATATGTTAAATTTGAAGTGTAACACAAGCAAAATACTCAATTTTCATGTCGTACTCAAAATACTCCGTAATTGAAGACTAACACACACAAATTTCCATTTTTCCCAAAATTTCTTCAAAATGCAAAAACAGACGTCTATTACCTTCAAAAAATTCAATTATAATATTTTATAAAAATATGTTCAAATTGAAGTGTAACACAAGCAAAATGCTCAATTTTCATATCGTAATCAAAATACTCCGTAATGGAAGACTAACACACACAAATTTAATTTTTTTCGAAAATTTCATCAAACTGCAAAAACAGAAGTCTAACACCTTCAAAAAATTCAGTAATGACATGTTTTTTTTTAAATTGAAAATTGAAGTTTAACTCAAGTAAAATACTCAATTTTCATGTGGTACTCAAAATACTCCGTAATTGAAGACTAACACACACAAATTTCAATTTTTTCGAAAATTTCTTAAAAATACAAAAACAGAAGTGTAACACCTTCCAAAAATTCAATTATGACATTTTTTAAAAATATGTTAAATTTTAAGTGTAACACAGGCAAAATACTCAATTTTCATGTCGTACTCAAAATACTCCGTAATTGAAGACTAACACACATAAATTTCAATTGTATTGAAACTTTCATCAAACTGCAAAACCAGAAATCTAACACCTTCAAAAAATTTAATAATGAATATTTTTTTAAAAATGTTAAAATTGAAGTGTAACACAAGCAAAATACTCAATTTTCATGTCGCACTCAAAATATTCCGTAATTGAAGACTAACACACACAAATTTCAATTTTTTCGAAAATTTCATCGAACTGCAAAAACAGAAGTCTAACACCTTCAAAAAATTCAGTAATGACATTTTTTTTTTAAATTTTAAAATTGAAGTTTAACACAAGTAAAATACTCAATTTTCATGTCGTACTCAAAATACTCCGTAATTGAAGACTAACACACACAAATTTCAATTTTTTCGAAAATTTCTTAAAAATGCAAAAACAGAAGTGTAACACCTTCAACAAATTCAAATATGACATTTTTTTAAAATATGTTAAATTTGAAGTGTAACACGGGAAAAATACTCAATTTTCATGTTGTACTCAAAATACTCCGTAATTGAAGACTAACACACACAAATTTCAATTATTTTCAAAAATTTCTTAAAAATGCAAAAACAGAAGTCTAACACCTTAAAAAAATTCAATTACGATATTTTTTAAAAATATGTTAAATTTGAAGTGTAACACAAGCAAAATACTCAATTTTCATGTCGTACTCAAAATACTCCGTAATTGAAGACTAACACACACAAATTTCAATTTTTCCGAAAATTTCTTCAAAATGCAAAAAGAGACGTATATTACCTTCAAAAAATTCAATTATAATATTTGATAAAAATATGTTCAAATTGAAGTGTAACACAAGAAAAATGCTCAATTTTAATGTCGTACTCAAAATACTCCGTAATTGAAGACTAACACACACAAATTCCAATTTTTTCGAAAATTGCTTAAAAATGCAAAAACAGAAGTCTAATTCCTTCAAAAAATTCAATTATAATATTTTTTAAAAATATGTTAAATTTGAAGTGTAACACAAGCAAAATACTCAATTTTCATGTCTTACTTAAAATACTCCCTAATTGAAGACTAACACACACAAATTTCAATTTTTCCGAAAATTTCTTCAAAATGCAAAAACAGACGTCCATTACCTTCAAAAAATTCAATTATAATATTTTATAAAAATATGTTCAAATTGAAGTGTAACACAAGCAAAATGATCAATTTTCATATCGTAATCAAAGTACTCCGTAATGGAAGACTAACACACACAAATTTCATTTTTTTCGAAAATTTCATCAAACTGCAAAAACAGAAGTCTAACACCTTCAAAAAATTCAGTAATGACATTTTTTTTTTTTTTTAAATTGAAGTTTAACACAAGTAAAATACTCAATTTTCATGTCGTACTCAAAATACTCCGTAATTGAAGACTAACACACACAACTTTCAATTTTTTCAAAAAAATTTTAAAAATGCAAAAACAGAAGTCTAATATACCTTCAAAAAATTCAATTATGACATTTTATAAAAATATGTTCAAATTGAAGTGTAACACAAGCAAAATGCTCAATTTTCATGTCGTACTCAAAATACTCCGTAATTGAAGACTAACGCACACAAATTTCAATTTTTTCGAAAATTGCCTAAAAATGCAAAAACAGAAGTATAACACCATCATAAAGTTCAATGATGATATTGTTTAAAAATATCTAAATTTGAAGTGTAACACAAGAAAAATACTCAATTTTCATGTCGTACTCAAAATACTTAGTAATTGAAGACTGACGCACACACATTTTATTTTTTTCGAAATTTTTTTAAAAATGCCAAAACAGAAGTCTAACACCTTCAAAAAATTCAATTATGACATTTTTTAAAAATATGTTAAATTTTAAGTTTAACACAGGCAAAATACTCAATTTTCATGTCGTACTCAAAATACTCCGTAATTGAAGACTAACACACACAACTTTCAATTTTTTCAAAAAAATTTTAAAAATGCAAAAACAGAAGTCTAATACCTTCAAAAAATTCAATTACGACATTTTATAAAAATATGTTCAAATTGAAGTGTAACACAACCAAAATGCTCAATTTTCATGTCGTACTCAAAATACTCCGTAATTGAAGACTAACGCACACAAATTTCAATTTTTTCGAAAATTGCCTAAAAATGCAAAAACAGAAGTATAACACCATCATAAAGTTCAATGATGATATTGTTTAAAAATATCTAAATTTGAAGTGTAACACAAGAAAAATACTCAATTTTCATGTCGTACTCAAAATACTTAGTAATTGAAGACTGACGCACACACATTTTATTTTTTTCGAAATTTTTTTAAAAATGCCAAAACAGAAGTCTAACACCTTCAAAAAATTCAATTATGACATTTTTTAAAAATATGTTAAATTTTAAGTTTAACACAGGCAAAATACTCAATTTTCATGTCGTACTCAAAATACTCCGTAATTGAAGACTAACACACACAACTTTCAATTTTTTCAAAAAAATTTTAAAAATGCAAAAACAGAAGTCTAATACCTTCAAAAAATTCAATTACGACATTTTATAAAAATATGTTCAAATTGAAGTGTAACACAAGCAAAATGCTCAATTTTCATGTCGTACTCAAAATACTCCGTAATTGAAGACTAACGCACACAAATTTCAATTTTTTCGAAAATTGCCTAAAAATGCAAAAACAGAAGTGTAACACCATCATAAAGTTCAATGATGATATTGTTTAAAAATATCTAAATTTGAAGTGTAACACAAGAAAAATACTCAATTTTCATGTCGTACTCAAAATACTTAGTAATTGAAGACTGACGCACACACATTTTATTTTTTTCGAAATTTTTTTAAAAATGCCAAAACAGAAGTCTAACACCTTCAAAAAATTCAATTATGACTTTTTTAAAAAAAAATTAAATTTGAATTGTAGCACAAGCAAAGTACTCAATTTTCATGTCGCGCTCAAAATACTACCTAATTGAAGACTAACACACACAAATTTAAATTTTATGGAAAATTTCATAAAAATGGAAAAACAGAAGTCTAACACCTTCAAAAAATTCAATAAAGATATTTTTTTTAAATATGTTAAATTTGAAGTGTAACACAAGCAAAATACTCAATTTTCATGTCGTACTGAAAATACTCCGTAATTGAAGACTAACACACACAAATTTCCATTTTTCCCAAAATTTCTTCAAAATGCAAAAACAAACGTCTATTACCTTCAAAAAATTCAATTATAATATTTTATAAAAATATGTTCAAATTGAAGTGTAACACAAGCAAAATGCTCAATTTTCATATCGTAATCAAAATACTCCGTAATGGAAGACTAACACACACAAATTTAATTTTTTTCGAAAATTTCATCAAACTGCAAAAACAGAAGTCTAACACCTTCAAAAAATTCAGTAATGACATGTTTTTTTTAAAATTGAAAATTGAAGTTTAACTCAAGTAAAATACTCAATTTTCATGTGGTACTCAAAATACTCCGTAATTGAAGACTAACACACACAAATTTCAATTTTTTCGAAAATTTCTTAAAAATAAAAAAACAGAAGTGTAACACCTTCCAAAAATTCAATTATGACATTTTTTAAAAATATGTTAAATTTTAAGTGTAACACAGGCAAAATACTCAATTTTCATGTCGTACTCAAAATACTCCGTAATTGAAGACTAACACACACAACTTTCAATTTTTTCAAAAAAATTTTAAAAATGCAAAAACAGAAGTCTAATACCTTCAAAAAATTCAATTATGACATTTTATAAAAATATGTTCAAATTGAAGTGTAACACAAGCAAAATGCTCAATTTTCATGTCGTACTCAAAATACTCCGTAATTGAAGACTAACGCACACAAATTTCAATTTTTTCGAAAATTGCCTAAAAATGCAAAAACAGAAGTGTAACACCATCATAAAGTTCAATGATGATATTGTTTAAAAATATCTAAATTTGAGGTGTAACACAAGAAAAATACTCAATTTTCATGTCGTACTCAAAATACTTAGTAATTGAAGACTGACGCACACACATTTTATTTTTTTCGAAATTTTTTTAAAAATGCCAAAACAGAAGTCTAACACCTTCAAAAAATTCAATTATGACTTTTTTAAAAAAAATTTAAATTTGAATTGTAGCACAAGCAAAGTACTCAATTTTCATGTCGCACTTAAAATACTACATAATTGAAGACTAACACACACAAATTTAAATTTTATGGAAAATTTCATAAAAATGGAAAAACAGAAGTCTAACACCTTCAAAAAATTCAATAATGATATTTTTTTTAAATATGTTAAATTTGAAGTGTAACACAAGCAAAATACTCAATTTTCATGTCGTACTCAAAATACTCCGTAATTGAACACTAACACACACAAATTTCCATTTTTCCCAAAATTTCTTCAAAATGCAAAAACAGACGTCTATTACCTTCAAAAAATTCAACTATAATATTTTATAAAAATATGTTCAAATTGAAGTGTAACACAAGCAAAATGCTCAATTTTCATATCGTAATCAAAATACTCCGTAATGGAAGACTAACACACACAAATTTAATTTTTTTCGAAAATTTCATCAAACTGCTAAAACAGAAGTCTAACACCTTCAAAAAATTCAGTAATGACATGTTTTTTTTAAAATTGAAAATTGAAGTTTAACTCAAGTAAAATACTCAATTTTCATGTGGTACTCAAAATACTCCGTAATTGAAGACTAACACACACAAATTTCAATTTTTTCGAAAATTTCTTAAAAATACAAAAACAGAAGTGTAACACCTTCAAAAAATTCAATTATGACATTTTTTAAAAATATGTTAAATTTTAAGTGTAACACAGGCAAAATACTCAATTTTCATGTCGTACTCAAAATACTCCGTAATTGAAGACTAACACATATAAATTTCAATTGTATTGAAACTTTCATCAAACTGCAAAACCAGAAATCTAACACCTTCAAAAAATTTAATAATGAATATTTTTTTAAAAATGTTAAAATTGAAGTGTAACACAAGCAAAATACTCAATTTTCATGTCGCACTCAAAATATTCCGTAATTGAAGACTAACACACACAAATTTCAATTTTTTCGAAAATTTCATCGAACTGCAAAAACAGAAGTCTAACACCTTCAAAAAATTCAGTAATGACATTTTTTTTTTAAATTTTAAAATTGAAGTTTAACACAAGTAAAATACTCAATTTTCATGTCGTACTCAAAATACTCCGTAATTGAAGACTAACACACACAAATTTCAATTTTTTCGAAAATTTCTTAAAAATGCAAAAACAGAAGTGTAACACCTTCAACAAATTCAAATATGACATTTTTTTAAAATATGTTAAATTTGAAGTGTAACACGGGAAAAATACTCAATTTTCATGTTGTACTCAAAATACTCCGTAATTGAAGACTAACACACACAAATTTCAATTATTTTCAAAAATTTCTTAAAAATGCAAAAACAGAAGTCTAACACCTTAAAAAAATTCAATTACGATATTTTTTAAAAATATGTTAAATTTGAAGTGTAACACAAGCAAAAAAACTCAATTTTCATGTCGTACTCATAATACTCCGTAATTGAAGACTAACACACACAAATTTCAATTTTTCCGAAAATTTCTTCAAAATGCAAAAAGAGACGTATATTACCTTCAAAAAATTCAATTATAATATTTGATAAAAATATGTTCAAATTGAAGTGTAACACAAGAAAAATGCTCAATTTTAATGTCGTACTCAAAATACTCCGTAATTGAAGACTAACACACACAAATTCCAATTTTTTCGAAAATTGCTTAAAAATGCAAAAACAGAAGTCTAATACCTTCAAAAAATTCAATTATAATATTTTTTAAAAATATGTTAAATTTGAAGTGTAACACAAGCAAAATACTCAATTTTCATGTCTTACTTAAAATACTCCCTAATTGAAGACTAACACACACAAATTTCAATTTTTCCGAAAATTTCTTCAAAATGCAAAAACAGACGTCCATTACCTTCAAAAAATTCAATTATAATATTTTATAAAAATATGTTCAAATTGAAGTGTAACACAAGCAAAATGATCAATTTTCATATCGTAATCAAAGTACTCCGTAATGGAAGACTAACACACACAAATTTCATTTTTTTCGAAAATTTCATCAAACTGCAAAAACAGAAGTCTAACACCTTCAAAAAATTCAGTAATGACATTTTTTTTTTTTTTTTAAATTGAAGTTTAACACAAGTAAAATACTCAATTTTCATGTCGTACTCAAAATACTCCGTAATTGAAGACTAACACACACAACTTTCAATTTTTTCAAAAAAATTTTAAAAATGCAAAAACAGAAGTCTAATATACCTTCAAAAAATTCAATTATGACATTTTATAAAAATATGTTCAAATTGAAGTGTAACACAAGCAAAATGCTCAATTTTGATGTCGTACTCAAAATACTCCGTAATTGAAGACTAACGCACACAAATTTCAATTTTTTCGAAAATTGCCTAAAAATGCAAAAACAGAAGTGTAACACCATCATAAAGTTCAATGATGATATTGTTTAAAAATATCTAAATTTGAAGTGTAACACAAGAAAAATACTCAATTTTCATGTCGTACTCAAAATACTTAGTAATTGAAGACTGACGCACACACATTTTATTTTTTTCGAAATTTTTTTAAAAATGCCAAAACAGAAGTCTAACACCTTCAAAAAATTCAATTATGACATTTTTTAAAAATATGTTAAATTTTAAGTGTAACACAGGCAAAATACTCAATTTTCATGTCGTACTCAAAATACTCCGTAATTGAAGACTAACACACACAACTTTCAATTTTTTCAAAAAAATTTTAAAAATGCAAAAACAGAAGTCTAATACCTTCAAAAAATTCAATTATGACATTTTATAAAAATATGTTCAAATTGAAGTGTAACACAAGCAAAATGCTCAATTTTCATGTCGTACTCAAAATACTCCGTAATTGAAGACTAACGCACACAAATTTCAATTTTTTCGAAAATTGCCTAAAAATGCAAAAACAGAAGTGTAACACCATCATAAAGTTCAATGATGATATTGTTTAAAAATATCTAAATTTGAAGTGTAACACAAGAAAAATACTCAATTTTCATGTCGTACTCAAAATACTTAGTAATTGAAGACTGACGCACACACATTTTATTTTTTTCGAAATTTTTTTAAAAATGCCAAAACAGAAGTCTAACACCTTCAAAAAATTCAATTATGACTTTTTTAAAAAAAAATTTAATTTGAATTGTAGCACAAGCAAAGTACTCAATTTTCATGTCGCACTCAAAATACTACCTAATTGAAGACTAACACACACAAATTTAAATTTTATGGAAAATTTCATAAAAATGGAAAAACAGAAGTCTAACACCTTCAAAAAATTCAATAATGATATTTTTTTTAAATATGTTAAATTTGAAGTGTAACACAAGCAAAATACACAATTTTCATGTCGTACTGAAAATACTCCGTAATTGAAGACTAACACACACAAATTTCCATTTTTCCCAAAATTTCTTCAAAATGCAAAAACAAACGTCTATTACCTTCAAAAAATTCAATTATAATATTTTATAAAAATATGTTCAAATTGAAGTGTAACACAAGCAAAATGCTCAATTTTCATATCGTAATCAAAATACTCCGTAATGGAAGACTAACACACACAAATTTAATTTTTTTCGAAAATTTCATCAAACTGCAAAAACAGAAGTCTAACACCTTCAAAAAATTCAGTAATGACATGTTTTTTTTAAAATTGAAAATTGAAGTTTAACTCAAGTAAAATACTCAATTTTCATGTGGTACTCAAAATACTCCGTAATTGAAGACTAACACACACAAATTTCAATTTTTTCGAAAATTTCTTAAAAATAAAAAAACAGAAGTGTAACACCTTCCAAAAATTCAATTATGACATTTTTTAAAAATATGTTAAATTTTAAGTGTAACACAGGCAAAATACTCAATTTTCATGTCGTACTCAAAATACTCTGTAATTGAAGACTAACACACACAACTTTCAATTTTTTCAAAAAAATTTTAAAAATGCAAAAACAGAAGTCTAATACCTTCAAAAAATTCAATTATGACATTTTATAAAAATATGTTCAAATTGAAGTGTAACACAAGCAAAATGCTCAATTTTCATGTCGTACTCAAAATACTCCGTAATTGAAGACTAACGCACACAAATTTCAATTTTTTCGAAAATTGCCTAAAAATGCAAAAACAGAAGTGTAACACCATCATAAAGTTCAATGATGATATTGTTTAAAAATATCTAAATTTGAAGTGTAACACAAGAAAAATACTCAATTTTCATGTCGTACTCAAAATACTTAGTAATTGAAGACTGACGCACACACATTTTATTTTTTTCGAAATTTTTTTAAAAATGCCAAAACAGAAGTCTAACACCTTCAAAAAATTCAATTATGACTTTTTTAAAAAAAATTTAAATTTGAATTGTAGCACAAGCAAAGTACTCAATTTTCATGTCGCACTTAAAATACTACATAATTGAAGACTAACACACACAAATTTAAATTTTATGGAAAATTTCATAAAAATGGAAAAACAGAAGTCTAACACCTTCAAAAAATTCAATAATGATATTTTTTTTAAATATGTTAAATTTGAAGTGTAACACAAGCAAAATACTCAATTTTCATGTCGTACTCAAAATACTCCGTAATTGAAAACTAACACACACAAATTTCCATTTTTCCCAAAATTTCTTCAAAATGCAAAAACAGTCGTCTATTACCTTCAAAAAATTCAATTATAATATTTTATAAAAATATGTTCAAATTGAAGTGTAACACAAGCAAAATGCTCAATTTTCATATCGTAATCAAAATACTCCGTAATGGAAGACTAACACACACAAATTTAATTTTTTCGAAAATTTCATCAAACTGCAAAAACAGAAGTCTAACACCTTCAAAAAATTCAGTAATGACATGTTTTTTTTAAAATTGAAAATTGAAGTTTAACTCAAGTAAAATACTCAATTTTCATGTGGTACTCAAAATACTCCGTAATTGAAGACTAACACACACAAATTTCAATTTTTTCGAAAATTTCTTAAAAATACAAAAACAGAAGTGTAACGCCTTCAAAAAATTCAATTATGACATTTTTTAAAAATATGTTAAATTTTAAGTGTAACACAGGCAAAATACTCAATTTTCATGTCGTACTCAAAATACTCCGTAATTGAAGACTAACACACATAAATTTCAATTGTATTGAAACTTTCATCAAACTGCAAAACCAGAAATCTAACACCTTCAAAAAATTTAATAATGAATATTTTTTTAAAAATGTTAAAATTGAAGTGTAACACAAGCAAAATACTCAATTTTCATGTCGCACTCAAAATATTCCGTAATTGAAGACTAACACACACAAATTTCAATTTTTTCGAAAATTTCATCGAACTGCAAAAACAGAAGTCTAACACCTTCAAAAAATTCAGTAATGACATTTTTTTTTAAAATTTTAAAATTGAAGTTTAACACAAGTAAAATACTCAATTTTCATGTCGTACTCAAAATACTCCGTAATTGAAGACTAACACACACAAATTTCAATTTTTTCGAAAATTTCTTAAAAATGCAAAAACAGAAGTGTAACACCTTCAACAAATTCAAATATGACATTTTTTTAAAATATGTTAAATTTGAAGTGTAACACGGGAAAAATACTCAATTTTCATGTTGTACTCAAAATACTCCGTAATTGAAGACTAACACACAAAAATTTCAATTATTTTCAAAAATTTTCTTAAAAATGCAAAAACAGAAGTCTAACACCTTAAAAAAATTCAATTACGATATTTTTTAAAAATATGTTAAATTTGAAGTGTAACACAAGCAAAATACTCAATTTTCATGTCGTACTCAAAATACTCCGTAATTGAAGACTAACACACACAAATTTCAATTTTTCCGAAAATTTCTTCAAAATGCAAAAAGAGACGTATATTACCTTCAAAAAATTCAATTATAATATTTGATAAAAATATGTTCAAATTGAAGTGTAACACAAGAAAAATGCTCAATTTTAATGTCGTACTCAAAATACTCCGTAATTGAAGACTAACACACACAAATTCCAATTTTTTCGAAAATTGCTTAAAAATGCAAAAACAGAAGTCTAATACCTTCAAAAAATTCAATTATAATATTTTTTAAAAATATGTTAAATTTGAAGTGTAACACAAGCAAAATACTCAATTTTCATGTCTTACTTAAAATACTCCCTAATTGAAGACTAACACACACAAATTTCAATTTTTCCGAAAATTTCTTCAAAATGCAAAAACAGACGTCCATTACCTTCAAAAAATTCAATTATAATATTTTATAAAAATATGTTCAAATTGAAGTGTAACACAAGCAAAATGATCAATTTTCATATCGTAATCAAAGTACTCCGTAATGGAAGACTAACACACACAAATTTCATTTTTTTCGAAAATTTCATCAAACTGCAAAAACAGAAGTCTAACACCTTCAAAAAATTCAGTAATGACATTTTTTTTTTTTTTTAAATTGAAGTTTAACACAAGTAAAATACTCAATTTTCATGTCGTACTCAAAATACTCCGTAATTGAAGACTAACACACACAACTTTCAATTTTTTCAAAAAAATTTTAAAAATGCAAAAACAGAAGTCTAATATACCTTCAAAAAATTCAATTATGACATTTTATAAAAATATGTTCAAATTGAAGTGTAACACAAGCAAAATGCTCAATTTTCATGTCGTACTCAAAATACTCCGTAATTGAAGACTAACGCACACAAATTTCAATTTTTTCGAAAATTGCCTAAAAATGCAAAAACAGAAGTGTAACACCATCATAAAGTTCAATGATGATATTGTTTAAAAATATCTAAATTTGAAGTGTAACACAAGAAAAATACTCAATTTTCATGTCGTACTCAAAATACTTAGTAATTGAAGACTGACGCACACACATTTTATTTTTTTCGAAATTTTTTTAAAAATTCCAAAACAGAAGTCTAACACCTTCAAAAAATTCAATTATGACATTTTTTAAAAATATGTTAAATTTTAAGTGTAACACAGGCAAAATACTCAATTTTCATGTCGTACTCAAAATACTCCGTAATTGAAGACTAACACACACAACTTTCAATTTTTTCAAAAAAATTTTAAAAATGCAAAAACAGAAGTCTAATACCTTCAAAAAATTCAATTATGGCATTTTATAAAAATATGTTCAAATTGAAGTGTAACACAAGCAAAATGCTCAATTTTCATGTCGTACTCAAAATACTCCGTAATTGAAGACTAACGCACACAAATTTCAATTTTTTCGAAAATTGCCTAAAAATGCAAAAACAGAAGTGTAACACCATCATAAAGTTCAATGATGATATTGTTTAAAAATATCTAAATTTGAAGTGTAACACAAGAAAAATACTCAATTTTCATGTCGTACTCAAAATACTTAGTAATTGAAGACTGACGCACACACATTTTATTTTTTTCGAAATTTTTTTAAAAATGCCAAAACAGAAGTCTAACACCTTCAAAAAATTCCATTATGACTTTTTTAAAAAAAATTTAAATTTGAATTGTAGCACAAGCAAAGTACTCAATTTTCATGTCGCACTCAAAATACTACCTAATTGAAGACTAACACACACAAATTTAAATTTTATGGAAAATTTCATAAAAATGGAAAAACAGAAGTCTAGCACCTTCAAAAAATTCAATAATGATATTTTTTTTAAATATGTTAAATTTGAAGTGTAACACAAGCAAAATACTCAATTTTCATGTCGTACTGAAAATACTCCGTAATTGAAGACTAACACACACAAATTTCCATTTTTCCCAAAATTTCTTCAAAATGCAAAAACAAACGTCTATTACCTTCACAAAATTCAATTATAATATTTTATAAAAATATGTTCAAATTGAAGTGTAACACAAGCAAAATGCTCAATTTTCATATCGTAATCAAAATACTCCGTAATGGAAGACTAACACACACAAATTTAATTTTTTTCGAAAATTTCATCAAACTGCAAAAACAGAAGTCTAACACCTTCAAAAAATTCAGTAATGACATGTTTTTTTTAAAATTGAAAATTGAAGTTTAACTCAAGTAAAATACTCAATTTTCATGTGGTACTCAAAATACTCCGTAATTGAAGACTAACAAACACAAATTTCAATTTTTTCAAAAATTTCTTAAAAATACAAAAACAGAAGTGTAACACCTTCAAAAAATTCAATTATGACATTTTTTAAAAATATGTTAAATTTTAAGTGTAACACAGGCAAAATACTCAATTTTCATGTCGTACTCAAAATACTCCGTAATTGAAGACTAACACACATAAATTTCAATTGTATTGAAACTTTCATCAAACTGCAAAACCGGAAATCTAACACCTTCAGAAAATTTAATAATGAATATTTTTTTAAAAATGTTAAAATTGAAGTGTAACACAAGCAAAATACTCAATTTTCATGTCGCACTCAAAATACTCCGTAATTGAAGACTAACACACACAAATTTCAATTTTTTCGAAAATTTCATCGAACTGCAAAAACAGAAGTCTAACACCTTCAAAAAATTCAGTAATGACATTTTTTTTTAAAATTTTAAAATTGAAGTTTAACACAAGTAAAATACTCAATTTTCATGTCGTAGTCAAAATACTCCGTAATTGAAGACTAACACACACAAATTTCAATTTTTTCGAAAATTTCTTAAAAATGCAAAAACAGAAGTGTAACACCTTCAACAAATTCAAATATGACATTTTTTTAAAATATGTTCAATTTGAAGTGTAACACGGGAAAAATACTCAATTTTCATGTTGTACTCAAAATACTCCGTAATTGAAGACTAACACACACAAATTTCAATTATTTTCAAAAATTTCTTAAAAATGCAAAAACAGAAGTCTAACACCTTAAAAAAATTCAATTACGATATTTTTTAAAAATATGTTAAATTTGAAGTGTAACACAAGCAAAATACTCAATTTTCATGTCGTACTCAAAATACTCCGTAATTGAAGACTAACACACACAAATTTCAATTTTTCCGAAAATTTCTTCAAAATGCAAAAAGAGACGTATATTACCTTCAAAAAATTCAATTATAATATTTGATAAAAATATGTTCAAATTGAAGTGTAACACAAGAAAAATGCTCAATTTTAATGTCGTACTCAAAATACTCCGTAATTGAAGAGTAACACACACAAATTCCAATTTTTTCGAAAATTGCTTAAAAATGCAAAAACAGAAATCTAATACCTTCAAAAAATTCAATTATAATATTTTTTAAAAATATGTTAAATTTGAAGTGTAACACAAGCAAAATACTCAATTTTCATGTCTTACTTAAAATACTCCTTAATTGAAGACTAACACACACAAATTTCAATTTTTCCGAAAATTTCTTCAAAATGCAAAAACAGACGTCTATTACCTTCAAAAAATTCAATTATAATATTTTATAAAAATATGTTCAAATTGAAGTGTAACACAAGCAAAATGATCAATTTTCATATCGTAATCAAAGTACTCCGTAATGGAAGACTAACACACACAAATTTCATTTTTTTCGAAAATTTCATCAAACTGCAAAAACAGAAGTCTAACACCTTCAAAAAATTCAGTAATGACATTTTTTTTTTTAATTTTAAAATTGAAGTTTAACACAAGTAAAATACTCAATTTTCATATCGTACTCAAAATACTCCGTAATTGAAGACTAACACACACAACTTTCAATTTTTTCAAAAAAATTTTAAAAATGCAGAAACAGAAGTCTAATATACCTTCAAAAAATTCAATTATGACATTTTATAATAATATGTTCAAATTGAAGTGTAACACAAGCAAAATGCTCAATTTTCATGTCGTACTCAAAATACTCCGTAATTGAAGACTAACGCACACAAATTTCAATTTTTTCGAAAATTGCCTAAAAATGCAAAAACAGAAGTGTAACACCATCATAAAGTTCAATGATGATATTGTTTAAAAATATCTAAATTTGAAGTGTAACACAAGAAAAATACTCAATTTTCATGTCGTACTCAAAATACTTAGTAATTGAAGACTGACGCACACACATTTTATTTTTTTCGAAATTTTTTTAAAAATGCCAAAACAGAAGTCTAACACCTTCAAAAAATTCAATTATGACATTTTTTAAAAATATGTTAAATTTTAAGTGTAACACAGGCAAAATACTCAATTTTCATGTCGTACTCAAAATACTCCGTAATTGAAGACTAACACACACAACTTTCAATTTTTTCAAAAAAATTTTAAAAATGCAAAAACAGAAGTCTAATACCTTCAAAAAATTCAAATATGACATTTTATAAAAATATGTTCAAATTGAAGTGTAACACAAGCAAAATGCTCAATTTTCATGTCGTACTCAAAATACTCCGTAATTGAAGACTAACGCACACAAATTTCAATTTTTTCGAAAATTGCCTAAAAATGCAAAAACAGAAGTGTAACACCATCATAAAGTTCAATGATGATATTGTTTAAAAATATCTAAATTTGAAGTGTAACACAAGAAAAATACTCAATTTTCATGTCGTACTCAAAATACTTAGTAATTGAAGACTGACGCACACACATTTTATTTTTTTCGAAATTTTTTTAAAAATGCCAAAACAGAAGTCTAACACCTTCAAAAAATTCAATTATGACTTTTTTAAAAAAAATTTAAATTTGAATTGTAGCACAAGCAAAGTACTCAATTTTCATGTCGCACTCAAAATACTACCTAATTGAAGACTAACACACACAAATTTAAATTTTATGGAAAATTTCATAAAAATGGAAAAACAGAAGTCTAACACCTTCAAAAAATTCAATAATGATATTTTTTTTAAATATGTTAAATTGGAAGTGTAACACAAGCAAAATACTCAATTTTCATGTCGTACTGAAAATACTCCGTAATTGAAGACTAACACACACAAATTTCCATTTTTCCCAAAATTTCTTCAAAATGCAAAAACAGACGTCTATTACCTTCAAAAAATTCAATTATAATATTTTATAAAAATATGTTCAAATTGAAGTGTAACACAAGCAAAATGCTCAATTTTCATATCGTAATCAAAATACTCCGTAATGGAAGACTAACACACACAAATTTAATTTTTTTCGAAAATTTCATGAAACTGCAAAAACAGAAGTCTAACACCTTCAAAAAATTCAGTAATGACATGTTTTTTTTAAAATTGAAAATTGAAGTTTAACTCTAGTAAAATACTCAATTTTCATGTGGTACTCAAAATACTCCGTAATTGAAGACTAACACACACAAATTTCAATTTTTCCGAAAATTTCTTCAAAATGCAAAAAGAGACGTATATTACCTTCAAAAAATTCAATTATAATATTTGATAAAAATATGTTCAAATTGAAGTGTAACACAAGAAAAATGCTCAATTTTAATGTCGTACTCAAAATACTCCGTAATTGAAGAGTAACACACACAAATTCCAATTTTTTCGAAAATTGCTTAAAAATGCAAAAACAGAAATCTAATACCTTCAAAAAATTCAATTATAATATTTTTTAAAAATATGTTAAATTTGAAGTGTAACACAAGCAAAATACTCAATTTTCATGTCTTACTTAAAATACTCCTTAATTGAAGACTAACACACACAAATTTCAATTTTTCCGAAAATTTCTTCAAAATGCAAAAACAGACGTCTATTACCTTCAAAAAATTCAATTATAATATTTTATAAAAATATGTTCAAATTGAAGTGTAACACAAGCAAAATGATCAATTTTCATATCGTAATCAAAGTACTCCGTAATGGAAGACTAACACACACAAATTTCATTTTTTTCGAAAATTTCATCAAACTGCAAAAACAGAAGTCTAACACCTTCAAAAAATTCAGTAATGACATTTTTTTTTTTAATTTTAAAATTGAAGTTTAACACAAGTAAAATACTCAATTTTCATATCGTACTCAAAATACTCCGTAATTGAAGACTAACACACACAACTTTCAATTTTTTCAAAAAAATTTTAAAAATGCAGAAACAGAAGTCTAATATACCTTCAAAAAATTCAATTATGACATTTTATAATAATATGTTCAAATTGAAGTGTAACACAAGCAAAATGCTCAATTTTCATGTCGTACTCAAAATACTCCGTAATTGAAGACTAACGCACACAAATTTCAATTTTTTCGAAAATTGCCTAAAAATGCAAAAACAGAAGTGTAACACCATCATAAAGTTCAATGATGATATTGTTTAAAAATATCTAAATTTGAAGTGTAACACAAGAAAAATACTCAATTTTCATGTCGTACTCAAAATACTTAGTAATTGAAGACTGACGCACACACATTTTATTTTTTTCGAAATTTTTTTAAAAATGCCAAAACAGAAGTCTAACACCTTCAAAAAATTCAATTATGACATTTTTTAAAAATATGTTAAATTTTAAGTGTAACACAGGCAAAATACTCAATTTTCATGTCGTACTCAAAATACTCCGTAATTGAAGACTAACACACACAACTTTCAATTTTTTCAAAAAAATTTTAAAAATGCAAAAACAGAAGTCTAATACCTTCAAAAAATTCAAATATGACATTTTATAAAAATATGTTCAAATTGAAGTGTAACACAAGCAAAATGCTCAATTTTCATGTCGTACTCAAAATACTCCGTAATTGAAGACTAACGCACACAAATTTCAATTTTTTCGAAAATTGCCTAAAAATGCAAAAACAGAAGTGTAACACCATCATAAAGTTCAATGATGATATTGTTTAAAAATATCTAAATTTGAAGTGTAACACAAGAAAAATACTCAATTTTCATGTCGTACTCAAAATACTTAGTAATTGAAGACTGACGCACACACATTTTATTTTTTTCGAAATTTTTTTAAAAATGCCAAAACAGAAGTCTAACACCTTCAAAAAATTCAATTATGACTTTTTTAAAAAAAATTTAAATTTGAATTGTAGCACAAGCAAAGTACTCAATTTTCATGTCGCACTCAAAATACTACCTAATTGAAGACTAACACACACAAATTTAAATTTTATGGAAAATTTCATAAAAATGGAAAAACAGAAGTCTAACACCTTCAAAAAATTCAATAATGATATTTTTTTTAAATATGTTAAATTGGAAGTGTAACACAAGCAAAATACTCAATTTTCATGTCGTACTGAAAATACTCCGTAATTGAAGACTAACACACACAAATTTCCATTTTTCCCAAAATTTCTTCAAAATGCAAAAACAGACGTCTATTACCTTCAAAAAATTCAATTATAATATTTTATAAAAATATGTTCAAATTGAAGTGTAACACAAGCAAAATGCTCAATTTTCATATCGTAATCAAAATACTCCGTAATGGAAGACTAACACACACAAATTTAATTTTTTTCGAAAATTTCATCAAACTGCAAAAACAGAAGTCTAACACCTTCAAAAAATTCAGTAATGACATGTTTTTTTTAAAATTGAAAATTGAAGTTTAACTCTAGTAAAATACTCAATTTTCATGTGGTACTCAAAATACTCCGTAATTGAAGACTAACACACACATATTTCAATTTTTTCGAAAATTTCTTAAAAATACAAAAACAGAAGTGTAACACCTTCAAAAAATTCAATTATGACATTTTTTAAAAATATGTTAAATTTTAAGTGTAACACAGGCAAAATACTCAATTTTCATGTCGTACTCAAAATACTCCGTAATTGAAGACTAACACACATAAATTTCAATTGTATTGAAACTTTCATCAAACTGCAAAACCAGAAATCTAACACCTTCAGAAAATTTAATAATGAATATTTTTTTAAAAATGTTAAAATTGAAGTGTAACACAAGCAAAATACTCAATTTTCATGTCGCACTCAAAATACTCCGTAATTGAAGACTAACACACACAAATTTCAATTTTTTCGAAAATTTCATCGAACTGCAAATACAGAAGTCTAACACCTTCAAAAAATTCAGTAATCACATTTTTTTTTTAAATTTTAAAATTGAAGTTTAACACAAGTAAAATACTCAATTTTCATGTCGTACTCAAAATACTCCGTAATTGAAGACTAACACACACAAATTTCAATTTTTTCGAAAATTTCTTAAAAATGCAAAAACAGAAGTGTAACACCTTCAACAAATTCAAATATGACATTTTTTTAAAATATGTTAAATTTGAAGTGTAACACGGGAAAAATACTCAATTTTCATGTTGTACTCAAAATACTCCGTAATTGAAGACTAACACACACAAATTTCAATTATTTTCAAAAATTTCTTAAAAATGCAAAAACAGAAGTCTAACACCTTAAAAAAATTCAATTACGATATTTTTTAAAAATATGTTAAATTTGAAGTGTAACACAAGAAAAATACTCAATTTTCATGTCGTACTCAAAATACTCCGTAATTGAAGACTAACACACACAAATTTCAATTTTTCCGAAAATTTCTTCAAAATGCAAAAAGAGACGTATATTACCTTCAAAAAATTCAATTATAATATTTGATAAAAATATGTTCAAATTGAAGTGTAACACAAGAAAAATGCTCAATTTTAATGTCGTACTCAAAATACTCCGTAATTGAAGACTAACACACACAAATTCCAATTTTTTCGAAAATTGCTTAAAAATGCAAAAACAGAAATCTAATACCTTCAAAAAATTCAATTATAATATTTTTTAAAAATATGTTAAATTTGAAGTGTAACACAAGCAAAATACTCAATTTTCATGTCTTACTTAAAATACTCCTTAATTGAAGACTAACACACACAAATTTCAATTTTTCCGAAAATTTCTTCAAAATGCAAAAACAGACGTCTATTACCTTCAAAAAATTCAATTATAATATTTTATAAAAATATGTTCAAATTGAAGTGTAACACAAGCAAAATGATCAATTTTCATATCGTAATCAAAGTACTCCGTAATGGAAGACTAACACACACAAATTTTATTTTTTTCGAAAATTTCATCAAACTGCAAAAACAGAAGTCTAACACCTTCAAAAAATTCAGTAATGACATTTTTTTTTTTAATTTTAAAATTGAAGTTTAACACAAGTAAAATACTCAATTTTCATGTCGTACTCAAAATACTCCGTAATTGAAGACTAACACACACAACTTTCAATTTTTTCAAAAAAATTTTAAAAATGCAAAAACAGAAGTCTAATATACCTTCAAAAAATTCAATTATGACATGTTATAAAAATATGTTCAAATTGAAGTGTAACACAAGCAAAATGCTCAATTTTCATGTCGTACTCAAAATACTCCGTAATTGAAGACTAACGCACACAAATTTCAATTTTTTCGAAAATTGCCTAAAAATGCAAAAACAGAAGTGTAACACCATCATAAAGTTCAATGATGATATTGTTTAAAAATATCTAAATTTGAAGTGTAACACAAGAAAAATACTCAATTTTCATGTCGTACTCAAAATACTTAGTAATTGAAGACTGACGCACACAAATTGACCAACTACACCGACGCTTCATATCTCAAATTGAAGTGTAACACCATCTAAATTTGAAGTGAACCGATTGTTTATTCAAAAGGGGACCAAATGGGTATTTCTACGAAGTGACCAACTACACCGACGCTTCATATCAAAAAGGGTCTCCCAAACATTACACAAACACACAAAAACAATTTCAACAAAATCGACTTAAACCAAGCAAATTTCAATCCAACAACATTCATCATATGCCAAAATCGATAACTTCTCAGAAAAGTAAACCAAATCATCTCTCTAATTATTTTGTGAAAAGTTCCATATCCACAAATAAGCCCACCGTAGCATTGTGTAACTATTGTTGCAAAATTGGTCATATCTCAAACGGTTGTGATCTACGCAATCCAAAATTAACGTCAAACTCAATATGGATGCGTAAAGATCGTCACTCGATGGGTCCCTCTACGTCTCTCGGTATAGGACCTCCTAGGGCTTAAGCCCTAACTTGAAACACTATACTCCTTAGTATTTCACACCCTAAGCCAAATATGTAAGGGGAGTATAAGAAATAGGCTTAATTAAATTCTAGCCGAGTTAGTCGAGTCTCATGTAGCTACATCACATGTGTTAATAGAGGAATACATTAGAACACTTGTCTCTGTAAATAAATCACGATTTCAGTCCAGTGATCACATCTCAGGAACCAGTCCGTTCGAACGAAAAACAGGTGCGTTCGGAACGAACAACTGAACTATAAGATCCAAAGTCACTGTTAAATTATGGCGCCATCAAATTTTCCTACCAGGATTAAGTGCGTTCGAACGTACAACTGAATGCGTTCCGAACGGAAAAATGAATTATAGGATTATGGCGCCGGATCATACTTTGGCGCCGACTCTTAGTATCAACAGTGTTCAGTGCGTTCGAACGAACAAACTAATGCGTTCGAACGCACATGCCTCATTCAGCGAACCTATTTCAAACCCTTACACTCGCGCCGTTTTATATTCTGGCGCCTCTTCTCAGTTGTGTGTGCGTTCGAACTCACATAGGAGTCCGTTAGAACGGACTTAACAACTTCCCAGATACAACTTAAAATCCCAAAATAGCGCCTTTTCTCAGACATGAGTGCATTCCAACGCACTTATTAGTCCGTTCGAACGGACTTATCGTATTGTCTGCCCATCAGCATGCAACCGACCTTAATCAATGGACACGATGGTTCAGATCTTCGTACGAAAAGACTTGAAGGGACACGATCTCATCTTAACTCAATCTCTTCTTCATTCTCTTCCTAAAAACCTATTTTCTAACTCTATCTCTCACCAAAATCCCTACTCTCCTTCTCCATAAAGAATCATCACCATGAATGCAGCTAAGATCTTGCTTGCTAGGGGGGATTCGAAGGGAAAGAAGAAGGAAGGGGAGAGCTCCAACACTCAACCAAGGTCAAGAGCTCCACCTCCACAGAAGAAGGCGGCTAAGAAGCCTAGGAGGCAAGAAATCTTGAAAGCAGACTACGATTTCAAAAATATAAACAATGAACATCTCTTTCGAAATCCGGAGGGCGGAACTCTCTTCAACGACGTGGTGGCAAGGAAATCCATCGCGAAATGCTACTACTACGAGTTTCCACCAAATATTCCTCATCTTTTCGACAAGATCGAGGCAATCGAGAGAAGATGGGGATTCGTAAATCTTGCGTGTCTTAAAGAGCCGTTCTACGAAGTCATCACTCGATTGTTCTATGCCAACGCCGTATTCAACCATGCTCTAGAGAAGATAACCTCCTATATCCTCGGTGAACAAGTTGAGATCTCGGTTGAAAATCTGTGCGAGTTGTTGGGTCTCAAGGATGATGGAGAGAAGATCTACAACGCACGCAAGGGAAGACTCGAAGCCGCCATTATCGAACCAATGAAGAAGGTGGTTACAAATCGATACCAGTCACAAGAATCGGCATCGCACCTGGCAGCTCCTGAGAGATTCGTTTGGGAAATCGGTAATAATATTCTTACTCCTGTCGCAAAATTGAAGGCAAATTTAGAAAATAGAAATATTATGCTATTGTATCGTATGTGGTACAATGATGAACTACCCGTCCATGTGCCTTATCTCATACTAAGTCATATGGAAAGCGTCCTGAGCCAAAGAAATGCCTCGTTACCTTACGGAACGTTGATTGCCCGGATGTTGGAACTCCAAGGAGTTTCAATCCCGGAGAACGATTGGGACTTCCGATCGGAACAGCCAACAAATCTCGCATCTAAAGCAAACCTCCAACGTCTTGGATATCGGTATTCATCGAATGTACATGGCTGGGTTATCAGTCCCTCCAAAGATGCGGAAGCATTCCACCTTCCTCGCAATCCTACTCGGTGGCTGGAGGGTGACACCCAAACCGAGGAAGAGGAAAACGCCGACCCCGCCGATACTGACCTAAGCGGTGAAGCCCCGGATAGAAAACGTAAGAAGAAGGAGCGTGCAGAAAGCTCGAACGCCCCTTCAGAACACGACGAAAGGAGGTTTTCTTATATGAAGGCGTTATTCGAGGAGATGGATGAGCGGGTTGAAAAACATGGACGAATAATGCGAGACGCATTTCATGAGGACCTGCATGCTTCCGAGACCAGGATGATCGAGAATGTGGGTCGTCAATTTTCCGATCTCTATGTTCACCTTGGAAATCGCTTCGGGCCGTACACGGCACCCCAAGACCGAGTCCCGCGTACCTCTCCTCATCAGACCACCGAGCATCCGTCGGACTTCAACTCGGGACAATTCAATACCGACGCCTTCTTCGCAACTGATCCGAGCGCCCAACCCGAACAGAACCCTTACACCGGCCCCAATGAGATGTGATCGCCGGAGATGTTAAAAGTTTAAATGTGTTGTGTGTGTTATGTCATGATTCTTGTTTGTGAACAATTTGACTTGTTTATTGTTGTGTGTGTGTTTGTATCGGCATGTGTCATGCCTTGAACTGAGTAGATTTGATTTAGTGTCAGTTTAAACTGTTGCATCTATTTTGGATTTTCTTTCTATATAACCTATCAGTCCAGAGGCAAGTGCGTTCGAACGCACCACTCTTTCCGTTCAGAACGCACACACAAAAACTGTTATATTTTCTTAAAAATCTGCTAAATTTTGAAAAGATTGTCATCATTCCAAAACAAAAGAATTTGATCATATTTACGAGCTCATACATTCATCAATTCATTCTTTGAGGGGGAGCTCGCATTTAGGGGGAGCCTTCCGTTGTTGAAGTCTCCTTGGCCCTTTTGATCTCTTTCAAAATGGGGGAGAAACGATCGTACGGAAAGTTCTCAACTAAATGATGAAACTCTCCGAACCGACAGTGTTTTGAAATTAATCAAAAGGGGGAGTTTGTTGGTTCAAATTTCCTGGTAGTTTGATTATTTCAAAACACTGTCAGTACTAATGTATACATCCAGAAAAGTGCAGGATAACATAGGTACGATACGAAGATGAAGGAGGACTTGTGAAGGAGGAGTTCATTGGATTACATCAAGAATCAGGACATGAAGTCTCAAGATAAACAAGAAAAGAAGAACACAAGGAAGGCCATTGGAATACATCAAGACTCAAGATGTTGAAGCCTTCCGTGAGTGGGATACGCCACAAATAAACCATAGGTACAAACCTAGTAGAACTCAAGTAAAATCATGTTCAAAATAACAAAGAGTTCAGTCAAGCAGGAAGTGCGTTCTGAACGAACTCAAAGTCCGTTCAGAACGGACTTGCTAAATATCAAAACTGTAAAGCTTGATTAGAACCAAACGTGTCACAGGGATGTGTGCGTTCGAACGAACAATCATGTCCGTTCGAACGGACAATTAGAATCCGTTCACTCACCTTCTGAGTGCGTTGAACGGACAATCTTTCCTGTGAACGGAAATATGTCACAGGGATATGTGCGTTCGAACGAACACACATGTGCGTTCGAACGGACAACCTGGAATCCGTTCACCCACTTTTCAGTGCGTTGAACGGACTCGTGTTCCTGTGAACGCAAAATGCTATGTATAATTGAGTCCGTTACGAACGGACATTGTCCGTTTGAACGGACCCAAGATGTACTTGCACGTTATTTTGAAACGGCTAGTGCAAACTTCAAGTGCGTTCTGAACGGACTGTATGCGTTCGAACGCACTGCAAGTTTTCTGAAGGATTTCTATAGAGAGTATAAATAGAATCCTTCATGGGTCTCTCTCTCTCACTTCCTCAATTTCAAACTTTCAAACCTAAAAAGAGAGAAACCCTAAGCTGTGATTATCTATATCCATTGATAGCTTGAGAAACCTCTTTAGATCGTTGATCTACTTTCGATATTCTCCACTAATCGTATCCCACTCACGTGACCGATCACGTTGTAGCTCGATTAGTGAAAAAGTGTAATAGGCTAGTGCAACAAATTGTAAAGAGCCTAAGCTATAGATCGATAGAAGCGTGTAAATCGATCTAGGCAAATCCTTGTAATCGAGTTGAGTTGGAATTCAATCGAAGGCCAAAAAGAGGCACAAGGCATTCCCGGAGACGTAGGTACTCGCGAATAATTGAGTCGGTCAATTAAGCGAGTAAAGGGTGAGTTTAAGCTACAAAGCAACCACCTACCGAACTTCGTAAACAAACATCTTGTGTCAAAGTGTTTGTACGGTATCATCTTTATCATCCAAATTATTATTTATTCCGCACCGTAAATTAGGTTTAAATCTAAACTAAGTATAAGTTAGATTGCCGAATTTACCCCCCCCCCCCCTCTAGGTTAGAATTAACCAACAATTGGTATCAGAGCAAGGTACTAACCATCTCTTTGAGTATTAGGGATAACTTGTACTTAACGATCAAATGACCGAAATTAATCCTATTGTACGAAACTCATCGATAAATCCGATAAACACCGTACCCAAATCAAATATATCAAACTCACGTGAATTAGATGGAATCAATTGGAGTTCTTGGAAGAAATGCATGCTAAATGCATTCGCTCTCCAAGGACTTGACAAGGTAGTGTTACAAGGCTTTGTCTTGGCCCAAGAGGTTGACACGGACGGAAATGTAACCTACCCCGATCAAACTAGGGAAGATAGAACTAATGACATTTACGCTCAAAACTTAATACTAAACAACGTAATTAGTTCTATCGGATCGCTAGTTGATCATTGTGAAAACTCATTTGAAATGTGGCGTATGCTCAATGAGAGATACGAGGGTACATCTCAAATGAGAAGAACTAATATCATCGGACTTGAACAAGAATTCAACAATCTCGGAATGATTGAGGGAGAGTCCGTTGATAAAATATGGGCAAAAATCAATGTATTAAAAACCCGATATGCCACCCAACATGCACCTCTTACCGATGATAGAATTATTGCTAGATTACTTCAAGCCATGCCCCGGAGTTGGGAATCTTTACGTGTAGCTTTAGGTACGGCGGTCGCATCACAAGATCTCACTCCCGAAGAATTGGTAAGTCAATTCCGGAACTTCGAGATTCGACTCAAGCAACTCGATGAAGAACAAGGAATCTTCACGACAACTCCTCGATCTAAAGCCATAGCCTTGCCCGCCGTGAATGCAAGCAACGAGGACAATGAGATGGACGACCTCACTTTGCGACTCCTAGAATGGCAAAGGGATGAAAAGCGATTTAATGAGAATCGAAAACAAAAGGGACTGAAACCTCATTGCTTTTGGTGTAAGAAGTTTGGACATATGATGGAGTCGTGTTGGATGCTCCATCCTGAAAATTCTCGGTGGAATAAAAAGGATGACGATCACAAGGATCGAGATAGACGAGAACCTCGATATGAAAGAAGATATGAGGACAAGGGCCGAGATGATCGCCACAAATACAAAGGTAAAGATCATAAAAAGAAAAAGGCATATAAAGCTCATGTAAATTCCAGGTGGGGAGAAACGGATGGATCAAGCACATCATCTGAATCGGATGGTCCATCAAACCGACACCCCGCAAACCTTGCACTTATGGTAAGGATCGATTCTCAACAAATGAGCGCAGTGGAAGCGGCAATCAGATCTCTTCGAATTGAACGAGGGTTAACCACTACACCTCGCACTCCCACACGTATAGACGAAGAACCATCTACTCCAAGCTCAACACATGACCAAGGTCATGAGGTACGTATTAACTCTATAACTAACGTAGAATCATTACATCATCCTGAGTTTTCTCCTGCATTCAAATTAGAACTCGAGTTGTGTGACGAGTTTCTAAAAGATGAAGGAAACTTTCAACAAATAGAGAGTAAACTTGAGAGCTCAACACAAACTCTCAAGGATAAGGTAGCTTCTCTCGAACTATCTATTTTGGCATATAAATCTCAACTAAAAGAATTTAAATGGTTTTCAAAATGTGAGTGTCAAACTCTTAAAGGTGAGATGTCTCATTTAAAAGTCGAACTTCAAAATTGTAAAGTTGAAAATGAGTCTTTGAAGAAGGCTTGTGCCACCAGTGCATTAAGTCCTCCTTCATTGGATGATATCTTGAAATCGTCATTAATGGGACAAAAGCCCAATGACAAATCCGGTTTAGGATACAAGAAAAATAACGGTAATAAACCCGATTTTTCCATATCTAAAAATCAAAAATCCAAATGGGAGAACAATAAAATGGATAGTCACGGAAATGCTTTCATGTATCGTGACTACAACAAAGGTAAAAATGTGAAAACAGAACAAGCTAAACGTGTTAATCATAATTATAGGAACAATCATTTCACACAAAATTCACCACCTAGACATAACAATTTGGGAAGAACCGATTGTTTATTCAAAAGGGGACCAAATGGGTATTTCTACGAAGTGACCAACTACACCGACGCTTCATATCAAAAAGGGTCTCCCAAACATTACACAAACACACAAAAACAATTTCAACAAAATCGACTTAAACCAAGCAAATTTCAATCCAACAACATTCATCATATGCCAAAATCGATAACTTCTCAGAAAAGTAAACCAAATCATCTCTCTAATTATTTTGTGAAAAGTTCCATATCCACAAATAAGCCCACCGTAGCATTGTGTAACTATTGTTGCAAAATTGGTCATATCTCAAACGGTTGTGATCTACGCAATCCAAAATTAACGTCAAACTCAATATGGATGCGTAAAGATCGTCACTCGATGGGTCCCTCTACGTCTCTCGGTATAGGACCTCCTAGGGCTTAAGCCCTAACTTGAAACACTATACTCCTTAGTATTTCACACCCTAAGCCAAATATGTAAGGGGAGTATAAGAAATAGGCTTAATTAAATTCTAGCCGAGTTAGTCGAGTCTCATGTAGCTACATCACATGTGTTAATAGAGGAATACATTAGAACACTTGTCTCTGTAAATAAATCACGATTTCAGTCCAGTGATCACATCTCAGGAACCAGTCCGTTCGAACGAAAAACAGGTGCGTTCGGAACGAACAACTGAACTATAAGATCCAAAGTCACTGTTAAATTATGGCGCCATCAAATTTTCCTACCAGGATTAAGTGCGTTCGAACGTACAACTGAATGCGTTCCGAACGGAAAAATGAATTATAGGATTATGGCGCCGGATCATACTTTGGCGCCGACTCTTAGTATCAACAGTGTTCAGTGCGTTCGAACGAACAAACTAATGCGTTCGAACGCACATGCCTCATTCAGCGAACCTATTTCAAACCCTTACACTCGCGCCGTTTTATATTCTGGCGCCTCTTCTCAGTTGTGTGTGCGTTCGAACTCACATAGGAGTCCGTTAGAACGGACTTAACAACTTCCCAGATACAACTTAAAATCCCAAAATAGCGCCTTTTCTCAGACATGAGTGCATTCCAACGCACTTATTAGTCCGTTCGAACGGACTTATCGTATTGTCTGCCCATCAGCATGCAACCGACCTTAATCAATGGACACGATGGTTCAGATCTTCGTACGAAAAGACTTGAAGGGACACGATCTCATCTTAACTCAATCTCTTCTTCATTCTCTTCCTAAAAACCTATTTTCTAACTCTATCTCTCACCAAAATCCCTACTCTCCTTCTCCATAAAGAATCATCACCATGAATGCAGCTAAGATCTTGCTTGCTAGGGGGGATTCGAAGGGAAAGAAGAAGGAAGGGGAGAGCTCCAACACTCAACCAAGGTCAAGAGCTCCACCTCCACAGAAGAAGGCGGCTAAGAAGCCTAGGAGGCAAGAAATCTTGAAAGCAGACTACGATTTCAAAAATATAAACAATGAACATCTCTTTCGAAATCCGGAGGGCGGAACTCTCTTCAACGACGTGGTGGCAAGGAAATCCATCGCGAAATGCTACTACTACGAGTTTCCACCAAATATTCCTCATCTTTTCGACAAGATCGAGGCAATCGAGAGAAGATGGGGATTCGTAAATCTTGCGTGTCTTAAAGAGCCGTTCTACGAAGTCATCACTCGATTGTTCTATGCCAACGCCGTATTCAACCATGCTCTAGAGAAGATAACCTCCTATATCCTCGGTGAACAAGTTGAGATCTCGGTTGAAAATCTGTGCGAGTTGTTGGGTCTCAAGGATGATGGAGAGAAGATCTACAACGCACGCAAGGGAAGACTCGAAGCCGCCATTATCGAACCAATGAAGAAGGTGGTTACAAATCGATACCAGTCACAAGAATCGGCATCGCACCTGGCAGCTCCTGAGAGATTCGTTTGGGAAATCGGTAATAATATTCTTACTCCTGTCGCAAAATTGAAGGCAAATTTAGAAAATAGAAATATTATGCTATTGTATCGTATGTGGTACAATGATGAACTACCCGTCCATGTGCCTTATCTCATACTAAGTCATATGGAAAGCGTCCTGAGCCAAAGAAATGCCTCGTTACCTTACGGAACGTTGATTGCCCGGATGTTGGAACTCCAAGGAGTTTCAATCCCGGAGAACGATTGGGACTTCCGATCGGAACAGCCAACAAATCTCGCATCTAAAGCAAACCTCCAACGTCTTGGATATCGGTATTCATCGAATGTACATGGCTAGGTTATCAGTCCCTCCAAAGATGCGGAAGCATTCCACCTTCCTCGCAATCCTACTCGGTGGCTGGAGGGTGACACCCAAACCGAGGAAGAGGAAAACGCCGACCCCGCCGATACTGACCTAAGCGGTGAAGCCCCGGATAGAAAACGTAAGAAGAAGGAGCGTGCAGAAAGCTCGAACGCCCCTTCAGAACACGACGAAAGGAGGTTTGCTTATATGAAGGCGTTATTCGAGGAGATGGATGAGCGGGTTGAAAAACATGGACGAATAATGCGAGACGCATTTCATGAGGACCTGCATGCTTCCGAGACCAGGATGATCGAGAATGTGGGTCGTCAATTTTCCGATCTCTATGTTCACCTTGGAAATCGCTTCGGGCCGTACACGGCACCCCAAGACCGAGTCCCGCGTACCTCTCCTCATCAGACCACCGAGCATCCGTCGGACTTCAACTCGGGACAATTCAATACCGACGCCTTCTTCGCAACTGATCCGAGCGCCCAACCCGAACAGAACCCTTACACCGGCCCCAATGAGATGTGATCGCCGGAGATGTTAAAAGTTTAAATGTGTTGTGTGTGTTATGTCATGATTCTTGTTTGTGAACAATTTGACTTGTTTATTGTTGTGTGTGTGTTTGTATCGGCATGTGTCATGCCTTGAACTGAGTAGATTTGATTTAGTGTCAGTTTAAACTGTTGCATCTATTTTGGATTTTCTTTCTATATAACCTATCAGTCCAGAGGCAAGTGCGTTCGAACGCACCACTCTTTCCGTTCAGAACGCACACACAAAAACTGTTATATTTTCTTAAAAATCTGCTAAATTTTGAAAAGATTGTCATCATTCCAAAACAAAAGAATTTGATCATATTTACGAGCTCATACATTCATCAATTCATTCTTTGAGGGGGAGCTCGCATTTAGGGGGAGCCTTCCGTTGTTGAAGTCTCCTTGGCCCTTTTGATCTCTTTCAAAATGGGGGAGAAACGATCGTACGGAAAGTTCTCAACTAAATGATGAAACTCTCCGAACCGACAGTGTTTTGAAATTAATCAAAAGGGGGAGTTTGTTGGTTCAAATTTCCTGGTAGTTTGATTATTTCAAAACACTGTCAGTACTAATGTATACATCCAGAAAAGTGCAGGATAACATAGGTACGATACGAAGATGAAGGAGGACTTGTGAAGGAGGAGTTCATTGGATTACATCAAGAATCAGGACATGAAGTCTCAAGATAAACAAGAAAAGAAGAACACAAGGAAGGCCATTGGAATACATCAAGACTCAAGATGTTGAAGCCTTCCGTGAGTGGGATACGCCACAAATAAACCATAGGTACAAACCTAGTAGAACTCAAGTAAAATCATGTTCAAAATAACAAAGAGTTCAGTCAAGCAGGAAGTGCGTTCTGAACGAACTCAAAGTCCGTTCAGAACGGACTTGCTAAATATCAAAACTGTAAAGCTTGATTAGAACCAAACGTGTCACAGGGATGTGTGCGTTCGAACGAACAATCATGTCCGTTCGAACGGACAATTAGAATCCGTTCACTCACCTTCTGAGTGCGTTGAACGGACAATCTTTCCTGTGAACGGAAATATGTCACAGGGATATGTGCGTTCGAACGAACACACATGTGCGTTCGAACGGACAACCTGGAATCCGTTCACCCACTTTTCAGTGCGTTGAACGGACTCGTGTTCCTGTGAACGCAAAATGCTATGTATAATTGAGTCCGTTACGAACGGACATTGTCCGTTTGAACGGACCCAAGATGTACTTGCACGTTATTTTGAAACGGCTAGTGCAAACTTCAAGTGCGTTCTGAACGGACTGTATGCGTTCGAACGCACTGCAAGTTTTCTGAAGGATTTCTATAGAGAGTATAAATAGAATCCTTCATGGGTCTCTCTCTCTCACTTCCTCAATTTCAAACTTTCAAACCTAAAAAGAGAGAAACCCTAAGCTGTGATTATCTATATCCATTGATAGCTTGAGAAACCTCTTTAGATCGTTGATCTACTTTCGATATTCTCCACTAATCGTATCCCACTCACGTGACCGATCACGTTGTAGCTCGATTAGTGAAAAAGTGTAATAGGCTAGTGCAACAAATTGTAAAGAGCCTAAGCTATAGATCGATAGAAGCGTGTAAATCGATCTAGGCAAATCCTTGTAATCGAGTTGAGTTGGAATTCAATCGAAGGCCAAAAAGAGGCACAAGGCATTCCCGGAGACGTAGGTACTCGCGAATAATTGAGTCGGTCAATTAAGCGAGTAAAGGGTGAGTTTAAGCTACAAAGCAACCACCTACCGAACTTCGTAAACAAACATCTTGTGTCAAAGTGTTTGTACGGTATCATCTTTATCATCCAAATTATTATTTATTCCGCACCGTAAATTAGGTTTAAATCTAAACTAAGTATAAGTTAGATTGCCGAATTTACCCCCCCCCCCCTCTAGGTTAGAATTAACCAACAATTGGTATCAGAGCAAGGTACTAACCATCTCTTTGAGTATTAGGGATAACTTGTACTTAACGATCAAATGACCGAAATTAATCCTATTGTACGAAACTCATCGATAAATCCGATAAACACCGTACCCAAATCAAATATATCAAACTCACGTGAATTAGATGGAATCAATTGGAGTTCTTGGAAGAAATGCATGCTAAATGCATTCGCTCTCCAAGGACTTGACAAGGTAGTGTTACAAGGCTTTGTCTTGGCCCAAGAGGTTGACACGGACGGAAATGTAACCTACCCCGATCAAACTAGGGAAGATAGAACTAATGACATTTACGCTCAAAACTTAATACTAAACAACGTAATTAGTTCTATCGGATCGCTAGTTGATCATTGTGAAAACTCATTTGAAATGTGGCGTATGCTCAATGAGAGATACGAGGGTACATCTCAAATGAGAAGAACTAATATCATCGGACTTGAACAAGAATTCAACAATCTCCGAATGATTGAGGGAGAGTCCGTTGATAAAATATGGGCAAAAATCAATGTATTAAAAACCCGATATGCCACCCAACATGCACCTCTTACCGATGATAGAATTATTGCTAGATTACTTCAAGCCATGCCCCGGAGTTGGGAATCTTTACGTGTAGCTTTAGGTACGGCGGTCGCATCACAAGATCTCACTCCCGAAGAATTGGTAAGTCAATTCCGGAACTTCGAGATTCGACTCAAGCAACTCGATGAAGAACAAGGAATCTTCACGACAACTCCTCGATCTAAAGCCATAGCCTTGCCCGCCGTGAATGCAAGCAACGAGGACAATGAGATGGACGACCTCACTTTGCGACTCCTAGAATGGCAAAGGGATGAAAAGCGATTTAATGAGAATCGAAAACAAAAGGGACTGAAACCTCATTGCTTTTGGTGTAAGAAGTTTGGACATATGATGGAGTCGTGTTGGATGCTCCATCCTGAAAATTCTCGGTGGAATAAAAAGGATGACGATCACAAGGATCGAGATAGACGAGAACCTCGATATGAAAGAAGATATGAGGACAAGGGCCGAGATGATCGCCACAAATACAAAGGTAAAGATCATAAAAAGAAAAAGGCATATAAAGCTCATGTAAATTCCAGGTGGGGAGAAACGGATGGATCAAGCACATCATCTGAATCGGATGGTCCATCAAACCGACACCCCGCAAACCTTGCACTTATGGTAAGGATCGATTCTCAACAAATGAGCGCAGTGGAAGCGGCAATCAGATCTCTTCGAATTGAACGAGGGTTAACCACTACACCTCGCACTCCCACACGTATAGACGAAGAACCATCTACTCCAAGCTCAACACATGACCAAGGTCATGAGGTACGTATTAACTCTATAACTAACGTAGAATCATTACATCATCCTGAGTTTTCTCCTGCATTCAAATTAGAACTCGAGTTGTGTGACGAGTTTCTAAAAGATGAAGGAAACTTTCAACAAATAGAGAGTAAACTTGAGAGCTCAACACAAACTCTCAAGGATAAGGTAGCTTCTCTCGAACTATCTATTTTGGCATATAAATCTCAACTAAAAGAATTTAAATGGTTTTCAAAATGTGAGTGTCAAACTCTTAAAGGTGAGATGTCTCATTTAAAAGTCGAACTTCAAAATTGTAAAGTTGAAAATGAGTCTTTGAAGAAGGCTTGTGCCACCAGTGCATTAAGTCCTCCTTCATTGGATGATATCTTGAAATCGTCATTAATGGGACAAAAGCCCAATGACAAATCCGGTTTAGGATACAAGAAAAATAACGGTAATAAACCCGATTTTTCCATATCTAAAAATCAAAAATCCAAATGGGAGAACAATAAAATGGATAGTCACGGAAATGCTTTCATGTATCGTGACTACAACAAAGGTAAAAATGTGAAAACAGAACAAGCTAAACGTGTTAATCATAATTATAGGAACAATCATTTCACACAAAATTCACCACCTAGACATAACAATTTGGGAAGAACCGATTGTTTATTCAAAAGGGGACCAAATGGGTATTTCTACGAAGTGACCAACTACACCGACGCTTCATATCAAAAAGGGTCTCCCAAACATTACACAAACACACAAAAACAATTTCAACAAAATCGACTTAAACCAAGCAAATTTCAATCCAACAACATTCATCATATGCCAAAATCGATAACTTCTCAGAAAAGTAAACCAAATCATCTCTCTAATTATTTTGTGAAAAGTTCCATATCCACAAATAAGCCCACCGTAGCATTGTGTAACTATTGTTGCAAAATTGGTCATATCTCAAACGGTTGTGATCTACGCAATCCAAAATTAACGTCAAACTCAATATGGATGCGTAAAGATCGTCACTCGATGGGTCCCTCTACGTCTCTCGGTATAGGACCTCCTAGGGCTTAAGCCCTAACTTGAAACACTATACTCCTTAGTATTTCACACCCTAAGCCAAATATGTAAGGGGAGTATAAGAAATAGGCTTAATTAAATTCTAGCCGAGTTAGTCGAGTCTCATGTAGCTACATCACATGTGTTAATAGAGGAATACATTAGAACACTTGTCTCTGTAAATAAATCACGATTTCAGTCCAGTGATCACATCTCAGGAACCAGTCCGTTCGAACGAAAAACAGGTGCGTTCGGAACGAACAACTGAACTATAAGATCCAAAGTCACTGTTAAATTATGGTGCCATCAAATTTTCCTACCAGGATTAAGTGCGTTCGAACGTACAACTGAATGCGTTCCGAACGGAAAAATGAATTATAGGATTATGGCGCCGGATCATACTTTGGCGCCGACTCTTAGTATCAACAGTGTTCAGTGCGTTCGAACGAACAAACTAATGCGTTCGAACGCACATGCCTCATTCAGCGAAAATTGAAGACTAACACACACAAATTTCAATTTTTTCGAAAATTGCCTAAAAATGCAAAAACAGAAGTGTAACACCATCATAAAGATCAATGATGATATTGTTTAAAAATATCTAAATTTGAAGTGTAACACAAGAAAAATACTCAATTTTCAAGTCGTACTCAAAATACTCAGTAATTTAAGACTGACGCACACACATTTTATTTTTTTCGAAATTTTCTTAAAAATGCCAAAACAGAAGTCTAACACCTTCAAAAAATTCAATTTTGACTTTTATTTTAAAAATTTAAATTTCAATTGTAACACAAGCAAAGTACTCAATTTTCATGTCGCACTCAAAATACTACATAATTGAAGACTAACACACACAAATTTAAATTTTACGGAAAATTTCATAAAAATGGAAAAACAGAAGTCTAACACCTTCAAAAAATTCAATAATGATATTTTTTTTAAATATGTTAAATTTGAAGTGTAACACAAGCAAAATACTCAATTTTCATGTCGTACTCAAAATACTCTGTAATTGAAGACTAACACACACAAATTTCCATTTTTCCCAAAATTTCTTCAAAATGCAAAAACAGACGTCTATTACCTTCAAAAAATTCAATTATAATATTTTATAAAAATATGTTCAAATCGAAGTGTAACACAAGCAAAATGCTCAATTTTCATATCGTAATCAAAATACTCCGTAATGGAAGACTAACACACACAAATTTCATTTTTTTCGAAAATTTCATCAAACTGCAAAAACAGAAGTCTAACACCTTCAAAAAATTCAGTAATGACATGTTTTTTTTTAAATTGAAAATTGAAGTTTAACTCAAGTAAAATACTCAATTTTCATGTCGTACTCAAAATACTCCGTAATTGAAGACTAACATACACAAATTTCAATTTTTTCGAAAATTTCTTAAAAATACAAAAACAGAAGTGTAATACGTTCAAACAATTCAATTATGACATTTTATAAAAATATGTTCAAATTGAAGTGTAACACAAGCAAAATGCTCAATTTTCATGTCGTACTCAAAATACTCCGTAATTGAAGACTAACACACACAAATTTCAATTTTTTCGAAAATTGCCTAAAAATGCAAAAACAGAAGTGTAACACCATCATAAAGATCAATGATGATATTGTTTAAAAATATCAAAATTTGAAGTGTAACACAAGAAAAATACTCAATTTTCATGTCGTACTCAAAATACTCAGTAATTTAAGACTGACGCACACACATTTTATTTTTTTCGAAATTTTCTTAAAAATGCCAAAACATAAGTCTAACACCTTCAAAAAATTCAATTATGACTTTTTCTTTTAAAATTTAAATTTCAATTGTAACACAAGCAAAGTACTCAATTTTCAAGTCGCACTCAAAATACTACATAATTGAAGACTAACACACACAAATTTAAATTTTATGGAAAATTTCATAAAAATGGAAAAACAGAAGTCTAACACCTTCAAAAAATTCAATAATGATATTTTTTTTAAATATGTTAAATTTGAAGTGTAACACAAGTAAAATACTCAATTTTCATATCGTAATCAAAATACTCCGTAATCGATGACTAACACACACAAATTTCATTTTTTTTGAAAATTTCATCAAACTACAAAAACAGAAGTCTAACACCTTCAAAAAATTTAGTAATGACGTTTATTTAAAAAAATTTAAAATTGAAGTTTAACACAAGTAAAATACTCAATTTTCATGTCGTACTCAAAATACTCCGTAATTGAAGACTAACACACACAAATTTCAATTTTTTCGAAAATTTCTTAAAAATGCAAAAACAGAAGTGTAACACCTTCAAAAAATTCAATTATGACATTTTTAAAAATATGTTAAATTTGAAGTGTAACACAGTAAAAATACTCAATTTTCATGTCGTACTCAAAATACTCCGTAATTGAAGAATAACACACATAAATTTCATTTGTTTTGAAACTTTCATCAAACTGCAAAAACAGAAGTCCCACACCTTCAAAAAATTCAATAATGATATTTTTTTTTAAATATGTTAAATTTTAAGTGTAGCACAAGCAAAATACTCAATTTTCATGTCGTACTCAAAATACTCCGTAATTGAAGACTAACACACACAAATTTCAATTTTTCCGAAAATTTCTTCAAAATGCAAAAACAAAAGTCTAACACCTTAAAAAAATTCAATTATGATATTTTTAAAAAATATGTTATACTTGAAGTGTAACACAAGCAAAATACTCATATTTCATGTCGTACTCAAAATACTCCGTAATTGAAGACTAACACACACACAAATTTCAATTTTTCCGAAAATTTCTTCAAAATGCAAAAACAGACGTCTATTACCTTCAAAAAATTCAATTATAATATTTTATAAAAATATGTTCAAATTGAAGTGTAACACAAGCAAAATGCTCAATTTTCATATCATAATCTAAGTACTCCGTAATGGAAGACTAACACACACAAATTTCATTTTTTTCGAAAATTTCATCAAACTGCAAAAACAGAAGTCTAACACCTTCAAAAAATTCTGTAATGACATTTTTTTTTAATTTTAAAATTGATGTTTAACACAAGTAAAATACTCAATTTTCATGTCATACTCAAAATACTCCGTAATTGAAGACTAACACACCCAAATTTCAATTTTTTCAAAAATTTCTTAAAAATGCAAAAATAGAAGTTTAATACGTTCAAACAATTCAATTATGACATTTTATGAAAATATGTTCAAATTGAAGTGTAACACAAGCAAAATGCTCAATTTTCATGTCGTACTCAAAATACTCCGTAATTGAAGACTAACACACACAAATTTCAATTTTTTCGAAAATTGCCTAAAAATGCAAAAATAGAAGTGTAACACCATCATAAAGATCAATGATGATATTATTTAAAAATATCTAAATTTGAAATGTAACACAAGAAAAATACTCAATTTTCATGTCGTACTCAAAATACTCAGTAATTGAAGACCGACGCACACACATTTTATTTTTTTCGAAATTTTCTTAAAAATGCCAAAACAGAAGTCTAACACCTTCAAAAAATTCAATTATGACATTTTTTAAATAAATTTAAATTTGATTGTAGCACAAGCAAAGTACTCAATTTTCATGTCGCACTCAAAATACTACATAATTGAAGACTAACACACCCAAATTTAAATTTTATGGAAAATTTCATAAAAATGGAAAAACAGAAGTCTAACACCTTCAAAAAATTCAATAATGATATTTTTTTTAAATATGTTAAATTGGAAGTGTAACACAAGCAAAATACTCAATTTTCATGCCGTACTCAAAATACTCCGTAATTGAAGACTAACACACACAAATTTCCATTTTTCCCAAAATTTCTTCAAAATGCAAAAACAGACGTCTATTACCTTCAAAAAATTCAATTATAATATTTTATAAAAATATGTTCAAATTGAAGTGTAACACAAGCAAAATGCTCAATTTTCATATCGTAATCAAAATACTCCGTAATGGAAGACTAACACACACAAATTTCATTTTTTTCGAAAATTTCATCAAACTGCAAAAACAGAAGTCTAACACCTTCAAAAAATTCAGTAATGACATGTTTTTTTTTAAATTGAAAATTGAAGTTTAACTCAAGTAAAATACTCAATTTTCATGTCGTACTCAAAATACTCCGTAATTGAAGACTAACATACACAAATTTCATTTTTTTCGAAAATTTCTTAAAAATACAAAAACAGAAGTGTAACACCTTCAAAAAATTCAATTAAGACATTTTTTAAAAATATGTTAAATTTGAAGTGTAACACAGGCAAAATACTCAATTTTCATGTCGTACTCAAAATACTCCGTAATTGAAGACTAACACACATAAATTTCAATTGTATTGAAACTTTCATCAAACTGCAAAACCAGAAATCTAACACCTTCAAAAAATTTAATAATGAATATTTTTTTAAAAATGTTAAAATTGAAGTGTAACACAAGCAAAATACTCAATTTTCATGTCGCACTCAAAATACTCCGTAATTGAAGACACACACAAATTTCAATTTTTTCGAAAATTTCTTAAAAATTTAAAAACAGAAGTCTAACACCTTAAAAAAATTCAATTACGATCTTTTTTAAAAATATGTTATGCTTGAAGTGTAACACAAGCAAAATACTCAATTTTCATGTTGTACTCAAAATACTCCGTAATTGAAGACTAACACACACAAATTTCAATTATTTTCCAAAATTTCTTAAAAATACAAAAACAGAAGTCTAACACCTTAAAAAAATTCAATTACTATATTTTTTAAAAATATGTTAAATTTGAAGTGTAACACAAGCAAAATACGCAATTTTTATGTCATACTCAAAATACTCCGTAATTGAAGACTAACACACACAAATTTCAATTTTTTCGAAAATTTCTTCAGAATGCAAAAACAAACGTCTATTACCTTCTAAAAATTCAATTATTATATTTTATAAAAATATGTTCAAATTGAAGTGTAACACACAAAAATGCTCAATTTTCATGTCGTACTCAAAATACTCCGTAATTGAAGACTAACACACACAAATTTCAATTTTTTCGAAAATTACTTAAAAATGTAAAAACAGAATTCTAACACCTTCAAAAAATTCAATGAAGATATTGTTTAAAACTATGTTAAATTTGAAATGTAACACAAGAAAAATACTCAATTTTCATGTCGTACTCAAAATACTCAGTAATTGAAGACTAACGCCCACAAATTTTAATTTTTTCGAAAATTTCTTAAAAATGCAAAAAACAGAAGTCCAACACCTTCAAAAAATTCAATTATGACTTTTTTTTTAAAAATTTAAATTTGAAGTGTAACACAAGCAAAGTACTCAATTTTCATGTCGCACTCAAAATACTACATAATTGAAGACTAACACACACAAATTTAAATTTTATGGAAAATTTCATAAAAATGGAAAAACAGAAGTCTAACACCTTCAAAAAATTCAATAATGATATTTTTTTAAAATATGTTAAATTTGAAGTGTAACACAAGCAAAATACTCCATTTTCATATCGTAATCAAAATACTCCGTAATGGAAGACTAACACACACAAATTTCATGTTTTTCGAAAATTTCATAAAACTGCAAAAACAAAAGTCTAACACCTTCAAAAAAATTCAGTAATGACATTTTTTTACAAAATTTTAAAATTTAAGTTTAACACAAGTAAAATACTCAATTTTCATATCATACTCAAAATACTCCGTAATTGAAGACTAACACACAAAAATTTCAATTTTTTTGAAAATTTCTTAAAAATTAAATAACAGAAGTTTAACACCTTCAAAAAATTTAATATAGATATTTTTTTTAAAATATGTCAAATTTGAAGTGTAACACAAGCAAAATACTCAATTTTCATGTCGTACTCAAAATACTCCGTAATTGAAGACAAACACACACAAATTACAATTTTATCGAAAATTTCTTAAAAATGCTAAAAGAGAAGTGTAACACCTTCAAAAAATTCAATTATGACATTTTTTAAAAATATATTAAATTTGAAGTGTAACACAGGCAAAATACTCAATTTTCATGTCGTACTCAAAATACTCCGTAATTGAAGACTAACACACATAAATTTCTAATGTATTGAAACTTTCATCAAGCTGCAAAACCAGAAATCTAACACCTTCAAAAAATTTAATAATGATTTTTTTTTTAAAAATGTTAAAATTGAATTGTAACACAAGCAAAATACTCAATTTTCATGTCGTACTCAGAATACTCCGTAATTGAAGACTAACACACAAAAATTTCAATTTTTTCGAAAATTTCTTAAAAATGCAAAAACCGAAGTCTAAAACCTTAAAAAAAATCAATTATGCTAGTTTTAAAAAATATATTAAATTTGAAGTATAACACAAGCAAAGTACTCCATTTTCATATCGTAATCAAAATACTCCGTTATTGAAGACTAACACACACAAATTTCAATTATTTTCCAAAATTTCTTAAAAATGCAAAAACAGAAGTCTAACACCTTAAAAAAATTCAATTACGATATTTTTTAAAAATATGTTAAATTTGAAGTGTAACACAAGCAAAATATGCAATTTTCATGTCGAACTCAAAATACTCCGTAATTGAAGACTAACACACAAAAATTTCAATTTTTTCGGAAATTTCTTAAAAATGCAAAAACAGAAGTGCAACACCTTCAAAAAAATTCAATTATGACATTTTTATAAATATGTTAAATTTGAAGTGTAACACAGGCAAAATACTCAATTTTCATGTCGTACTCAAAATACTCCGTAATTGAAGACTAACACACATAAATTTCAATTGTTTTGAAACTTTCATCAAACTGCAAAAACAGAAGTTTAACACCTTCAAAAAATTTAATAATGATATTTTTTTTTTAAATATGTTAAATTTGAAGTGTAACACAAGCAAAATACTCAAATTTCATGTCGTACTCAAAATACTACATAATTGAAGACTAACACACACAAATTTCAATTTTATCGAAAATTTCTTAAAACTGCTAAAAGAGAAGTGTAACACCTTCAAAAAATTCAATTATGACATTTTTTAAAAATATGTTAAATTTGAAGTTTAACACAGGCAAAATACTCAATTTTCCTGTCGTACTCAAAATACTCCGTAATTGAAGACTAACACAAATAAATTTCAATTGTTTTGAATCTTTCATCAAACTGCAAAACCAGAAATCTAACACCTTGAAAAAATTTAATAATGAATTTTTTATTAAATTGTTAAAATTGAAGTGTAACACAAGCAAAATATTTAATTTTCATGTCGTACTCAAAATACTCCGTAATTGAAGACTAACACGCACAAATTTCAATTTTTTCGAAAACTTCTGAAAAATGCAAAAACAGAAGTCTAACACCTTAAAAAAATTCAATTATGATATTTTTTAAAAATATGTTATACTTGAAGTGTAACACAAGCAAAATACTCAATTTTCATGTCGTACTCAAAATACTACGTAATTGAAGACTAACACACACAAATTTCAATTTTATCGAAAATTTCTTAAAACTGCTAAAAGAGAAGTGGAACACCTTAAAAAAATTCAATTACGATATTTTTTAAAAATATGTTAAATTTGAAGTGTAACACAGGCAAAATACTCAATTTTCCTGTCATACTCAAAATACTCCGTAATTGAAGACTAACACAAATAAATTTCAATTGTTTTGAATCTTTCATCAAACTGCAAAACCAGAAATCTAACACCTTGAAAAAATTTAATAATGAATTTTTTATTAAATTGTTAAAATTGAAGTGTAACACAAGCAAAATATTCAATTTTCATGTCGTACTCAAAATACTCCGTAATTGAAGACTAACACGCACAAATTTCAATTTTTTCGAAAACTTCTTAAAAATGCAAAAACAGAAGTCTAACACCTTAAAAAAATTCAATTATGATATTTTTTAAAAATATGTTATACTTGAAGTGTAACACAAGCAAAATACTCAATTTTCATGTTGTACTCAAAATACTCCGTAATTGAAGACTAACACACACAAATTTCAATTATTTTCCAAAATTTCTTAAAAATGCAGAAACAGAAGTCTAACACCTTAAAAAAATTCAATTACGATATTTTTAAAAATATGTTAAATTTGAAGTGTAACACAAGCAAAATACTCAATTTTCATGTCGTACTCAAAATACTCCGTAATTGAAGACTAACACACACAAATTTCAATTTTTTCGAAAATTTCATCAAACTACAAAACCAGAAATCTAACACCTTCAAAAAATTTAATAATGAATTTTTTTTTAAAAATGTTAAAATTGAAGTGTAACACAAGCAAAATACTCAATTTCCATGTCATACTCAAAATGCTCAGTAATTGAAGACTAACGCACACAAATTTTAATTTTTTCGAAAATTTCTTAAAAATGCAAGAACAGAAGTCCAACACCTTCAAAAAATTCAATTATGACTTTTTTTTAAAAAATTTTAATTTGAAGTGTAACACAAGCAAAGTACTCAATTTTCATATCGCACTCAAAATACTACATAATTGAAGAATAACACACACAAATTTAAATTTTATGGAAAATTTCATAACAATGGAAAAACAGAAGTCTAACACCTTCAAAAAATTCAATAATGATATTTTTTTAAAATATGTTAAATTTGAAGTGTAACACAAGCAAAATACTCCATTTTCATATCGTAATCAAAATATGTTGGTTAATTCTAACCTAGAGGGGGGTAAATTTGGTAATCTACCGTACAATTACTTTAGCTAATTACCTAATTTACTATGCGGAATTAATAATAATTTAAATAAAGTAGATGATACCAGAAACACTTGAACACAAGATGTTTTTGAACGAAGTTCGGTAGGTGGTTGCTATGTAGCCTAACTCACCCTTTACTCACTTAATTGACCGATTCAATTAGTTGCGAGTACCTACGTCTCCGGGAATGCCTTGCGCCTCTTTTTGGCTTTTCGATTGAATTCCAACTCACTCGATTACAAGGTGTTGCCTAGATCGATTTACACGCTTTCTACCGATCTATAGCTTAGGCTCTTTACAAGTAGTTGCACTAGCCTATTACAATTTTCACTAATCGAGCTACAAAGTGATCGGTCACGTCAGTGGGATACGATTAGTGGAGGTTTTCGAAAGTAGATCAATGATCTAAAGAGGGTTTCTCAAGCTATCAATGGATATGGATAATCACAGCTTTAGGGTTTCTCTCTTTTGTATTTTGAATGTGTGAAAGTGAAGGGTTGGGAGAGAGAAGCCCTAGAAGGATTCTATTTATACTCTCTATAGAAATCCTTCAGAAAACTGCAAGTGCGTTCGAACGCACAATGTTCGTTCTGAACGCACATGCAATTTGTACTAGCCGTTTCAAAATAACGTGCAAATATATTTTTGGGTCCGTTCGAACGAACACAGTTCGTTCACAACGGACTCACTTATACATTACAGTTGTGTTCACAGAAAGGATTGTCCGTTCAACGCACTTAAATGGTGGGTGAACGAATTCTAAATGTCCGTTCGAACGTACATGTTTGTTCGTTCGAACGCACACAATCCTGTGACATTTTGGTTCTTATCAAGAGATGATATTTTGATATGTGGCAAGTTCGTTCTGAACGGACTTTGAGTTCGTTCAGAACGCACTTCATGTTTGATTGAACTCTTTGTTATTTTGACCATGATTTTACTTGAGATCTACTAGGTTTCTACTTATGGTTTATTTGTGGCGAATCCCACTCACGGAAGGCTTCGACATCTTGATTCTTGATATGCTTCAAGAGCCTTCCTTCTAGTCTTCTCTTGTTGTGCTTCTTGTGACTTCGAAGCTCTTTATCATCTTCTAGCCGTACCTGTGTTATCCTACACATTTTCTCGATGTAAACGTTAGTAATGACAGTGTTTTGAAATAATCAAACTATCAGGAAATTTGAACCAACAAACTCCCCCTTTTGATTAATTTCAAAACACTGTCGGTTTGGAGAGTTTCAACATTTCGTTGAGAACTTTCCGTACGATCGTTTCTCCCCCATTTTGAAAGTGATCAAAAGGGCCAATGAGACTTCATAAAGGGAAGGCTCCCCCTAAATACGAGCTCCCCCTCTATGGTTTATTTTATGAATATATGAGGACGTGAAAACAATCATTCCCCTTTTCTTTTTTTTTGATTAATGATGTGAGTGCGTTCCGAACGAACAAAGTGGTTCGTTCGAACGCACTTGATTCTGTGATGATACTAATAACTGGTCTAAAATCGATGTTCCTAGAACCACCACAAAATATGAAAAATCTCAGATTACTACAATAAAAATGTTCCAAATTCATGACAACATAACCACACATTATCCTAAATATCCAAGTCACACCATTAACTTAATCACTCAAATACTCACGCACAAACCACAACAATCAAAACAGCAGAAAGAAAAAAAAACAGATACTCCTATGATCACATCACATCCCTAGATAGACGTTTGCTCTATTCGTAAGGACCGGGGTGAGAGTTCGGATCAGCCACGAAGAAGGTATCGGTGTTGAATGGTCCCGAGTTGGACCCCGACGGATGGTCAGTGTGAGGAGGCGATGGAGGAGGTGGATTTCGTTCACGGGGATCCTGGTACGGCCCAAATCGGTTTCCAAGGTGAACATAGAGGTCGGCAAATTTTTGATTCACGTTTTCGAGAACTCTTGCTTCTGATGCACGCAAATCTCCCCGAAATGAGTCCCGAATCATCTGTCCATTTCTCACCGCTCGCTCATCCATTTCTTCAAACAGCGTATGTATGTACGCGTATCTCCTTGCATCCCGGTCCTCTTGAGCATTAGAGCTTTCAGCACGCTTCTTCTTCTTTCGCTTACGCCTTGGCTGTTCAGTGTCTTGTCCACCACCTTGCTCGGTATAGGTGGGATCGGCGTTGTCCTCTTCCTCGGAATGGGTATCACCCTCTGCCCAACGGGTTGGATTACGAGGAAGATGGAACGATTTTTCATCCTTCTTCGAGTCGATTGTCCATCCTTGGATGTTGTTCGAGTATCGGTATCCAAGCCGTATGAGATTTTCTTTCGATGCAAGATTGATCGGTGACTCGGGTCGGAAATCCCACTCTTGCACCGGGATTGTGAATCCTTGAATTTCCAACATGTGGGCAATCAACGTCCCATATGGAAGCGAGGCGATTTTCTGACTCATGATGCTTTCCATGTGACTCAGAATCAAATGTGGGACATGAATGGGTAGTTGATCCGGGTACCACATGCGATACAAAAGCATCACATTCCTATTTTAAAGATTTGCCTTTAATTTAGCGACAGGAGTGAGAATATTGTTACCGATTTCCCAAACGAATTTCTCGGGTGCGGCAAGGTGAGTGGCCGAGTCGGGTGATTCGTAATTATTAGTTACAACTTTCTTCATGGGTTCGATGACCTCTGGTTCGAGTCTTCCTTGCGGGCATTGTAAACCTTTTCTCTGTCATCCTTGAGTCCTAGAAGGTCGCACAAGTTGCGAACCGAGATCTCAACGTCCTCACCAAGAATATATGAGGTTACCTTCTCTTCGTCATGGTTGAATACGGCGTTGGCATAGAAGAGCCGTGTGATGACGTCATAGGATTGGCAGTTGAGACACGCAAGGTTGGCAAATCCCCATCTTCGCTCGATTTCCTCCACTTTGTCGAAAAGATGAGGAATGTTGGGAGGAAACTCGTAGTAGAAGCACTTGGCGATGGCTTTCTTGGAGACGACTTCCTTAAACCGGATTGCTGCCTCTGGATTACGGAAGAGGTGGTCATTTTGAGGGTTGTCGAAATTGTAGGTCTCTTGAAGACGCTCGCTGCGACCAACTCTTGTGGCTGCCATTTTCTTTTTGCCTTTCACTCTTGATGATGATGCCATTGAAAATTGTGAGATTTGGGAAGGAAGGCTCTTGGAGAGAGGAAAGGTTTGGAGATCTGAATAGAGAGAGAGATGAAGAGCAACTTATGTGAATCAAAAGGTGTCTCTTCAAATCTATGAGTTGGAAGAGGAAGAGGAAGAATCGCATGTATTGAATAGGTCGGTTGCATGCAGATGGAGAGTAAAGACGATGAGTTCGTTCGAACGGACCTATATGTGCGTTCGAACGCACATAAATCTGAGAAAAGGCGCGATTGTTTAGGTTTAAGCTTCATGTGTATGTGGACAACATTCGTTGAGTTCGTTCAGAACGAACATATTTGTACGTTCGAACGTACATGGAACTGATTGAAAAACAAAAGGCGCGAAGAAAAGGGTTTAAGCCTTATGACTAGGTCGGTTTAATGAATGAGGCATGTGCGTTCGAACGGTCACTTTGTTCGTTGTAACGCACTTGAAGCTGTTTGGGAAGAGAAAAGGACGCAATGAAGAGGATTCACTGAATGAGATGAGTGCGTTCGAACGTAAATTAAGTGCGTTCGAACTCACTGTATATCCTAAATCCAAAATTAGGTCCTTGGCGCGTATTTTTGATCTTTGAAATTTTGAATACCCAAACAAAGGTTCTCATCCTTTTAAGTTCGTTCTGAAATAGTGATTACCTTTCTACTAAGGATCCTTGATTACATTTGTTCGTTCCGAACGAATAGTCGGTTCGTTCGAACGCACTTGGTACTGTGATGCGGCCACTAATTTGAGGTTGATGAGGATACTTATATTTCACATGTTCGTTATGAACGGACACTATCTTCGTTCGAACGGACTATTTACTGTGATGTGATCACTAGATGGACTTTATACTGGATTAGAATAGTATATTAAGAGTTGTTTACTATACTCCCCCTCAATATTTGGCTTATGGTATGGTAAATGAGTGGGTATGTTGTCACATTAGGTCCTAGGCCTTAGGGGGTCCAACACCGTATGATGTGGATGGACCCATCGTGTGACGATCTTTACACATCCAAATGACATTAGATGTCAATTTTGGATTGCGAAGATCACAATTTGTTGAGATATGACCATTTTTGCAACAATAATTACAAAAGGCTATGGTTGGCTTATCTGAGGTTGTGGAACTCTTCACAAAATAGTTAGAGAGTTGATTTGAGTCACTTTTCCAAGAAATTATCGATTTTGGCATTTGATGAAATTTAGTTGATGGAAATTCATTTGATTTAAATTGTTTCGATTTAACTTGTTTTGGTTGAAAATATTTTTGTGTGTTGGTGTAGTGTTTGGGAGCACCTTTTTGATACGAAGCCTCGGTGTAGTTTGTCACTTCATAGAAGTAACCATTTGGTCCCCGTTTGAACAAGCAATCGGTTCTTCCCAAATTGTTATGTCTAGGTTGTGAAATTTTGTGTGAAATGATTATTCCCATAATTATAGTTAGTACGTTTAGGTTGTTCCTTTTTCACATTTTTACCCTTGTTGTAATCATGGTACATAAACGCATTTCCATGACTATTAACTCGATTGTTCTCCCATTTTGCTTTTTGATTTTTGGAGTTGGAAGAATCGGGTTTATTACCGTTATTCTTCTTATATCCTAAACCGGATTTGTCATTGGGCTTTTGTCCCATGAATGACGATTTCAAAATTTCATCCAATGATGGAGGACTTGATGCAATAGATGCACAAGCCTTCTTCAAGGAATCATTTTCAATTTTATAATTTAGAAGTTCGACTTTTAGATGTGAAATCTCGCCTTTTAAGGCTTGACACTCACATTTTGAAAATCCTTTAAATTCATTTATTTGAGATTTAAATGCCAAAATAGATAGTTCAAGAGAGACTACCTTATCCTTGAGAGCTTGTGTTGAACTCTCAAGTTTTCCCTCATATTGTTGAGAGTCCCCGTCATCCCTCAGGAACTCGTCACATAACTCAAGTTCTAATTTTAACGAGGGTGAGTATTGAAGTTGAGGTGATAGTTCTACGTTAGGTATAGAGTGGATGCGTACCTCATGATTTTGATCATGTGTCAGTTTTGGAGTAGGCGTAGACGTTTCGACACTTATGACCGCGGGAGTGCGAGGAATTGGAGTTGGACCTCGTTCAATTCGGAGACTTTGGATTGCTGCTTCCACAGCGCTCATCGATGGAGGGTCGATCCTTACCATAAGTGCTAGATTAGCGGTGTGTCGGTTTGATGGACCATCAGATTCGGATGATGAGCTCGATCCATCCGTTTCGCCCCACCTACAATCAACATTTGCTTTATAAGCCTTTTTCTTGTTATATTCCTTACCTTTATATTTTTGGTGATCTTCTCTGCCCTTGTCCTCGTATCTCCTTTCGTGTCGAGGTTCTCGCCTTTCCCGATCTTTTCGATCATCATCCTTTTTGAACCGACGGGAATTTTCGGGGTGAAGTGTCCAACATGACTCCATCATGTGTCCACCTTTCTTGCACCAAAAGCAATGGGGCTTTAACCCCTTTTCCTTCCGATTCTCGTTGAATCGTTTTTCATCCCTTTGCCACTCTAGTAGTCGTAAGGTTAGATCGTCTATCTCATTGTCCTCATTGCTCGAGTTTAGGGCGGGCAAAGCTACGGCTTTGGATTGAGAGGTAGATGGAGCGATTCCATACTCCTCATCTAGTTGCTTGAGGCGAATCTCGAAATTTCGGAATTGGCTTACCAATTCTTCGGGGGTGAGATCTTGTGATGCAATTGCCGTACCTAAAGCTACACGTAAAGATTCCCAACTACGGGGCATTGCTTGAAGTAATCGTGCGATAATTCGATCATCAGTGAGAGGTGCATGTTGGGTGGCATATCGGGTTTTAAGTACATTTATTTTCGCCCAAATTATGTCAACTGACTCTCCCTCAATCATCCGGAGATTGTTAAATTCTTGTTCAAGTCCGATGATATTTGTTCTCCTCATTTGAGATGTTCCCTCGTATCTCTCATTGAGCATACGCCACATTTCATATGAGGTTTCACAATGATCAACTAGAGATCCGATAGAACTAATCACATTATTAAGTATCAAGTTTTGAGCGTATATATCATTAGTTCTATCTTCTCTAGTTTGAGCAGGGTAGGTTATGTTACCGGCATTGTCGACATCTTGAACTGAGACAAAGCCTCGTAACACTACCTTGTCAAGCCCTTGGAGAGCGAATGCATTCAACATGCATTTCTTCCAAGAACTCCAATTGGTTCCATCTAACTCACGTGAGTTTGAGATGTTTGATTTAAGGATGGTATTTATTGGATTGGATGATGAAGGTTGTACAACTGGGTTAAGTTCTGTCATTTGATCGTTAAGTACAAGTTATCCCTAATACTCTAAGAGATGGTTAGTACCTTGCTCTGATACCAATTGTTGGTTAATTCTAACCTAGAGGGGGGTAAATTTGGTAATCTACCGTACAATTACTTTAGCTAATTACCTAATTTACAATGCGGAATTAATAATAATTCAAATAAAGTAGATGATACCGGAAACACTTGAACACAAGATGTTTTTTAACGAAGTTCGGTAGGTGGTTGCTATGTAGCCTTAACTCACCCTTTACTCGCTTAATTGACCGATTCAATTAGTTGCGAGTACCTACGTCTCCGGGAATGCCTTGCGCCTCTTTTTGGCTTTTCGATTGAATTCCAACTCACTCGATTACAAGGTGTTGCCTAGATCGATTTACACGCTTTCTATCGATCTATAGCTTAGGCTCTTTACAAGTAGTTGCACTAGCCTATTACAATTTTCACTAATCGAGCTACAACGTGATCGGTCACGTGAGTGGGATACGATTAGTGGAGGTTTTCGAAAGTAGATCAATGATCTAAAGAGGGTATCTCAAGCTATCAATGGATATGGATAATCACGGCTTTAGGGTTTCTCTCTTTTGTATTTTGAATGTGTGAAAGTGAAGGGTTGGGAGAGAGAAGCCCTAGAAGGATTCTATTTATACTCTCTATAGAAATCCTTCAGAAAACTGCAAGTGCGTTCGAACACACAATGTTCGTTCTGAACGCACATGCAGTTTGTACTAGCCGTTTCAAAATAACGTGCAAATATATTTTTGGGTCCGTTCGAACGAACACAGTTCGTTCACAACGGACTCACTTATACATTACAGTTGTGTTCACAGAAAGGATTGTCCGTTCAACGCACTTAAATGGTGGGTGAACGAATTATAAATGTCCGTTCGAACGTACATGTTTGTTCGTTCGAACGCACACAATCCTGTGACATTTTGGTTCTTATCAAGAGATGATATTTTGATATGTGGCAAGTTCGTTCTGAACGGACTTTGAGTTCGTTCAGAACACACTTCATGTTTGATTGAACTCTTTGTTATTTTGACCATGATTTTACTTGAGATCTACTAGGTTTCTACCTATGGTTTATTTGTGGCGAATCCCACTCACGGAAGGCTTCGACATCTTGATTCTTGATATGCTTCAAGAGCCTTCCTTCTAGTCTTCTCTTGTTGTGCTTCTTGTGACTTCGAAGCTCTTTATCATCTTCTAGCCGTACCTGTGTTATCCTACACATTTTCTCGATGTAATCGTTAGTAATGACAGTGTTTTGAAATAATCAAACTATCAGGAAATTTGAACCAACAAAATACTCCGTAATGGAAGACTAACACACACAAATTTTATTTTTTCCGAAAATTTCATAAAACTGCAAAAACAGAAGTCTAACACCTTCAAAAAAATTCAGTAATGACATTTTTTTACAAAATTTTAAAATTTAGGTTTAACACAAGTAAAATACTCAATTTTCATATCATACTCAAAATACTCCGTAATTGAAGACTAACACACAAAAATTTCAATTTTTTCAAAAATTTCTTAAAAATTAAATAACAGAAGTTTAACACCTTCAAAAAATTTAATAATGATATTTTTTTAAAAATATGTCAAATTTGAAGTGTAACACAAGCAAAATACTCAATTTTCATGTCGTACTCAAAATACTCCGTAATTGAAGACAAACACACACAAATTACAATTTTATCGAAAATTTCTTAAAAATGCTAAAAGAGAAGTGTAACACCTTCAAAAAATTCAATTATGACATTTTTTAAAAATATATTAAATTTGAAGTGTAACACAGGCAAAATACTCAATTTTCATGTCGTACTCAAAATACTCCGTAATTGAAGACTAACACACATAAATTTCTAATGTATTGAAACTTTCATCAAACTGCAAAACCAGAAATCTAACACCTTCAAAAAATTTAATAATGAATTTTTTTTTAAAAATGTTAAAATTGAAGTGTAACACAAGCAAAATACTCAATTTTCATGTCGTACTCAGAATACTCCGTAATTGAAGACTAACACACACAAATTTCAATTTTTTCGAAAATTTCTTAAAAATGCAAAAACAGAAGTCTAACACCTTAAAAAAATTCAATTATGCTATTTTTAAAAAATATGTTAAATTTGAAGTATAACACAAGCAAAATACTCCATTTTCATATCGTAATCAAAATACTCCGTTATTGAAGACTAACACACACAAATTTCAATTATTTTCCAAAATTTCTTAAAAATGCAAAAACAGAAGTCTCACACCTTAAAAAAATTCAATTACGATATTTTTTAAAAATATGTTAAATTTGAAGTGTAACACAATCAAAATATGCAATTTTCATGTCGAACTCAAAATACTCCGTAATTGAAGACTAACACACAAAAATTTCAATTTTTTCGGAAATTTCTTAAAAACGCAAAAACAGAAGTGCAACACCTTCAAAAAAATTCAAATATGACATTTTTTATAAATATGTTAAATTTGAAGTGTAACACAGGCAAAATACTCAATTTTCATGTCGTACTCAAAATACTCCGTAATTGAAGACTAACACACACAAATTTCAATTATTTCGAAAACTTCTTAAAAATGCAAAAACAGAAGTCTAACACCTTAAAAAAATTCAATTATGATATTTTTTAAAAATATGTTATACTTGAAGTGTAACACAAGCAAAATACTCAATTTTCATGTGGTACTCAAAATACTGCGTAATTGAAGACTAACACACACAAATTTCAATTATTTTCCAAAATTTCTTAAAAATGCAGAAACAGAAGTCTAACACCTTAAAAAAATTCAATTACGATATTTTTTAAAAATATGTTAAATTTGAAGTGTAACACAAGCAAAATACTCAATTTTCATGTCGTACTCAAAATACTCCGTAATTGAAGACTAACACACACAAATTTCAATTTTTTCGAAAATTTCATCAAACTACAAAACCAGAAATCTAACACCTTCAAAAAATTTAATAATGAATTTTTTTTTAAAAATGTTAAAATTGAAGTGTAACACAAGCAAAATACTCAATTTCCATGTCGTACTCAAAATACTCCGTAATTGAAGACTAACAAACAAAAATTTCAATTTTTTCGAAAATTTCTTAAAAATTCAAAAACAGAAGTCTAACACCTTAAAAAAAATACAATTATGATATTTTTAAAAAATATGTTATACTTGAAGTGTAACACAAGCAAAATACTCAATTTTCATGTTGTACTCAAAATACTCCGTAATTGAAGACTAACACACACAAATTTCAATTATTTTCCAAAATTTCATAAAAATGCAGAAACAGAAGTCTAACACCTTCAAAAAATTCAATTATGATATTTTTTAAAAATATGTTAAATTTGATGTGTAACACAAGCAAAATACTCAATTTTCATGTCGTACTCAAAATACTCCGTAATTGAAGACTAACACTCACAAATTTCCATTTTTCCCAAAATTTCTTCAAAATGCAAAAACAGACGTCTATTACCTTCAAAAAATTCAATTATAATATTTTATAAAAATATGTTCAAATTGAAGTGTAACACAAGCAAAATGCTCAATTTTCATATCGTAATCAAAATACTCCGTAATGGAAGACTAACACACACAAATTTTATTTTTTTCGAAAATTTCTCAAAAAATGAAAAACTGAAGTGTAACACCTTAAAAAAAATTCAATTATGATATTTTTAAAAAATTTGTTATACTTGAAGTGTAACACAAACAAAATACTCAATTTTCATGTTGTACTCAAAATACTCCGTAATTGAAGACTAACACACACAAATTTCATTTTTTTCCAAAATTAATTAAAAATGCAAAAACAGTAGTCTAACACATTCAAAAAATTTAAATTATAATATTTTTTTTAAAAAAATTAAATTTTAAGTGTAACACAGCTAAAAACTAAATTTTCATTTCATAGGCAAAATACTCCGTAATTGAAGACTAACGCACACAAATTTCAATTTTTTCGAAAATTTCTGAAAAATGCAAAAACTGAAGTCTAACACCTTAAAAAAATTCAATTATGATATTTTTTAAAAATATATTATACTTGAAGTGTAACACAAGCAAAATACTCAATTTTCATGTTGTACTCAAAATACAACGTAATTGAAGACTAACACACACAAATTTCAATTATTTTCCAAAATTAATTAAAAATGCAAAAACAGTAGTCTAACACATTCAAAAAAATTCAATTATGATATTTTTTTTTAAAAAATTAAATTTTAAGTGTTACACAAGCTAAAAACTTAATTTTCATTTCATAGAAAAAATACTCCGTAATTGAAGACTAACGCACACAAATTTCAATTTTTTCGAAAATTTCTTAAAAATGCAAAAACTGAAGTCTAACACCTTAAAAAAATTCAATAATGGCTTTTTTAAAAATAAATTAAAATTGAAGTGTAACAAAATCAGAGTACTCAATTTTCATGTCGTACTCAAAATACTCCGTAATTGAAGACTAACACACACAATTTTCAATTTTTTCGAAAATTTCTTAAAAATGCAAAAACAGAAGTGTAACTCCTTAAAAAAATTCAATTATGATATTTTTTTAAAATATGTTAATTTTTAAGTGTAACACAGGCAAAATACTCAATTTTCATGTCGTACTCAAAATAACCCGTAATTGAAGGCTAACACACACACAAATTTCAATTTTTTCGAAAATATCATCAAACTGCAAAAACCGAAGTCTAACACCTTCAAAAAATTCAATAATGATATTTTTTTAAAATATGTTAAAATTTAAGTGTAACACAGGCAAAATACTCAATTTTCATGCCGTACTCAATATACTCCGTAATTGAAGACTAACACACACAAATATCAATTTTTTCGAAAATTTCATCAAACTGCAAAACCAGAAGTCTAACAACTTAAAAAAATTCAATAATGACATTTTTTTTTAAATGTTAAAATTGAAGTGTAACACAAGCAAAATACTCAATTTTCAGGTCGTACTCAAAATATTCCGTAATTGAAGACTAACACAAACAAATTTCAATTTTTTCGAAAATTTCTTAAAAATGCAAAAACAGAAGTCGAACACCTTCAAAAAATTCAATCATGATTTTTTTTTAAAAAATTTAAAATTGAAGTTTAACACAAGTAAAATACTCAATTTTCATGTCGTACTCAAAATACTACGTAATTGAAGACTAACACACAAAAATTTCAATTTTTTCGAAAATTTCTTAAAAATGCAAAAACAGAAGTGTAACACCTTCAAAAAATTCAATTATGACATTTTTTAAAAATATGTTAAATTTGAAGTGTAACACAGGCAAAATACTCAATTTTTCATGTCGTTCTCAAAATACTCCGTAATTTAAGACTAACTCACCCAAATTTCAATTTTTTCGAAAATTTCTTAAAAATGCAAAAACAGAACTATAACACCTTCAAACATTTCAATTATGACATTTTTTAAAAATATGTTAAATTTGAAGTGTAACACAGGCAAAATACTCAATTTTCATGTCGTACTCAAAATACTCCGTAATTGAAGACTAACACACATAAATTTCAATTGTTTTGAAACTTTCATCAAACTGCAAAACCAGAAATCTAACACCTTCAAAAAATTTAATAATGATTTTTTTTTTAAAAATGTTAAAATTGAAGCGTAACACAAGCAAAATACTCAATTTTCATGTCGTACTCAATATACTCCGTAATTGAAGACTAACACACACAAATTTCAATTTTTTCGAAAATTTCATCAAACTGCAAAAACAGAAATCTAACACCTTCAAAAAATTCAATTTTGACTTTTTTTAAAAAAATTTAAATTTGAAGTGTAACACAAGCAAAGTACTCAATTTTCATGTCGTACTCAAAATACTACATAATTGAAGATTAACACACACAAATTTAAATTTTATGGAAAATTTCATAAAAATGGAAAAACAGAAGTCTAACACCTTCAAAAAATTCAATAATGATATTTTTTTAAAATATGTTAAAATTGAAGTGTAACACAAGCAAAATACTAAATTTTCATGTCGTACTCAAAATACTCCGTAATTGAAGACTAACACACACAAATTTCAATTTTTTCGAAAATTTCTCAAAAAATGAAAAACTGAAGTCTAACACCTTAAAAAAAATTCAATTATGATATTTTTAAAAAATTTGTTATACTTGAAGTGTAACACAAGCAAAATACTCAATTTTCATGTTGTACTCAAAATACTCCGTAATTGAAGACTAACACACACAAATTGCAATTTTTTCCAAAATTAATTAAAAATGCAAAAACAGTAGTCTAACACATTCAAAAAAATTCAATTATAATATTTTTTTTTAAAAAATTAAATTTTAAGTGTAACACAAGCTAAAAACTTAATTTTCATTTCATAGACAAAATACTCCGTAATTGAAGACTAACGCACACAAATTTCAATTTTTTCGAAAATTTCTTAAAAATGCAAAAACTGAAGTCTAACACCTTCAAAAAATTCAATAATGGCTTTTTAAAAATAAATTAAAATTGAAGCGTAACAAAATCAAAATACTCAATTTTCATGTCGTACTCAAAATACTCCGTAATTGAAGACTAACACACACAATTTTCAATTTTTTCGAAAATTTCTTAAAAATGTAAAAACAGAACTGTAACTCCTTAAAAAAATTTAATTATGATATTTTTTAAAAATATGTTATACTTGAAGTGTAACACAAGCAAAATACTCAATTTTCATGTTGTACTCAAAATACTCCGTAATTGAAGACTAACACACACAAATTTCAATTATTTTCCAAAATTAATTAAAAATGCAAAAACAGTAGTCTAACACATTCGAAAAAATTCAATTATGATATTTTTTTTTTTAAATTAAATTTTAAGTGTAACACAAGCTAAAAACTTAATTTTCATTTCATAGAAAAAATACTCCGTAATTGAAGACTAAAGCACACAAATTTCAATTTTTTCGAAAATTTCTTAAAAATGCAAAAACTGAAGTCTAACACCTTAAAAAAATTCAATAATGGCTTTTTAAAAATATATTAAAATTGAAGTGTAACAAAATCAGAGTACTCAATTTTCATGTCGTACTCAAAATACTCCGTAATTGATGACTAACACACACAATTTTCAATTTTTTCGAAAATTTCTTAAAAATGCAAAAACAGAAGTGTAACTCCTTAAAAAAATTCAATTATGATATTTTTTTAAAATATGTTAATTTTTAAGTGTAACACAGGCAAAATACTCAATTTTCATGTCGTACTCAAAATAACCCGTAATTGAAGACTAACACACACACAAATTTCAATTTTTTCGAAAATATCATCAAACTGCAAAAACCGAAGTCTAACACCTTCAAAAAATTCAATAATGATATTTTTTTTAAAATATGTTAAATTTTAAGTGTAACACAAGCAAAATACTCAATTTTCATGCCGTACTCAATATACTCCGTAATTGAAGACTAACACACACAAATATCAATTTTTTCGAAAATTTCATCAAACTGCAAAACCAGAAGTCTAACAACTTAAAAAAATTCAATAATGACATTTTTTTTTTAAATGTTAAAATTGAAGTGTAACACAAGCAAAATACTCAATTTTCAGATCGTACTAAAAATATTCCGTAATTGAAGACTAACACACACAAATTTCAATTTTTTCGAAAATTTCTTAAAAATGCAAAAACAGAAGTCTAACACCTTCAAAAAATTCAATCATGACTTTTTTTTTAAAAAATTTACAATTGAAGTTTAACACAAGTAAAATACTCAATTTTCATGTCATACTCAAAATACTACGTAATTGAAGACTAACACACAAAAATTTCAATTTTTTCGAAAATTTCTTAAAAATGCAAAAACAGAAGTGTAACACCTTCAAAAAATTCAATTATGACATTTTTTAAAAATATGTTAAATTTGAAGTGTAACACAGGCAAAATACTCAATTTTTCATGTCGTACTCAAAATACTCCGTAATTTAAGACTAACAAACCCAAATTTCAATTTTTTCGAAAATTTCTTAAAAATGCAAAAACAGAACTGTAACACCTTCAAACATTTCAATTATGACATTTTTTAAAAATATGTTAAATTTGAAGTGTAACACAGGCAAAATACTCAATTTTCATGTCGTACTCAAAATACTCCGTAATTGAAGACAAACACACATAAATTTCAATTGTTTTGAAACTTTCATCAAACTGCAAAACCAGAAATCTAACACCTTCAAAAAATTTAATAATGAATTTTTTTTTAAAAATGTTAAAATTGAAGCATAACACAAGCAAAATACTCAATTTTCAAGTCGTACTCAAAATACTCCGTAAATGAAGACTAACACACACAAATTTCAATTTTTTCGAAAATTTCAATAAACTGCAAAAACAGAAATCTAACACCTTCAAAAAATTCAATTTTGACTTTTTTTAAAAAAATTTAAATTTGAAGTGTAACACAAGCAAAGTACTCAATTTTCATGTCGTACTCAAAATACTACATAATTGAAGATTAACACACACAAATTTAAATTTTATGGAAAATTTCATAAAAATGGAAAAACAGAAGTCTAACACCTTCAAAAAATTCAATAATGATATTTTTTTAAAATATGTTAATTTTGAAGTGTAACACAAGCAAAATACTCAATTTTCATATCGTAATCAAAATACTCCGTAATGGAAGACTAACACACACAAAAATTTCATCAAACTGCAAAAACAGAAGTCTAACACCTTCAAAAAATTCAGTAATGTCATTTTTTTTAATAATTTTAAAATTGAAGTTTAACACAAGTAAAATACTCAATTTTCATGTCGTACTCAAATTACTCCGTAATTGAAGACTAACACACAAAAATTTCCATTTTTTCGAAAATTTCTTAAAAATGCAAAAACAGAAGTGTAACACCTTCAAAAAATTTAATTATTACATTTTTTAAAAATATGTTAAATTTGAAGTGTAACACAGGCAAAATACTCAATTTTTCATGTCGTAATCAAAATACTCCATAATTTAAGACTAACACACACAAATTTCAATTTTTTCGAAAATTTCTTAAAAATGCAAAAACAGAACTGTAACACCTTCAAAAATTACAATTATGACATTTTTTAAAAATATGTTAAATTTGAAGTGTAACACAGGCAAAGTACTCAATTTTCATGTCGTACTCAAAATACTCCGTAATTGAAGACTAACACACACAAATTTCAATTTTCTGGAAAATTTCATAAAAATGGAAAAATAGAAGTCTAACACCTTCAAAAAACTCAATAATGATATTTTTTTTAAATATGTAAAATTTGAAGTGTAACACAGGAAAAATACTCAATTTTCATGTCGTACTCAAAATACTCCGTAATTGAAGACTAACAAACGCAAATTTCAATTTTTTCGAAAATTTCATCAAACTGCAATAACAGAAGTCTAACACCTTCAAAAAATTCAATAATGATATTTTTTTTAAATATGTTAAATTTGAAGTTTAACACAAGCAAAATACTCAATTTTCATGTCGTACTCAAAATACTCCGTAATTGAAAACTAACACACACAAATCTCAATTTTTTCGAATATTTCAACAAACCGCAAAACCAGAAGCCTACCTTCAAAAAATTCAATAATGACATTTTTTTTTAAAATATTAAAATTGAAGTGTAACACAAGCAAAATACTCAATTTTCAGGTCGTACTCAAAATATTCCGTAATTGAAGAGTAACACACACAAATCTCAATTGTTTCGAAAATTTCATAAAAATGCAAAAACAGAAGTCTAACACCTTCACAAAATTCAATAATGACATTTTTTTTTAAAATGTAAATATTGAAGTGTATCACAAGCAAAATAATCAATTTTCAGGTCATACTCAAAATATTCCGTAATTGAAGACTAACACACACAAATTTCCAAAATTTCATAAAAATGCAAAAACAGAAGGCTAACACCTTCAAAAAATTCAATAATTACATTTTTTTCAAAAATGTTAAATTTTAAGTGTAACACTAGCAAAATACTCAATTGTCATGTCGTACTCAAAATACTCCGTAATTGAAGACTAACACACACAAATTTCAATTGTTTTTTAAAATTTCTTAAAAATGCAAAAATAGAACTCTAACACCTTCAAAAAATTCAATGGTGATATTGTTTAAAAATATGTTGAATTTGAAGGGTAACACAAGAAAAATACTCAATTTTCATGTCGTACTCAAAATACTCCGTAATTGAAGACTAACGCAAACAAATATTAATTTTTTCGAAAATTTCTTAAAAATGCAAAATCAGAAGTCTAACACCTTCAAAAAATTCAATAATGACTTTTTTTTAAATAAATTAAAATTCAAGTGTAACACAAACAAAATACTCAATTTTCATGTCGTACTCAAAATACTCCGTAATTGAAGTCTAACACACACAAATTTCAATTTTTTCAAAAATTTCATCAAACTGCAGAAACCGAAGTCTAACACCTTCAAAAAATTCAATAATGACAGTTTTTTAAAAAGTGTTAAAATTGAAGTTTAACACAAGTAAAATACTCAATTTTCCTGTCGTACTGAAAATACTCCGTAATCGAAGACAAACACACACAAATTTCCATTTTTTCGAAAATTTCTTAAAAATGCAAAAACAGAAGTGTAACACCTTAAAAAAATTCAATTATGATATTTTTTAAAACTATGTTAATTTTGAAGTGTAACACCGGCAAAATACTCAATTTTCATGTCGTACTCAAAATATTCCGTAATTGAAGACTAACACACACAAATTTCAATTTTTTCGAAAATTTCATCAAACTATAAAAACAGAAGTCTGACACCTTTAAAAAAAATCAGTAATGACAGTTTTTTTAAAATTGTTAAAATTGAAGTTTAACACAAGTAAAATACACAATTTTCATGTCGTACTCAAAATACTCCGTAATTGAAGTCTAACACACAAAAATTTCAATTTTTCGAAAATTTCTTAAAAATGCAAAAACAGAAGTGTAACACCATAAAAAAATTCAATTATGACATTTTTTAAAAATATGTTAAATTTGAAGTGTAACACAGGCAAAATACTCAATTTTCATGTCGTACTCAAAATACTCCGTAATTGAAGACTAACACACACAAATTTCAATTTTTTCGAAAATTTCATCAAACACCACAAACAGAAGTCTAACACCTTCAAAAAATTCAATTATGACTTTTTTTTAAAAAATTTAAATTTGAAGTGTAACACAAGCAAAGTACTCAATTTTCATGTCGTACTCAAAATACTACATAATTGAAGATTAACGCACACAAATTTAAATTTTATGGAAAATTTCATAAAAATGGAAAAACAGAAGTCTAACACCTTCAAAAAATTCAATAATGATATTTTTTTAAAATATGTTAATTTTGAAGTGTAACACAAGCAAAATACTCAATTTTCATATCGTAATCAAAATACTCTGTAATGGAAGACTAACACACACAAATTTCATTTTTTTCGAAAATTTCATCAAACTGCAAAAACAGAAGTCTAACACCTTCAAAAATTCAGTAATGACATTTTTTTTTAAAATTTTAAAATTGAAGTTTAACACAAGTAAAATACTCAATTTTCATGTCGTACTCAATATACTCCATAATTGAAGACTAACACACGAAAATTTCAATTTTTTCGAAAATTTCTTAAAAATGCAAAAACAGAAGTGTACACCTTCAAAAAATTCAATTATGACATTTTTTAAAAATATGTTAAATTTGAACTGTAACACAGGCAAAATACTCAATTTTCATGTCGTACTCAAAATACTCCGTAATTGAAGACTAACACACACAAATTTCAATTTTTTCGAAAATTTCATCAAACTGCAAAAACAGAAGTCTAACACCTTCAAAAAATTCAATTATGAATTTTTTTTTAAAAATTTAAATTTGAAGTGTAACACAAGTAAAGTACTCAATTTTCATGTCGTACTCAAAATACTACATAATTGAAGACTAACACACACAAATTGAAATTTTATGGAAAATTTCATAAAAATGGAAAAACAGAAGTCTAACACCTTCAAAAAATTCAATAATGATATTTTTTTAAAATATGATAAATTTGAAGTGTAACACAAGAAAAATACTCAATTTTCATATCGTAATCAAAATACTCCGTAATGGAAGACTAACACACACAAATTTCATTTTTTTCGAAAATTTCATCAAACTGCAAAAACAGAAGTCTAACACCTTCAAAAAATTCAGTAATGACAATTTTTAAATAATTTTAAAATTGAAGTTTAACACAAGTAAAATACTCAATTTTCATGTCGTACTCAAAATACTCCGTAATTGAAGACTAACAGACAAAAATTTCAATTTTTTCGAAAATTTCATAAAAATGCAAAAACAGATGTGTAACACCTTCAAAAAATTCAATTATGACATTTTTTAAAAATATGTTAAATTTGAAGTGTAACGCAGGCAAAATACTCAATTTTCACGTCGTACTCAAAATACTCCGTAATTGAAGACTAACACACATAAATTTCAATTGTTTTGATACTTCCATCAAAGTGCAAAAACAGAAGTTTAACACCTTCAAAAAATTCAATAATAATATTTTTTTTTAAATATGTCAAATTTGAATTGTAACACAAGCAAAATACCCAATTTTCGTGTCGTACTCAAAATACTCAATTTTCATGTCGTACTCAAAAATTTGAATTGTAACACAGGGAAAATACTCAATTTTCATGTCGTACTCAAAATACTCCATAATTGAAGACTAACACACACAAATTTCAATTTTTTCGAATATTTCATCAAACTGCAAAACCAGAAACCTAACACCTTCAAAAGATTTAATAATGAATTTTTTTTTAAAAATGTTAAAATTGAAGTGTAACACAATCAAAATACTCAATTTTCATGTCGTACTCAAAATACTCCGTAATTGAAGACTAACACACACAAATTTCAAGTTTTTCGAAAATTTCTTAAAAATGTAAAAACAGAAGTCTAACACCTTAAAAAAATTCAATTATGATATTTTTAAAAAATATGTTACACTTGAAGTGTAACACAAGCAAAATACTCAATTTTCATGTTGTACTCAAAATACTCCGTAATTGAAGACTAACACACAAAAATTTCAATTATTTTCCAAAATTTCTTAAAAATGCAAAAACAGAAGTCTAGCACATTCAAAAAATTCAATTATGATATTTTTTTAAAAAAATTTAAATTTTAAGTGTAACACAAGCTGAAATCTTAATTTTCATTTCATAGACAAAATACTCCGTAATTGAAGACTAACGCACACAAATTTCAATTTTTTCGAAAATATCTTAAAAATGCAAAAACAGAAGTCTAACACCTTCAAAAAATGCAATAATGACTTTTTTAAAAATAAATTAAAATTGAAGTGTGACAAAAGCAAAGTACTCAATTTTCATGTCGTACTCAAAATACTCCGTAATTGAAGACTAACACACACAAATTTCAATTTTTCCAAAAATTTCTTCAAAATGCAAAAACAGAAGTCTAACACCTTCAAAACATTCAATAATGACTTTTTTTTAAAAAAATTAAAATTGAAGTGTAACACAAGAAAAGTACTCAATTTTCATGTCGTACTCAAAATACTCCGTAATTGAAGACTACACACACAAATTTCAATTTTTCCAAAAATTTCTTCAAAATGCAAAAACAGAAGTCTAACACCTTCGAAAAATTCAATAATGACTTTTTTTTTAAAAATTTAAAATTGAAGTGTAACACAAGCAAAGTACTCAATTTTCATGTCATAATCAAAATACTCCATAATTGAAGACTAACACACACAAATTTCAATTTTTTGGAAAATTTCATAAAAATGGAAAAACAGAAGTCTAACACCTTCAAAAAACACAATAATGATATTTTTTTTAAATATGTTAAATTTGAAGTGTAACACAAGCAAAATACTCAATTTTCATATCGTAATCAAAATACTCCGTAATTGAAGACTAACACACACAAATTTCAATTTTTTCGAAAATTTCATCAAACTGCAAAAACCGAAGTCTAACACCTTCAAAAAAATTTAGTAATGACATTTTTTTTTAAATGTTAAAATTGAAGTTTAACACAACTAAAATACTCAATTTTCATGTCATACTCAAAATACTCCGTAATTGAAGACTAACACACACAAATTTCATTTTTTGAAAATTTCTTAAAAATGCAAAAACAGAAGTGTAACACCTTAAAAAAAATTCAATTATGATATTTTTTAAAAATATGTTAATTTTGAAGTGTAACACAGGAAAAATACTCAATTTTCATGTCGTACTCAAAATACTCCGTAATTGAAGACTAACACACGCAAATTTCAATTTTTTCGAAAATTTCATCAAACTGCAAAAACAGAAGTCTAACACCTTCAAAAAATTCAATAATGATATTTTTTAAAAATATGTTAAATTTGAAGTTTAACACAAGAAAAATACTCAATTTTCATGTCGTACTCAAAATACTCCGTAATTGAAAACTAACACACACAAATCTCAATTTTTTCGAATATTTCAACATACTGCAAAACCAGAAGCCTACCTTCAAAAAATTCAATAATGACATTTTTTTTAAAAATGTTAAAATTGAAGTGTAACACAAGCAAAATACTCAATTTTCAGGTCGTACTCAAAATATTCCGTAATTGAAGACTAACACACACAAATCTCAATTTTTTCGAAAATTTCTTAAAAATGCAAAAACAGAAGTCTAACACCTTCAAAAAATTCAATAATGACATTTTTTTAAAAATGTAAATATTGAAGTGTAACACAAGCAAAATACTCAATTTTCAGGTCGTACTCAAAGTATTCCGTAATTGAAGACTAACACACACAAATTTCAATTTTTTCCAAAATTTCTTAAAAATGCAAAAACAGAAGGCTAACACCTTCAAAAAATTCAATAATGACATTTTTTTCAAAAATGTTAAATTTTAAGTGTGACACTAGCAAAATACTCAATTGTCATATCGTACTCAAAATACTCCGTAATTGAAGACTAACACACACAAATTTCAATTGTTTATTAAAATTTTTTAAAAATGCAAAAATAGAACTCTAACAACTTCAAAAAATTCAATGGTGATATTGTTTAAAAATATGTTAAATTTGAAGTGTAACACAAGAAAAATACTCAATTTTCATGTCGTACTCAAAATACTCCGTAATTGAAGACTAACGCAAACAAATATTAATTTTTTCGAAAATTTCTTAAAAATGCAAAAACAGAAGTCTAACACCTTCAAAAAATTCAATAATGACTTTTTTTAAAATAAATTAAAATTGAAGTGTATCAAAAGCAAAGTACTCAATTTTCATGTCGTACTCAAAATACTCCGTAATTGAAGACTACACACACAAATTTCAATTTTTCCAAAAATTTCTTCAAAATGCAAAAACAGAAGTCTAACCTTCGAAAAATTCAATAATGACTTGTTTTTTTTAAATTTAAAATTGAAGTGTAACACAAGCAAAGTACTCAATTTTCATGTCATACTCAAAATACTCCATAATTGAAGACTAACACACACAAATTTCAATTTTTTGGAAAATTTCATAAAAATGGAAAAACAGAAGTCTAACACCTTCAAAAAACACAATAATGATATTTTTTTAAAATATTTTAAATTTGAAGTGTAACACAAGCAACATACTCAATTTTCATATCGTAATCAAAATACTCCGTAATTGAAGACTAACACACACAAATTTCAATTTTTTCGAAAATTTCATCAAACTGCAAAAACCGAAGTCTAACACCTTCAAAAAAATTTAGTAATGACATTTTTTTTTAAATGTTAAAATTGAAGTTTAACACAACTAAAATACTCAATTTTCATGTCGTACTCAAAATACCCCGTAATTGAAGACTAACACACACAAATTTCATTTTTTGATAATTTCTTAAAAATGCAACAACAGAAGCGTAACACCTTAAAAAAAATTCAATTATGATATTTTTTAAAAATATGTTAATTTTGAAGTGTAACACAGGAAAAATACTCAATTTTCATGTCGTACTCAAAATACTCCGTAATTGAAGACTAACACACGCAAATTTCAATTTTTTCGAAATTTTCATCAAACTGCAAAAACAGAAGTCTAACACCTTCAAAAAATTCAATAATGATATTTTTTAAAAATATGTTAAATTTGAAGTTTAACACAAGAAAAATACTCAATTTTCATGTCGTACTCAAAATACTCCGTAATTGAAAACTAACACACACAAATCTCAATTTTTTCGAATATTTCAACATACTGCAAAACCAGAAGCCTACCTTCAAAAAATTCAATAATGACATTTTTTTTTAAAATTTTAAAATTGAAGTGTAACACAAGCAAAATACTCAATTTTCAGGTCGTACTCAAAATATTCCGTAATTGAAGACTAACACACACAAATCTCAATTTTTTCGAAAATTTCTTAAAAATGCAAAAACAGAAGTCTAACACCTTCAAAAAATTCAATAATGACATTTTTTTAAAAATGTAAATATTGAAGTGTAACACAAGCAAAATACTCAATTTTCAGGTCGTACTCAAAGTATTCCGTAATTGAAGACTAACACACACAAATTTCAATTTTTTCCAAAATTTCTTAAAAATGCAAAAACAGAAGGCTAACACCTTCAAAAAATTCAATAATGACATTTTTTTCAAAAATGTTAAATTTTAAGTGTGACACTAGCAAAATACTCAATTGTCATGTCGTACTCAAAATACTCCGTAATTGAAGACTAACACACACAAATTTCAATTGTTTATTAAAATTTCTTAAAAATGCAAAAATAGAACTCTAACACCTTCAAAAAATTCAATGGTGATATTGTTTAAAAATATGTTAAATTTGAAGTGTAACACAAGAAAAATACTCAATTTTCATGTCGTACTCAAAATACTCCGTAATTGAAGACTAACGCAAACAAATATTAATTTTTTCGAAAATTTCTTAAAAATGCAAAAACAGAAGTCTAACACCATCAAAAAATTCAATAATGACTTTTTTTAAAATAAATTAAAATTGAAGTGTATCAAAAGCAAAGTACTCAATTTTCATGTCGTACTCAAAATACTCCGTAATTGAAGACTACACACACAAATTTCAATTTTTGGGGAAATTTCATAAAAATTGAAAAACAGAAGTCTAACACCTTCAAAAAAATCAATAATGATATTTTTTTGAAATATGTTAAATTTGAAGTGTAACACAAGCAAAATACTCAATTATCATATCGTAATCAAAATATTCCGTAATTGAAGACTAACACACACAAATTTAAATTTTTTCGAAAATTTCATCAAATTGCAAATAAGGAAGTCTAACACCTTCAAAAAAATTCAGTAATGACATTTTTTAAAAAAATGTTGAAATTGAAGTTTAACACAAGGAAAATACTCAATTTTCATGTCGTACTCAAAATACTCCGTAATTGAAGACTAACACACACAAATTTCAATTTTTTCGAAAATTTCTTAAAAATGCAAAAACAGAAGTGTAACACCTTAAAAAAATTCAATTATGATATTTTTTAAAAATATGTTAAATTTTAAGTGTAACATGGGCAAAATACTCAATTTTCATGTCGTACTCAAAATACTCCGGAATTGAAGACTAACACAAACAAATTTCAATTTTTTCAGAAATATCATCGAACTACAAAAACAGAAGTCTAACACCTTCAAAAAATACAATAATGATATTTTTTTTAAATATGTTAAATTTGAATTGTATCACAAGCATAATACTCAATTTTCATGTCGTACTCAAAATACTCCGTAATTGAAGACTAACACACACAAATTTAAGTTTTTCGAAAATTTTATCAAACTGCAAAACCAGAAGTCTAACACCTTCAAAAAATTCAATAATGACATTTTTTTTTAAATGTTAAAATTGAAGTGTAACACAATCAAAATACTCAATTTTCAGGTCGTACTCAAAATATTCCGTAATTGAAGACTAACACACACAAATTTCAATTTTTTCGAAAATTTCTTAAAATGGAAAAACAGAAGTCTAACACCTTCACAAAATTCAATAATGACTTTTTTTTTAAATTGAAAATTGAAGTGTATCACAAGCAAAGTACTCAATTTTCATGTCGTTCTCAAAATACTCCGTAATTGAAGACTAACACAGACAAATTTCAATTTTTTGGAAAATTTCATAAAAATGGAAAAACAGAAGTCTAACACCTTCAAAAAATTCAATCATGATATTTTTTTTAAATATGTTAAATTTGAAGTGTAACACAATCAATACTCAATTTTCATATCGTAATCAAAATACTCCGTAATTGAAGACTAACACACACAAATTTCAATTTTTTCGAAAATTTCATCAAACTGCAAAAACCAGAAGTCTACCTTCAAAAAATTCAATGAAGACATTTTTTTAAAAAATGTTAAAATTGAAGTGTAACACAAGAAAAATACTCAATTTTCAGGTCGTACTAAAAATATTCCGTAATTGAAGACTAACACACACAAATTTCAATTTATTCGAAAATTTCATAAAAATGCAAAAACAGAAGTCTAACACCTTAAAAAAATTCAATAATGACATTTTTTTTAAAAATGTTAAAATTGAAGTGTAACACAAGCAAAATACTCAATTTTCAGGTCGTACACAAAATATTCCGTAATTGAAGTAACACACACAAATTTCAATTTTTTCGAAAATTTCTTAAAAATACAAAAACAGAAGTCTAACACCTTCAAAAAATTCAATAATGACATTTTTTTCAAAAATGTTAAATTTGAAGTGTAACACTAGCAAAATACTCAATTGTCATGTCGTACTCAAAATACTCCGTAATTGAAGACTAACACACACAAATTTCAATTGTTTCCGAAAATTTCTTAAAAATGCAAAAACAGAACTCTAACACCTTCAAAAAATTCAATGGTGATATTGTTTAAAAATATGTTATATTTGAAGTGTAACACAAGAAAAATACTCAATTTTCATGTCGTACTCAAAATACTCCGTAATTGAAGACTAACGCACACAAGTTTTAATTTTTTCGAAAATTTCTTAAAAATGCAAAAACAGAAGTCTAACACCTTCAAAAAAATCAATAATGACTTTTTTTAAAATAAATTAAAATTGAAGTGTAACAAAAGCAAAGTACTCAATTTTCATGTCGTACTCAAAATACTCCGTAATTGAAGACTAACACACACAAATTTCAATTTTTCCAAAAATTTCTTCAGAGTGCAAAAACAGAAGTCTAACATCTTCAAAAAATTCAATAATGACTTTTTTTTTTTAAATTAAAATTGAAGTGTAACACAAGAAAAGTACTAAATTTTCATGTCGTACTCAAAATACTCCGTAATTGAAGACTAACACACTCAAATTTTAATTTTTGGGAAAATTTCATAAAAATGGAAAAACAGAAGTCTAACACCTTCAAAAAATTCAATAATGATATTTTTTTGAAATATGTTAAATTTGAAGTGTAACACGAGCAAAATACTCAATTTTCATATCGTAATCAAAATACTCCGTAATTGAAGACTAACACACACAAATTTCAATTTTTTCGAAAATTTCATCAAATTGCAAAACCAGAAGTCTAACACCTTCAAAAAATTCAATAATGACTTTTTTTAAAATAAATTAAAATTGAAGTGCAACAAAATCAAAGTACTCAATTTTCATGTCGTACTTAAAATACTCCGTAATTGAAGACTACACACACAAATTTCAATTTTTCCAAAAATTTCTTCAAAATGCAAAAACAGAAGTCTAACACCTTCGAAAAATTCAATAATGACTTTTTTTTTTTAAATTTAAAATTGAAGTGTAACACAAGCAAAGTACTCAATTTTCATGTCATACTCAAAATACTCCACAATTGAAGACTAACACACACAAATTTCAATTTTTTGTAAAATTTCATAAAAATGGATAAACAGAAGTCTAACACCTTCAAAAAACACAATAATGATATTTTTTTTAAATATGTTAAATTTGAAGTGTAACACAAGCAAAATACTCAATTTTCATATCGTAATCAAAATACTCCGTAATTGAAGACTAACACACACAAATTTCAATTTTTTCGAAAATTTCATCAAACTGCAAAAACCGAAGTCTAACACCTTCAAAAAAATTTAGTAATGACATTTTTTTTTAAATGATAAAATTGAAGTTTAACACAACTAAAATACTCAATTTTCATGTCGTACTCAAAATACTCCGTAATTGAAGACTAACACACACAAATTTCATTTTTTGAAAATTTCTTAAAAATGCAAAAACAGAAGCTTAACACCTTAAAAAAAATTCAATTATGATATTTTTTAAAAATATGTTAATTTTGAAGTGTAACACAGGAAAAATACTCAATTTTCATGTCGTACTCAAAATACTCCGTAATTGAAGACTAACACACGCAAATTTCAATTTTTTCGAAAATTTCATCAAACTGCAAAAACAGAAGTCTAACACCTTCAAAAAATTCAATAATGATTTTTTTTAAACATATGTTAAATTTGAAGTTTAACACAAGCAAAATACTCAATTTTCATGTCGTACTCAAAATACTCCGTAATTGAAAACTAACACACACAAATCTCAATTTTTTCGAATATTTCAACAAACTGCAAAACCAGAAGCCTACCTTCAAAAAATTCAATAATGACACTTTTTTTAAAATGTTCAAATTGAAGTGTAACACAAGCAAAGTACTCAATTTTCAGGTCGTACTCAAAATATTCCGTAATTGAAGACTAACACACACAAATCTCAATTTTTTCGAAAATTTCTTAAAAATGCAAAAACAGAAGTCTAACACCTTCAAAAAATTCAATAATGACATTTTTTTTTTAAATGTAAATATTGAAGTGTAACACAAGAAAATACTCAATTTTCAGGTCGTACTCAAAATATTCCGTAATTGAAGACTAACTCACACAAATTTCAATTTTTTCCAAAATTTCTTAAAAATGCAAAAACAGAAGGCTAAGACCTTCAAAAAATTCAATAATGACATTTTTTTCAAAAATGTTAAATTTTAAGTGTAACACTAGCAAAATACTCAATTGTCATGTCGTACTCAAAATACTCCGTAATTGAAGACTAACACACACAAATTTCAATTGTTTTTTAAAATTTCTTAAAAATGCGAAAAATAGAACTCTAACACCTTCAAAAAATTCAATGGTGATATTGTTTAAAAATATGTTAAATTTGAAGTGTAACACAAGAAAAATACTCAATTTTCATGTCGTACTCAAAATACTCCGTAATTGAAGACTAACGCAAACAAATATTAATTTTTTCGAAAATTTCATAAAAATGCAAAAACAGAAGTCTGACACCTTCAAAAAATTCAATAATGACTTTTTTTAAAATATATTAAATTTGAAGTGTAACAAAAGCAAAGTACTCAATTTTCATGTCGTACTCAAAATACTCCGTAATTGAAGACTACACACACAAATTTCAATTTTTCCAAAAATTTCTTCAAAATGCAGAAACAGAAGTCTAACACCTTCAAAAAATTCAATAATGAATTTTTTTTTAAAAAATTAAAATTGAAGTGTAACACAAGCAAAGTACTCAATTTTCATGTGGTACTCAAAATACTCCGTAATTGAAGACTAACACACACAAATTTCAATTTTTGGGGAAATTTCATAAAAATTGAAAAACAGAAGTCTAACACCTTCAAAAAAATCAATAATGATATTTTTTTGAAATATGTTAAATTTGAAGTGTAACACAAGCAAAATACTCAATTTTCATATCGTAATCAAAATATTCCGTAATTGAAGACTAACACACACAAATTTAAATTTTTTCGAAAATTTCAACAAATTGCAAATAAGGAAGTCTAACACCTTCAAAAAAATTCAGTAATGACATTTTTTAAAAAAATGTTGAAATTGAAGTTTAACACAAGGAAAATACTCAATTTTCATGTCGTACTCAAAATACTCCGTAATTGAAGACTAACACACACAAATTTCAATTTTTTCGAAAATTTCTTAAAAATGCAAAAACAGAAGTGTAACACCTTAAAAAAATTCAATTATGATATTTTTTTAAAATATGTTAATTTTTAAGTGTAACATGGGCAAAATACTCAATTTTCATGTCGTACTCAAAATACTCCGGAATTGAAGACTAACACAAACAAATTTCAATTTTTTCAGAAATATCATCCAACTGCAAAAACAGAAGTCTAACACCTTCAAAAAATACAATAATGATATTTTTTTTAAATATGTTAAATTTGAATTGTATCACAAGCATAATACTCAATTTTCATGTCGTACTCAAAATACTCCGTAATTGAAGACTAACACACACAAATTTCAGTTTTTCGAAAATTTCCTCAAACTGCAAAACCAGAAGTCTAACACCTTCAAAAAATTCAATAATGACATTTTTTTTTAAATGTTAAAATTGAAGTGTAACACAATCAAAATACTCAATTTTCTGGTCGTACTCAAAATATTCCGTAATTGAAGACTAACACACACAAATTTCAATTTTTTCGAAAATTTCTTAAAATGCAAAAACAGAAGTCTAACAGCTTCACAAAATTCAATAATGACATTTTTTTTTAAATTGAAAATTGAAGTGTATCACAATCAAAGTACTCAATTTTCATGTCGTACTCAAAATACTCCGTAATTGAAGACTAACACAGACAAATTTCAATTTTTTGGAAAATTTCATAAAAATGGAAAAACAGAAGTCTAACACCTTCAAAAAATTCAATCATGATATTTTTTTAAAATATGTTAAATTTGACGTGTAACACAAGCAATACTCAATTTTCATATCGTAATCAAAATACTCCGTAATTGAAGACTAACACACACAAATTTCAATTTTTTCGAAAATTTCATCAAACTGCTAAAACCAGAAGTCTACCTTCAAAAAATTCAATGAAGACATTTTTTTAAAAAATGTTAAAATTGAAGTGTAACACAAGAAAAATACTCAATTTTCAGGTCGTACTAAAAATATTCCGTAATTGAAGACTAACACACACAAATTTCAATTTATTCGAAAATTTCTTAAAAATGCAAAAACAGAAGTCTAACACCTTAAAAAAATTCAGTAATGACATTTTTTTTTAAAAATGTTAAAATTGAAGTGTAACACAAGCAAAATACTCAATTTTCAGGTCATGCACAAAATATTCCGTAATTGAAGACTAACACACACAAATTTCAATTTTTTCGAAAATTTCTTAAAAATACAAAAACAGAAGTCTAACACCTTCAAAAAATTCAATAATGACATTTTTTTCAAAAATGTTAAATTTGAAGTGTAACACTAGCAAAATACTCAATTGTCATGTCGTACTCAAAATACTCCGTAATTGAAGACTAACACACACAAATTTCAACTGTTTCCGAAAATTTCTTAAAAATGCAAAAACAGAACTCTAACACCTTCAAAAAATTCAATGGTGATATTGTTTAAAAATATGTTATATTTGAAGTGTAACACAAGAAAAATACCCAATTTTCATGTCGTACTCAAAATACTCCGTAATTGAAGACTAACGCACACAAGTTTTAATTTTTTCGAAAATTTCTTAAAAATGCAAAAACAGAAGTCTAACACCTTCAAAAAAATCAATAATGACTTTTTTTAAAATAAATTAAAATTGAAGTGTAACAAAAGCAAAGTACTCAATTTTCATGTCGTACTCAAAATACTCCGTAATTGAAGACTAACACACACAAATTTCAATTTTTCCAAAAATTTCTTCAGAGTGAAAAAACAGAAGTCTAACACCTTCAAAAAATTCAATAATGAATTTTTTTTTAAAAATTAAAATTGAAGTGTAACACAAGAAAAGTACTCAATTTTCATGTCGTACTCAAAATACTCCGTAATTGAAGACTAACACACTCAAATTTCAATTTTTGGGAAAATTTCATAAATATGGAAAAACAGAAGTCTAACACCTTCAAAAAATTCAATAATGATATTTTTTTGAAATATGTTAAATTTGAAGTGTAACACGAGCAAAATACTCAATTTTCATATCGTAATCAAAATACTCCGTAATTGAAGACTAACACACACAAATTTCAATTTTTTCGAAAATTTCATCAAATTGCAAAACCAGAAGTCTAACACCTTCAAAAAATTCAATAATGACTTTTTTTTAAATAAATTAAAATTGAAGTGCAACAAAATCAAAGTACTCAATTTTCAAGTCGTACTTAAAATACTCCGTAATTGAAGACTACACACACAAATTTCAATTTTTCCAAAAATTTCTTCAAAATGCAAAAACGGAAATCTAACACCTTCGAAAAATTCAATAATGACTTTTTTTTTAAAAATTTAAAATTGAAGTGTAACACAAGCAAAGTACTCAATTTTCATGTCATACTCAAAATACTCCATAATTGAAGACTAACACACACAAATTTCAATTTTTTGTAAAATTTCATAAAAATGGAAAAACAGAAGTCTAACACCTTCAAAAAACACAATAATGATTTTTTTTTTAAATATGTTAAATTTGAAGTGTAACACAAGCAAAATACTCAATTTTCATATCGTAATCAAAATAATCCGTAATTGAAGACTAACACACACAAATTTCAATTTTTTCGAAAATTTCATCAAACTGCAAAAACCGAAGTTTCAAAAAAAATTTGTAATGACATTTTTTTTTAAATGTTAAAATTGAAGTTTAACACAACTAAAATACTCAATTTTCATATCGTACTCAAAATACTCCGTAATTGAAGACTAACACACACAAATTTCATTTTTTGAAAATTTCTTAAAAATGCAAAAACAGAAGCGTAACACCTTAAAAAAAATTCAATTATGATATTTTTTAAAAATATGTTAATTTTGAAGTGTAACACAGGAAAAATACTCAATTTTCATGTCGTACTCAAAATACTCCGTAATTGAAGACTAACACACACAAATTTCAATTTTTTCGAAAATTTCTTAAAAATGCAAAAACAGAAGTGTAACACCTTAAAAAAATTCAATTATGATATTTTTTAAAAATATGTTAATTTTTAAGTGTAACATGGGCAAAATACTCAATTTTCATGTCGTACTCAAAATACTCCGGAATTGAAGACTAACACAAACAAATTTCAATTTTTTCAGAAATATCATCCAACTGCAAAAACAGAAGTCTAACACCTTCAAAAAATACAATAATGATATTTTTTTTAAATATGTTAAATTTGAATTGTATCACAAGCATAATACTCAATTTTCATGTCGTACTCAAAATACTCCGTAATTGAAGACTAACACACACAAATTTCAGTTTTTCGAAAATTTCATCAAACTGCAAAACCAGAAGTCTAACACCTTCAAAAAATTCAATAATGACATTTTTTTTTTAAATGTTAAAATTGAAGTGTAACACAATCAAAATACTCAATTTTCAGGTCGTACTCAAAATATTCCGTAATTGAAGACTAACACACACAAATTTCAATTTTTTCGAAAATTTCTTAAAATGCAAAAACAGAAGTCTAGCACCTTCACAAAATTCAATAATGACTTTTTTTTTTAAATTGAAAATTGAAGTGTATCACAAGCAAAGTACTCAATTTTCATGTCGTACTCAAAATACTCCGTAATTGAAGACTAACACAGACAAATTTCAATTTTTTGGAAAATTTCATAAAAATGGAAAAACAGAAGTCTAACACCTTCAAAAAATTCAATCATGATATTTTTTTTAAATATGTTAAATTTGAAGTGTAACACAAGCAATACTCAATTTTCATATCGTAATCAAATATTCCGTAATTGAAGACTAACACACACAAATTTCAATTTTTTCGAAAATTTCATCAAACTGCTAAAACCAGAAGTCTACCTTCAAAAAATTCAATGAAGACATTTTTTTAAAAAATGTTAAAATTGAAGTGTAACACAAGAAAAATACTCAATTTTCAGGTAGTACTAAAAATATTCCGTAATTGAAGACTAACAAACACAAATTTCAATTTATTCGAAAATTTTTTAAAAATGCAAAAACAGAAGTCTAACACCTTAAAAAAATTCAATAATGACATTTTTTTTTAAAAATGTTAAAATTGAAGTGTAACACAAGCAAAATACTCAATTTTCAGGTCGTACGCAAAATATTCCGTAATTGAAGACTAACACACACAAATTTCAATTTTTTCGAAAATTTCTTAAAAATACAAAAACAGAAGTCTAACACCTTCAAAAAATTCAATAATGACATGTTTTTAAAAAATGTTAAATTTGAAGTGTAACACAAGCAAAATACTCAATTGTCATGTCGTACTCAAAATACTCCGTAATTGAAGACTAACACACACAAATTTCAATTGTTTCCGAAAATTTCTTAAAAATGCAAAAACAGAACTCTAACACCTTCAAAAAATTCAATGGTGATATTGTTTAAAAATATGTTATGTTTGAAGTGTAACACAAGAAAAATACTCAATTTTCATGTCGTACTCAAAATACTCCGTAATTGAAGACTAACGCACACAAGTTTTAATTTTTTCGAAAATTTCTTAAAAATGCAAAAACAGAAGTCCAACACCTTCAAAAAAATCAATAATGATTTTTTTTAAAATAAATTAAAATTGAAGTGTGACAAAAGCAAAGTACTCTATTTTTCCAAAAATTTCTTCAAAGTGCAAAAACAGAAGTCTAACACCTTCAAAAAATTCAATAATGACTTTTTTTTTAAAAATTAAAATTGAAGTGTAACACAAGAAAAGTACTCAATTTTCATGTCGTACTCAAAATACTCCGTAATTGAAGACTAACACACTCAAATTTCAATTTTTGGGAAAATTTCATAAAAATGGAAAAACAGAAGTCTAACACCTTCAAAAAATTCAATAATGATATTTTTTTGAAATATGTTAAATTTGAAGTGTAACACGAGCAAAATACTCAATTTTCATATCGTAATCAAAATACTCCGTAATTGAAGACTAACACACACAAATTTCAATTTTTTCGAAAATTTCATCAAATTGCAAAACCAGAAGTCTAACACCTTCAAAAAATTCAATAATGACTTTTTTTAAAATAAATTAAAATTGAAGTGCAACAAAATCAAAGTACTCAATTTTCAAGTCGTACTTAAAATACTCCGTAATTGAAGACTACACACACAAATTTCAATTTTTCCAAAAATTTCTTCAAAATGCAAAAACAGAAATCTAACACCTTCGAAAAATTCAATAATGACTTTTTTTTTAAAAATTTAAAATTGAAGTGTAACACAAGCAAAGTACTCAATTTTCATGTCATACTCAAAATACTCCATAATCGAAGACTAACACACACAAATTTCAATTTTTTGTAAAATTTCATAAAAATGGAAAAACAGAAGTCTAACACCTTCAAAAAACACAATAATGATATTTTTTGTAAATATGTTAAATTTGAAGTGTAACACAAGCAAAATACTCAATTTTCATATCGTAATCAAAATACTCCGTAATTGAAGACTAACACACACAAATTGCAATTTTTTCGAAAATTTCATCAAACTGCAAAAACCGAAGTCTAACACCTTCAAAAAAAATTTGTAATGACATTTTTTTTTTAATGTTAAAATTGAAGTTTAACACAACTAAAATACTCAATTTTCATGTCGTACTCAAAATACTCCGTAATTGAAGACTAACACACACAAATTTCATTTTTTGAAAATTTCTTAATAATGCAAAAACAGAAGCGTAACACCTTAAAAAAAATTCAATTATGATATTTTTTAAAAATATGTTAATTTTGAAGTGTAACACAGGAAAAATACTCAATTTTCATGTCGTACTCAAAATACTCCGTAATTGAAGACTAACACACGCATATTTCAATTTTTTCGAAAATTTCATCGAACTGCAAAAACAGAAGTCTAACACCTTCAAAAAATTCAATAATGATATTTTTTAAAAATATGTTAAATTTGAAGTTTAACACAAGAAAAATACTCAATTTTCATGTCGTACTCAAAATACTCCGTAATTGAAACCTAACACACACAAATCTCAATTTTTTCGAATATTTCAACAAACTGCAAAACCAGAAGCCTACCTTCAAAAAATTCAATAATGACATTTTTTTTTTAAATGTTAAAATTGAAGTGTAACACAATCAAAATACTCAATTTTCAGGTCGTACTCAAAATATTCCGTAATTGAAGACTAACACACACAAATTTCAATTTTTTCGAAAATTTCTTAAAATGCAAAAACAGAAGTCTAGCACCTTCACAAAATTCAATAATGACTTTTTTTTTTAAATTGAAAATTGAAGTGTATCACAAGCAAAGTACTCAATTTTCATGTCGTACTCAAAATACTCCGTAATTGAAGACTAACACAGACAAATTTTAATTTTTTGGAAAATTTCATAAAAATGGAAAAACAGAAGTCTAACACCTTCAAAAAATTCAATCATGATATTTTTTTGAAATATGTTAAATTTGAAGTGTAACACAAGCAATACTCAATTTTCATATCGTAATCAAATATTCCGTAATTGAAGACTAACACACACAAATTTCAATTTTTTCGAAAATTTCATCAAACTGCTAAAACCAGAAGTCTACCTTCAAAAAATTCAATGAAGACATTTTTTTAAAAAATGTTAAAATTGAAGTGTAACACAAGAAAAATACTCAATTTTCAGGTAGTACTAAAAATATTCCGTAATTGAAGACTAACAAACACAAATTTCAATTTATTCGAAAATTTTTTAAAAATGCAAAAACAGAAGTCTAACACCTTAAAAAAATTCAATAATGACATTTTTTTTTAAAAATGTTAAAATTGAAGTGTAACACAAGCAAAATACTCAATTTTCAGGTCGTACGCAAAATATTCCGTAATTGAAGACTAACACACACAAATTTCAATTTTTTCGAAAATTTCTTAAAAATACAAAAACAGAAGTCTAACACCTTCAAAAAATTCAATAATGACATGTTTTTAAAAAATGTTAAATTTGAAGTGTAACACAAGCAAAATACTCAATTGTCATGTCGTACTCAAAATACTCCGTAATTGAAGACTAACACACACAAATTTCAATTGTTTCCGAAAATTTCTTAAAAATGCAAAAACAGAACTCTAACACCTTCAAAAAATTCAATGGTGATATTGTTTAAAAATATGTTATGTTTGAAGTGTAACACAAGAAAAATACTCAATTTTCATGTCGTACTCAAAATACTCCGTAATTGAAGACTAACGCACACAAGTTTTAATTTTTTCGAAAATTTCTTAAAAATGCAAAAACAGAAGTCCAACACCTTCAAAAAAATCAATAATGATTTTTTTTAAAATAAATTAAAATTGAAGTGTAACAAAAGCAAAGTACTCTATTTTTCCAAAAATTTCTTCAAAGTGCAAAAACAGAAGTCTAACACCTTCAAAAAATTCAATAATGACTTTTTTTTTAAAAATTAAAATTGAAGTGTAACACAAGAAAAGTACTCAATTTTCATGTCGTACTCAAAATACTCCGTAATTGAAGACTAACACACTCAAATTTCAATTTTTGGGAAAATTTCATAAAAATGGAAAAACAGAAGTCTAACACCTTCAAAAAATTCAATAATGATATTTTTTTGAAATATGTTAAATTTGAAGTGTAACACGAGCAAAATACTCAATTTTCATATCGTAATCAAAATACTCCGTAATTGAAGACTAACACACACAAATTTCAATTTTTTCGAAAATTTCATCAAATTGCAAAACCAGAAGTCTAACACCTTCAAAAAATTCAATAATGACTTTTTTTAAAATAAATTAAAATTGAAGTGCAACAAAATCAAAGTACTCAATTTTCAAGTCGTACTTAAAATACTCCGTAATTGAAGACTACACACACAAATTTCAATTTTTCCAAAAATTTCTTCAAAATGCAAAAACAGAAATCTAACACCTTCGAAAAATTCAATAATGACTTTTTTTTTAAAAATTTAAAATTGAAGTGTAACACAAGCAAAGTACTCAATTTTCATGTCATACTCAAAATACTCCATAATCGAAGACTAACACACACAAATTTCAATTTTTTGTAAAATTTCATAAAAATGGAAAAACAGAAGTCTAACACCTTCAAAAAACACAATAATGATATTTTTTGTAAATATGTTAAATTTGAAGTGTAACACAAGCAAAATACTCAATTTTCATATCGTAATCAAAATACTCCGTAATTGAAGACTAACACACACAAATTGCAATTTTTTCGAAAATTTCATCAAACTGCAAAAACCGAAGTCTAACACCTTCAAAAAAAATTTGTAATGACATTTTTTTTTTAATGTTAAAATTGAAGTTTAACACAACTAAAATACTCAATTTTCATGTCGTACTCAAAATACTCCGTAATTGAAGACTAACACACACAAATTTCATTTTTTGAAAATTTCTTAATAATGCAAAAACAGAAGCGTAACACCTTAAAAAAAATTCAATTATGATATTTTTTAAAAATATGTTAATTTTGAAGTGTAACACAGGAAAAATACTCAATTTTCATGTCGTACTCAAAATACTCCGTAATTGAAGACTAACACACGCATATTTCAATTTTTTCGAAAATTTCATCGAACTGCAAAAACAGAAGTCTAACACCTTCAAAAAATTCAATAATGATATTTTTTAAAAATATGTTAAATTTGAAGTTTAACACAAGCAAAATACTCAATTTTCATGTCGTACTCAAAATACTCCGTAATTGAAACCTAACACACACAAATCTCAATTTTTTCGAATATTTCAACAAACTGCAAAACCAGAAGCCTACCTTCAAAAAATTCAATAATGACATTTTTTTTCAAATGTTCAAATTGAAGTGTAACACAAGCAAAATACTCAATTTTCAGGTCGTACTCAAAATATTCCGTAATTGAAGACTAACACACACAAATCTCAATTTTTTCGAAAATTTCTTAAAAATGCAAAAACAGAAGTCTGACACCTTCAAAAAATTCAATAATGACATTTTTTTTTTAAATGTAAATATTGAAGTGTAACACAAGAAAATACTCAATTTTCAGGTCGTACTCAAAATATTCCGTAATTGAAGACTAACACACACAAATTTCAATTTTTTCCAAAATTTCTTAAAAATGCAAAAACAGAAGGCTAACACCTTCAAAAAATTCAATAATGACATTTTTTTAAAAAATGTTAAATTTTAAGTGTAACACTAGCAAAATACTCAATTGTCATGTCGTACTCAAAATACTCCGTAATTGAAGACTAACACACACAAATTTCAATTCTTTTTTAAAATTTCTTAAAAATGCAAAAATAGAACTCTAACACTTTCAAAAAATTCAATGGTGATATTGTTTAAAAATATGTTAAATTTGAAGTGTAACACAAGAAAAAAACTCAATTTTCATGTCGTACTCAAAATACTCCGTAATTGAAGACTAACGCAAACAAATATTAATTTTTTCGAAAATTTCTTAAAAATGCAAAAACAGAAGTCTAACACCTTCAAAAAATTCAATAATGACTTTTTTTAAAATATATTAAATTTGAAGTGTAACAAAAGCAAAGTACTCAATTTTCATGTCGTACTCAAAATACTCCGTAATTGAAGACTACACACACAAATTTCAATTTTTCCAAAAATTTCTTCAAAATGCAGAAACAGAAGTCTAACACCTTCAAAAAATTCAATAATGAATTTTTTTTTTAAAAATTAAAATTGAAGTGTAACACAAGCAAAGTACTCAATTTTCATGTCGTACTCAAAATACTCCGTAATTGAAGACTAACACACACAAATTTCAATTTTTGGGGAAATTTTATAAAAATGGAAAAACAGAAGTCTAACACCTTCAAAAAAATCAATAATGATATTTTTTTGAAATATGTTAAATTTGAAGTGTAACACAAGCAAAATACTCAATTTTCATATCGTAATCAAAATATTCCGTAATTGAAGACTAACACACACAAATTTAAATTTTTTCGAAAAGTTCATCAAATTGCAAATACAGAAGTCTAACACCTTCAAAAAAATTCAGTAATGACATTTTTTTTTTAAATGTTGAAATTGAAGTTTAACACAAAGAAAATACTCAATTTTCATGTCGTACTCAAAATACTCCGTAATTGAAGACTAACACACACAAATTTCAATTTTTTCGAAAATTTCTTAAAAATGCAAAAACAGAAGTGTAACACCTTAAAAAAATTCAATTATGATATTTTTTAAAAATATGTTAATTTTTAAGTGTAACATGGGCAAAATACTCAATTTTCATGTCGTACTCAAAATACTCCGGAATTGAAGACTAACACACACAAATTTCAATTTTTCCAAAAATTTCTTCAAAATGCAAAAACAGAAGTCTAACACCTTCAAAAAATTCAATAATGACTTTTTTTTTAAAAAATTAAAATTGAAGTGTAACACAAGAAAAGTACTCAATTTTCATGTCCTACTCAAAATACTCCGTAATTGAAGACTAACACACTCAAATTTCAATTTTTGGGAAAATTTCATAAAAATGGAAAAACAGAAGTCCAACACCTTCAAAAAATTCAATAATTATATTTTTTTGAAATATGTTAAATTTGAAGTGTAACACAAGAAAATACTCAATTTTCGTATCGTAATAAAAATACTCCGTAATTGAAGACAAACACACACAAATTTCAATTTTTTCGAAAATTTCATCAAATTGCAAAACCAGAAGTCTAACACCTTCAAAAAAATTCAGTAATGAAATTTTTTTAAAATATTTTTAAATTGAAGTTTAATACAAGGAAAATACTCAATTTTGATGTCGTACTCAAAATACTCCGTAATTGAAGACTACACACACAAATTTAAATTTTTTCGAAAATTTATTAAAAATGCAAAAACAGAAGTGTAACACCTTAAAAAAATTCAATTATGATATTTTTTTAAAAATGTTAATTTTTAAGTATAACCCAGGCAAAATACTCAATTTTCATGTCGTACTCAAAATACTGCATAATTGAGGACTAACACACACAAATTTCAATTTTTTCGGAAATATCATCAAACTGCAAAAAAACAAAAGTCTAACACCTTCAAAAAATTCAATAATGATATTTTTTAAAATATGTTAAATTTGAAGTGTAACACAAGCAAAATACTCAATATTCATGTCGTACTCAAAATACTCCGTAATTGAAGACTAAACACACAAATATCAATTTTTTCGAAAATTTCATCAAACTGCAAAACCAGAAGTCTAACACCTTCAAAAAATTCAATAATGACATTTTTTTTTAAATGTTAAAATTGAAGTGTAACACAATCACAATACTCAATTTTCAGGTCGTACTCAAAATATTCCGTAATTGAAGACAAACACACACAATTTTCAATTTTTTCGAAAATTTCTTAAAAATACTAAAACTGAAGGCTAACACATTCAAAAAAATTCAATAATGACTTCTTTTTTTAAAATTTAAAATTGAAGTGTATCACAAGCAAAGTACTCAATTTTCATGTCGTACTCAAAATACTCCGTAATTAAAGACTAACACACACAAATTTCAATTTTTTGGAAACTTTCATAAAAATGGAAAAACAGAAGTCTAACACCTTCAAAAAATTCAATAATGATATTTTTTTAAATATGTTAAATTTGAATTGCAACACAAGCAAAATACTCAATTTTCATATCGTGTTCAAAATACTCCGTAATTGAACACTAACACACACAAATTTCAATTTTTTCGAAAATTTCATCAATCTGCACAAACAGAAGTCTAACACCTTCAAAAAAATTCAGTAATGACATTTTTTTTTAAAATGTTAAAATTGAAGTGTAATACAAGTAAAATACTCAATTTTCATGTCTTACTCAAAATACTCCGTAATCGAAGACTAACACACACAAATTTCAATTTTTTCGAAAATTTCATCAAACTGCACAAACAGAAGTCTAACACCTTCAAAAAAATTCAGTAATGACATTTTTTTTTTAAATGTTAAAATTGAAGTTTAACACAAGTAAAATACTCAATTTTCATGTCTTTATCAAAATACTCCGTAATTGAAGACTAACACACACAAATTTCAATTTTTTTGAAAATTTCATCAAACTGCAAAAACCGAAGTCTAACACCTTCAAAAAAATTTAGTAATGACATTTTTTTTTAATGTTAAAATTGAAGTTTAACACAACTAAAATACCCAATTTTCATGTCGTACTCAAAATACTCCGTAATTGAAGACTAACACACACAAATTTCATTTTTTGAAAATTTCTTAAAAATGCAAAAACAGAAGCGCAACACCTTAAAAAAAATTCAATTATGATATTTTTTAAAAATATGTTAATTTTGAAGTGTAACACAGGAAAAATACTCAATTTTCATGTCGTACTCAAAATACTCCGTAATTGAAGACTAACACACGCAAATTTCAATTTTTTCGAAAATTTCATCAAACTACAAATACAGAAGTCTAACACCTTCAAAAAATTCAATAATGATATTTTTTAAAAATATGTTAAATTTGAAGTTTAACACAAGCAAAATACTCAATTTTCATGTCGTACTCAAAATACTCCGTAATTGAAACCTAACACACACAAATCTCAATTTTTTCGAATATTTCAACAAACTGCAAAACCAGAAGCCTACCTTCAAAAAATTCAATAATGACATTTTTTTTTCAAATGTTCAAATTGAAGTGTAACACAAGCAAAATACTCAATTTTCAGGTCGTACTCAAAATATTCCGTAATTGAAGACTAACACACACAAATCTCAATTTTTTCGAAAATTTCTTAAAAATGCAAAATCAGAAGTCTCACACCTTCAAAAAATTCAATAATGACATTTTTTATTTAAATGTAAATATTGAAGTGTAACACAAGAAAATACTCAATTTTCAGGTCGTACTCAAAATATTCCGTAATTGAAGACTAACACACACAAATTTCAATTTTTTCCAAAATTTCTTAAAAATGCAAAAACAGACGGCTAACACCTTCAAAAAATTCAATAATGACATTTTTTTCAAAAATGTTAAATTTTAAGTGTAACACTAGCAAAATACTCAATTGTCATGTCGTACTCAAAATACTCCGTAATTGAAGACTAACACACACAAATTTCAATTGTTTTTTAAAATTTCTTAAAAATGCAAAAATAGAACTCTAACACCTTCAAAAAATTCAATGGTGATATTGTTTAAAAATATGTTAAATTTGAAGTGTAACACAAGAAAAATACTCAATTTTCATGTCGTACTCAAAATACTCCGTAATTGAAGACTAACACACACAAATTTCATTTTTTGAAAATTTCTTAAAAATGCAAAAACAGAAGCGTAACACCTTAAAAAAAATTCAATTATGATATTTTTTAAAAATATGTTAATTTTGAAGTGTAACACAGGAAAAATACTCAATTTTCATGTCGTACTCAAAATACTCCGTAATTGAAGACTAACACACGCAAATTTCAATTTTTTCGAAAATTTCATCAAACTGCAAAAACAGAAGTCTAACACCTTTAAAAAATTCAATAATGATATTTTTTAAAAATATGTTAAATTTGAAGTTTAACACAAGCAAAATCCTCAATTTTCATGTCGTACTCAAAATACTCCGTAATTGAAACCTAACACACACAAATCTCAATTTTTTCGAATATTTCAACAAACTGCAAAACCAGAAGCCTACCTTCAAAAAATTCACTAATGACATTTTTTTTTCAAATGTTCAAATTGAAGTGTAACACAAGCAAAATACTCAATTTTCAGGTCGTACTCAAAATATTCCGTAATTGAAGACTAACACACACAAATCTCAATTTTTTCGAAAATTTCTTAAAAATGCAAAAACAGAAGTCTCACACCTTCAAAAAATTCAATAATGACATTTTTTTTTTAAATGTAAATATTGAAGTGTAACACAAGAAAATACTCAATTTTCAGGTCGTACTCAAAATATTCCGTAATTGAAGACTAACACACACAAATTTCAATTTTTTCAAAAAATTTTTAAAAATGCAAAAACAGAAGGCTAACACCTTCAAAAAATTCAATAATGACATTTTTTTCAAAAATGTTAAATTTTAAGTGTAACACTAGCAAAATACTCAATTGTCATGTCGTACTCAAAATACTCCGTAATTGAAGACTAACACACACAAATTTCAATTGTTTTTTAAAATTTCTTAAAAATGCAAAAATAGAACTCTAACACCTTCAAAAAATTCAATGGTGATATTGTTTAAAAATATGTTAAATTTGAAGTGTAACACAAGAAAAAAACTCAATTTTCATGTCGTACTCAAAATACTCCGTAATTGAAGACTAACGCAAACAAATATTAATTTTTTCGAAAATTTCTTAAAAATGCAAAAACAGAAGTCTAACACCTTCAAAAAATTCAATAATGACTTTTTTTAAAATATATTAAATTTGAAGTGTAACAAAAGCAAAGTACTCAATTTTCATGTCGTACTCAAAATACTCCGTAATTGAAGACTACACACACAAATTTCAATTTTTCCAAAAATTTCTTCAAAATGCAGAAACAGAAGTCTAACACCTTCAAAAAATTCAATAATGAATTTTTTTTAAAAAAATTAAAATTGAAGTGTAACACAAGCAAAGTACTCAATTTTCATGTCGTACTCAAAATACTCCGTAATTGAAGACTAACACACACAAATTTCAATTTTTGGGGAAATTTCATAAAAATGGAAAAACAGAAGTCTAACACCTTCAAACAAATCAATAATTATATTTTTTTGAAATATGTTAAATTTGAAGTGTAACACAAGCAAAATACTCAATTTTCATATCGTACTCAAAATATTCCGTAATTGAAGACTAACACACACAAATTTAAATTTTTTTTTCGAAAATTTCATCAAATTGCAAATACAGAAGTCTAACACCTTCAAAAAAATTCAATAATGAAATTTTTTTTTTAAATGTTAAAATTGAAGTGTAACACAAGCAAAATACTCAATTTTCAGGTTGTACTCAAAATATTCCGTAATTGAAGACTAACACACACAAATTTCAATTTTTTCGAAAATTTCTTAAAAATGCAAAAACATAAGTCTAACACCTTCAAAAAATTCAATAATGACATTTTTTTCAAAAATGTTAAATTTCAAGTGTAACACAAGAAAAATACTCAATTTTCATGTCGTACTCAAAATACTCCGTAATTGAAGACTAACGCACACAAATTTCAATTTTTTCGAAAATTTCGTCAAACTGTAAAACCAGAAGTATAACACCTTCAAAAAAATTCAGTAATGACATTTTTTTTTTAAATGTTAAAATTGAAGTGTAACACAAGTAAAATACTCAATTTTCATGTCGTACTCAAAATACTCCGTAATTGAAGACTAACACACACAAATTTCAATTTTTTCGAAAATTTGTAAAAAAATGCAAAAACAGAAGTGTAACACCTTAAAATAATTCAATTATGATATTTTTTTAAAATATGTTAATTTTTAAGTGTAACACAGGTAAAATACTCAATTTTCATGTCGTACTCAAAATACTCCGTAATTGAAGACTAACACACACAAATTTCAATTTTTTCGAAAATTTCATGAAACTGCAAAAACAGAAGTCCAACACCTTCAAAAAATTCAATAATGACAATTTTTTTTAAATGTTAAAATTGAAGTGTAACACAAGCAAAATACTCAATTTTCAGGTCGTACTCAAAATATTCCGTAATTGAAGACTAACACACACAAATTTCAATTTTTTCGAAAATTTCTTAAAAATACAAAAACAGAAGTCTAACACCTTCAAAAAATTCAATAATGACATTTTTTTAAAATATGTTAAATTTGAAGTGTAACACATGCAAAATACTCAATTTTAATGCCGTACTCAAAATACTCCGTAATTGAAGAGTAACGCACACAAATTTCAATTTTTTCGAAAATTTCGTCAAACTGGAAAACCAGAAGTCTAACACCTTCAAAAAATTCAATAATGAAATTTTTTTTTTAAATGTTAAAATTGAAGTGTAACACTAGCAAAATACTCAATTATCAGGTCATACTCAAAATATTCCGTAATTGAAGACTAACACACACAAATTTCAATTTTTTCGAATATTTCTTAAAAATGCAAAAATAGAAGTCTAACACCTTCAAAAAATTCAATAATGACACTTTTTTCAAAAATGTTAAATTTGAAGTGTAACACAAGAAAAATACTCAATTTTCATGTCGTACTCAAAATACTCCGTTATTGAAGACTAACGCACACAAATTTCAATTTTTTCGAAAATTTCGTCAAACTGTAAAACCAGAAGTCTAACACCTTCAAAAAATTCAATAATGAAATTTTTTTTTGAAATGTTAAAATTGAAGTGTAACACAAGCAAAATACTCAATTTTCAGGTTGTACTCAAAATATTCCGTAATTGAAGACTAACACACACAAATTTCAATTTTTTCGAAAATTTCTTAAAAATGCAAAAACATAAGTCTAACACCTTCAAAAAATTCAATAATGACATTTTTTTCAAAAATTTTAAATTTGAAGTGTAACACAAGAAAAATACTCAATTGTCATGTCGTACTCAAAATACTCCGTAATTGAAGACTAACACACACAAATTTCAATTTTTTCTAAAATTTCATCGAACTGCAAAAACAGAAGTCTAACACCTTCAAAAAATTCAATAGTGATATTTTTTTTAAATATGTTAAATTTGAAGTGTAGCACAAGCAAAATACTCAATTTTCATATCATAATCAAAATACTCCATAATTCAAGACTAACACACAAAGATTTCAATTTTTTCGAAAATTTCATCAAATTGCAAAAACAGAAGTTTAACACCTTCAAAAAAATTCTGTAATGACATTTTTTTTTTAAATGTTAAAATTGAAGTTTAACACAAGTAAAATACTCAATTTTCATGTCGTACTCAAAATACAACGTAATTTTAGACTAACACACACAAATTTCAATTTTTTTGAAAATTTCTTAAAAATGCAAAAACAGAAGTGTAACACCTTAAAAAAATTCAATTATGATATTTTTTAAAAATATGTCAATTTTTAAGTGTAACACAGGCAAAATACTCAATTTTCATATCGTACTCAAAATACTCCGTAATTGAAGACTAACACACACAAATTTCAATTTTTTAGCAAATATCATCAAACTGCAAAAACAGAAGTCTAACACCATCAAAAAATTCAATAATGATATTTTTTTTAAAATATGTTAAATTTGAAGTGTAACACAAGCAAACTACTCAATTTTCATGTCGTACTCAAAATACTCCGTAATTGAAGACTAACACACACAAATTTCAATTTTTTCGAAAATTTCATTAAACTGCAAAACCAGAAGTCTAACACCTTCAAAAAATTCAATAATGATATTTTTTTTAAATGTTAAGATTGAAGTGTAACTCAAGCAAAATACTCAATTTTCAGGTCGTACTAAAAATATTCCGTAATTGAAGACTAACACACACAAATTTCAATTTTTTCGAAAATTTCATAAAAATGCAAAAACAGAAGTCTAACACCTTCAAAAAATTCAATAATGACTTTTTTTTTAATTTAAAATTGAAGTGTCACAAGCAAAGTACTCAATTTTCATGTCGTACTCAAAATACTCCGTATTTGAAGACTAACACACACAAATTTAAATTTTTTGGAAAATTTCTTAAAAATGGAAAAACAGAAGTCTAACACCTTCAAAAAAATTCAATAATGATATTTTTTTTAAATATGTTAAATTTGAAGTGTAACACAATCAAAATACTCAATTTTCATATCGTAATGAAAATACTCCGTAATTGAAGACTAACACACACAAATTTCAAATTTTTTGGAAATTTCATCAAACTGCAAAAACAGAAGTCTAACAGCTTCAAAAAAATTCAGTATTGACATTTTTTTCAAAAATGTTAAAATTGAAGTTTAACACAAGTAAAATACTCAATTTTCATGTCGTACTCGAAATACTCCGTAATCAAAGACTAACACCACAAATTTCAATTTTTTCGAAAATTTCTTAAAAATGCAAAAACAGAAGTCTAACACCTACAAAAAATTCAATACTGATATTTTTTTTAAATATGTTAAATTTGAAGTGTAACACAAGCAAAATACTCAATTTTCATGTCGTACTCAAAATACTCCGTAATTGAAGACTAACACACACAAATTTCAATTTTTTCGAAAATTTCATCAAACTGCAAAACCAGAAGTCTAATACCTTCAAAAAATTCAATAATGACATTTTTTTTAAATGTTCAGATTGAAGTGTAACACAAGCAAAATACTCAATTTTCAGGTCGTACTCAAAATATTCCGTAATTCGAAAAACTGCAAAAACAGAAGTGTACACTTTTACGGTTGATCCTGAAACTGTATTTCCTTCACATATGAAATATATTTCTACATGAAGGTTGTAGATAATCTTATTATCTATCTAACTCAATTTGAACCATTCAAATTGGATTTTCTACTGAAAGATATGACCACGAATGTACGCTTACATTCGTTTATCCTTGTGTACACTTTTACGGTTCATCCTGAAACTGTATTTCCTTCAGTCTCCCACTCAATTTCAGATCTACCTAAAAGGTACTCATGCATATCCAATATGCATGATTTTAGAGAATATAGTTCGCATATCAAATACCAAGCTACGCACATCTTATGTGCCAATTTTATAATCAAGCCCGACTTAGTACGACTCGTTGTGTGACCAGGTAGGTTCGGTTAACGATGGCAGTAGGCTGTTTCCAAAGCACTACAAGCCCATGAGCGGGATCTAGTCACTCCATCATGGCTACCCATGTTAACACGAAAAATGATTGTGATCATTGTGCCTATCTCGAATAGCGGTTGCTAGCTCTCTTGTTTGCGATATCTGTTAATCAAAAGGCATGGTGGTAGTCATCCTTATGTCTTGATTAACTATACTTATTCCTCGATTCCGAATTGAGTTAACAAATTACAATCGATATTAACTTTTAATATCATTGAGTTTGGCCAGAGATTTCGTTAATCAATTCATTAAGCGGCCTAAGAGATATCTCTTCCTTTCGGAATAAACAATTCCTATCTTGGAGACTCACATTGAATTCCGTGTTTCGGACAATACCCAATGATGACCGTTTTGGCCCCCTGTTACGGTAGGCGTAAGGTCATATCAAATCATTGTGTTACGCACGTAACGCAATCAATGGTCCCCTCGAGTGTGAAGAACCTAAAACCCCATCCGTCGCAAGTCCATCTATAATGACTAAACCATGTCATGGTCTCGCGGCTTTGGTCATATCCAATACATGTAACCTAACGTATATCTACGTTCCCGATTCGACAATCACCTTGTCCCATGATTAGCAAAACATAATCATCTCCTCGGCAAACGTACTAGTGTACACGTCCAGTTTATTATCTGATAATATAAATGCTTCTCTCTTAAGCAAACTAATCCGCGACTAGGGATGTTTAGAAATGACACTTTAAGTGTCACGGTTTTCCTGCACATAATCATCAATTATGTCGGCGTCCACACAAGCTCAAATCAGGGTTCATGTAACAATCATATTACACAACCCGCACACAGTTTTCATATAAGGTGAATGCATATTAATTTAATTAAACAAAATTTTAAAAGGGATGCATTCATATGGACTAAGTATTTGGGTGATACAACGTTTACCTATGGATATCTCCATACCCATAACCTGCGAGGACTATCGTATTAGATAACTACACTCTACTCTCTTCTTCCTCCTCTAGGTATCTCCATACCCATAGTCATCCAATGACAATCACGCGCGACTAGAGAGAGCGGTTTTGTAAACGGGTCCGCACGTTCCCGCTAGTGTTAATCATCATCAGGATTGGAACATTTCCAATATCTAAGATCACATCTTTTCACAAAATTTCATGGATCAAATGAAATTTTTCTGAGTATTGGCTAGAAGTGGTTGTGACCTCGGCATTTGTGGCTTGTACTATTGCGTCTCACGCAATAAACGACCATAAATCCGATAACTCGTGACTACTAGAGTTTGGTCATGTATCCTTGTTCCATACCACTTCCTTTTGCGATTAATAACCACAATATACTCGCCTCCGTAAATAGAATCATAAACTATTGGTCTTGTGGAACCTTTCCACATAACCATGTTTTCATTTAAGCAAAACATGTACACACTTTGTGATCGAAAGTCGTGCTACATATTTGGACGTGCTTAATATTTGGAAATTGTTATTGTTATAACTCTTTATAACCAACACGTCCTCCACACCATTATAGATAAAATAAAATCCTGAATTCTTTCGCAAAGTAATCAAGGATAAACTTCACCTCTATAAAGAGTTAGTCTCATGTAATCGAATTACATTCAAACTCATGTGATTCCCATGAATTTTATTGACGGTAAATTAGACGATTTATGTGTACGACGTATAGCCACATACATATCATGGCAGATATAATAGATCCTAACATCAAATGTAAGGCATCATATTATTACTTTTTGCGCTGCTTGATGTCTCACATCGAGCAGTTGAAAATTTCTGCCATTCGACATTTCGATTTAACTCCTCCAAGGAGTTATATGTTGAAAACCATTTTCAACAATATGTCGATATATATGCTATAACATAGAATGATGAACTTCTTAGATCTATCCTATAGATCTTCACGCTTAATTCATAAGCGGTCTCGTCTAAATCCTTTGTCGTTACAAGAAATATATCGTGTCTCCAACTAACCTTCATGTGTACACAAAGTTTCCATTTGTTCCGACAATGTTATAACTGTTTATAACTTCGTCAAAACGAATATTCCAATTCCGAGAAGCATTCTTTAATCCATCATATGGATCGTTAAAGCATGCATATCCTATTCCGATTCTTATGAATCGACAAAACCGTAAGGTTGTGTCAAGTACATGTCCTTTAATAAAATTTCTGTTAAGAAATTCGGTTTCGACATCCATCTTGCCACGTCATATAGTCATAATATGCGATTATGGCAAACAGAATTTCGAGAATGGGAAAGCATGGCAACATGCGAAAACGTTTCTTCATAGTCCGACTATGAATTGCATGAAACTCTTTGCAAAAATCCTCGCTTTACATATATGCGTATTCATATCCATGTAGGTTCTTCATCTTGAAAAACCCACTCACGTTTCACGTGTCTAACCCAGAAAGTAATGAAATCAAGCTCTGAACTTGATAATTTACATGGATCGAATCTCAGATTTCATGACACCATGTCATGTGGAATCAACTTTTCATAGCATCCTTGTAGGATATCGAATCATCATATGATTTCGATCTATCATAATTAGCCACGATAAATCCGTATTTACCGGCTTATGATATAGCCTACTTGATCTACGAAAAATTCCTTTGTGTGTTCGACTTGCGTTCATCAACTCTTGATGAAGCCATGTCAACTTTCATCGGTACAATGTTCATTTTCAAATCTCGAACTCTTTCGAGATTTATTCTACTCCCACTAGCCCGCATAGAGATAAATGGCACCAAGTTCCAAACTTGTGCGCATCTAGTCCTCCTCCAAGAAGGTATCTCTTCGAGCCACGAAAATCTCATTTTCGTCGGGACGTTAGAATTAATACCCTTTAGTTTCCTTAAGGATAAACGAACAATTTTCAGATTTGGGATTGAGTTTAACCGAAACAAATTTCGAAATATACCCACATCCTCAAATATGTACAAATGACCACTTCGGAACCATTCCGATCCATATCTCATATGGCGTCTTTTGTACCGATTAGAAGGTTTATGGTCCATATCTTATATGCAACCATTCATTAGTGCCGCTGTCTCAAGGGCGTGTCCCCAAAACTTTTTTGGGCCTATTGACTTATCATTTATTGAACCATGTTCAACATGCGTTCATTTCCTCTTTTCGGACACATCTCAATGTTCCGAATAAAGGCAATCGTGAAACGATTCCACAATCATAAATGATCATCAATATTCATAACTCAAATATCACCTCTTCGATCCTATCGAAAGGTTTAGCTCAAATACTCGCCTTCTCGATCCTATCGAAAAGCTTTGATTTTCTTGCTTAGTCGATTTTGTATTTCGTTTTTGAAACTCTTTGAACATTTCAAAAGTCTCCATTTCGGCACGCATTAAATAAATATTTTCATATCTACTTTAACCGTCCATAAACGTAACAAAATACCGATAGCCTCCTCTTGCCTCGGAACTTATCGGAACATTACATCTAAATGTAATTTCCAATAATTCGTTGGATCTTTCTCCAACCTTTGGAGAATGATGCCCTTTGTCGTCTTGCCTAATAAATAAGTATCGCATTAATCAATCGAATCTAATTCGAATGATTCTAGCAATCCATCATATGGAATATAGATACGCGAATCTCGTTTATATGGCCAAGACGGCAATGCCAAAAGAAGCAATCAACCTCTTGGTTTAATCCTCCTCGGATTTCACCATTCTTTGAGTCATTAGTTTGGACAACTCTTTGTCCGAACTTTCTGTTTGGAAAACATTTTCCCAAAATACCCTTAGACCTATATTTCTTTCGATCCCGCCTTTGAATTACAAGGACATCCACGCATCTGAATGTATTGGATTCCTCGGATGCTCCAAGCATCTCCTATTCAATTTTACATCGCATCTCATGCAACTCCGGGATCGACTTATCTATCGAATGCATATGATATTCGGTTACGAAAATCCAATCTCGTACCATCAACACACGAGTGTTAATCCAAGACCCATAAGGCATCTCAAAATTAACCTACTCTATGAGCCGCATTGAATCTTTCAATGCGCTCTAGCTCTTGAAACTATTTCATGAGCGTTGTGTTTTACTTTCATATACACCCGAATTCTCAAAACAATTTTGAGAATATGTGTCTATACATGCCACCACAAGGCACGTAATATCGTTCGATTCCTTCTTAAAGTTTATCGAACCCGGCTTTCTCTAAAGCCAAAGCCTCGAGCCCTGAATCTGCCATATTTGTGTCCAACACGTCCCTTTAAGTCTAAGAACCATTCTTTGACCATCAAGGTTAATCATGGCAATTATGGCCCAAAAGTTATCTATCATATCGATCTGATCGATATATTTGGTGTTGCTAGAAAACATAATTCTAAACGGATGATGAAGATTAACTCCTAACCGTGCGTACTTAATCTATATGTTTATATGATAATTATATGATAGTGTTATTTTATCGAATCGATAACCCTCATACCGAAACGGGACTCCAAGTCCATAACACCCAAGACCCATATATCACGATCCTCCCACAAGTTGCTTTGGCAGACGGGTGGGATCTCGCTATTTAGGTAGGATTATATCCAATCGCATCCAATGCGACTCTTGAACCTTTATAGGATTTCGGTGATGGATCGTATCATATACAATCCCAGTTCCGTGTGTGCATCCTATCTATAACCCGAACTTCCAATCAAGTCGGATTTGGCCTTAACCCTTACTGGCTTGAACGGTTAAGTCACAACCACACTCAACGTATCGTTCAAATAAACTACTAATAAGTCGGCTTTGGCCTTAACCCTTATCAGTCCCTATTTAACGCTTGCCACCCCGTCGATGACTACAATAACCCATGTCGGCTTTGGCCTTAACCCATGTGAGACATAGTACCGATCATAGTGGTTGTGAATATGGAAGTCATTTCCATGACTTAAATATTATGAGGGATCATTCCAATGCATGTTAAATTTCGTGACATAATCATATGATATCACTATCACAAGATTTCTAAATGCATATGATTTATTTAGGGAGACTAATTATTCTAAATAATTAATAATCTAATATGCTAGTATGATTGAATTAATTGTTTAGAGATAAAGATAGGCCTAAAGGTATGTATATCTCATATACACATTTTCAAAAAGAAAACTGCATACACCCTTTCAGTAATCTGTCAGAACGAAAATGGTAACTTCCTCTGACAGAAAATCAACTAACAAGAAAGTTGTAGATAATCGTATTATCTTTCCAACCCAATTTGTCCCAGCTCAATTGGAGTTCGGACCCGAAAGTTACGGCAGTTTTACTGACTATATGTCAAACTGTCGCACCCTTTCGGTATTTCATTAGAACGACACTGATACTTCGCTCAAATGAAATATATTACAACATGAAAGTTCTAGATAATCTCATTATCTCACTAACCCAATTTGAACCATTCAAATCTGACTTTCCTACTGAAAGTTATACCAGTTTTAGTAAAATACGGACAAACGAAAAGGTAAGTATATCCAATAGACACCTTTTCAACCAGAAAACAACAGACACATTTTCAGTATTCTGTTGAAACGAAAATATTAAATTGTTCCAACCGACTTTGAACGTGCACGAAAGTTCTAGATAATCTTATTATCTAACTAACCCAATTGGATTGGACTCAATTGGAGTTTCGATGCGACATATACGGACGTTTTAGTCTCTGTATGTCAAACAGTCGCACCCTTTCAGTATTCCATAACAACGACACTGATAATTCGTTCAAATGAACAAACTTTCTGTATCAAAGTCATAGATAATCTCATTATCTAACTACTCCAATTTGATCCAATCAATTTGGAGTTTCCCACTGAAAATTATCTTAGTTTTACTCACTGTTTCGTATTCTAATTTTCTGCAGATTTTGCCGTTTCTTCCGTTTTCGCTCGTTTCTGAAACGATAAATCATGAAACCTTTTCACGATAATTCCTAGATACTCTCAATCAACTTTTGATTGATCTCTAGTGAATTCTACTTGTGATTTTTAACGAAATTGGAATCTCTATATCTATCATCATGCAAACGGGTACGAACTTTGATAACCCGTGTGTATATCGAATATACGACTATGATTCGACCCTCGAATCGATGGCGATCGCTCTGATACCACTGTTGGGAATTTACCCGACTCCGGGCCTGCGCAGCGGATATGAAGGCCCGGTCCGGTTCCCTAAATCCAAGATCACGCCATGACTTCGAGGGTACGATGCAAAGTAGGATAGACGATTACCAGCGTGAAATTGATCACGCACGACGGGTTGATCGCTCGCATCCTTCTCTTCCTTCGGTGTCACGTTGATGACTAGCCCGTACGTCCCATACCGCACGTCTCCCACCATCTTGACACGCCTCGGGTTGTCTTCGTGCGTTCCATGCCCGCATGCTTCCACAGTCCGTTACCCGATTCGCTCGTTTCCGTCTCCGGCAGATTTCGTTCCTCCGAATCGATCACAACCGAAAGAGCCCCAGATGTTGCTCCTCTACGTGTATCCACCTTGACTCATAAGACGTCGGTCGCGGGTGCAACTGCCTAGACGAAGCACCGGCGAACTTGCTCGATCGATTGATTCTCTTCTCCGAAAAAACTATTTTTCTCGGTTCTCTCTCTTTACACCCTTTCACTCAATAGAAAGATGTCTCTCAATATTTCTTGAATATTCTGAATATTCTGAATGAATTCACATCTGGATTGACCAGAGAGAGAGAGAGAGAAACATCCTATTTATATCACATAGGATTAGGATTGGCCAAAAGACATGTATATCCAATATACACTCTTTCACACAGAAAGTTGCATGAATCTGTCAAGTATTCTGTCTATACGAAATTGGTAAATTCCTCTGACAGAAAATCAACCAACACGAAAATTGTAGATAATCTTATTATCTACATGACCCAATTTTGGCCTGGCCCGATTGGAGTTCGTATGCAAAAGTTATGACTGTTTTACTAACTGTATGTCATACTATTGCACCCTTTCGGTATTTCATAGAAACGACATTGATACTTCGTTCATATGAAATATATTTCTACATGAAGGTTGTATATAATCTTATTATCTATCTAACCCAATTTGAACCATTCAAATTGGATTTTCCTACTGAAAGATATGACCACGAATGTACGCTTACATTCGTTTATCCTTGTGTACACTTTTACGGTTGATCCTGAAACTGTATTTCCTTCAGTTTGATTCAGATGAAGACCTTCAGAGGAGTATTGGCACTCAATGTCAAGAAAGAAGTGTAATTTGCCAAGATTCTTTAGGCTGAATTGGAGATTTAAGTGAGAAATAAGAGCATGTAATTCAGCAGAGTTATCTCCATTAAGGATGATATCATCCACATATACTAGCATGAGTGTAAGAGAGGTGGAGGTTTTTCTGATGAAGAGTGGGGTATCAACCATGGAAGCATGAAACCCTAAATTAAGAAGAGTGGAGCTGAGCTTGTGAGACCAAGCTCTAGGAGCCTGCTTGAGTCCATAAAGAGCCTTCCTGAGTAAACACACATGATCAGGATATCTCGAGTCAGTGAATCCATGTGGTTGTTCCATATAAAGCTCCTCAGCTAAATCTCCATTAAGGAAGGCATTATTAATATCAATTTGTTGAATCATCCAATTATTTGACACGACGAGAGATAGAACTAATCGAATAGTGCTTGGTTTGACAACTGGACTGAAAGTTTCAGCATAATCAACTCCATATTCTTGTGTAAATCCCTTGGCAAATAACCAAGCGATAAATCGATCAATAGAACCAGAAGCATTTTTTTAATTCGATAAATCCATTTGCACTTAATTGCCTGTTTAGAAGTAGGTCTTGGTATCATAATCCAGGTACCATTTTGGATTAGAGCATTCAATTCTTCAGACATTGCATATCTCCATTTTTCGGACTTAATGGCCTGAGAAAAACAACTTGGTTCGATCTCAAGAGGATTGGTTGCAGTAAAGGCAATAAAATCTGGATTGGATTTAGGTTTTGAGGAATTTGTTTTACTTCGAGTAACCATATGGTGATGAGAAGCAGGTAAGAGAGAAGAAGAAGGATCAGTATGAGTGGTAGAGATGAGGGGAGAAGATGATGAGACAATGATTTGGTTGGAGGTAGGTGTATCAGGTGGAGAAGTATTGTAGATCTTCCGCGAAGAAGGAAGAATGGAAAGAGGAGAGAAAGAGGGTGATGAGGAAGAATGTTCAGGAAGATGAACAGTGGTATGAGAGAAAGGAAATATAAGTTCCTCAAATAGCACATTTCTTGATATGTAGACTCGATTAGTGGGTATATGAAGACATTTATAACATTTATAATGTGGTGAATAGCCAAGAAATACACAAGGTTCAGATTTAAATTCAAGTTTGTGGCGATGAAAGGGTTTAAGATGAGGAAAACATAGACATTCAAGAGGTTTGAAGTGATTATAATCAGGAACTTTGTTGTAGAGTTTCTCAAATGGAGAACTGTGAGGAGAGGTGAGAGTAGGTAATCTATTGATAGAGAATACAGTACTCTGAAATACATCTGGCCAGTAAAGAGATGGAAGATGAGAGCTGGAGAGAACAGCCAATCCCAATTCAGTAATGTGCATGTGTTTGCGTTATGCATGGTCATTTTGTTCTTGAGAATAAGGGAAAGATAATTGAAGTTGAATTTGTGGGTATTGAGATTGAAGAAACATGAACTCAGATCCACCATCTGCTTGGATTGTTTTGATGGAGGTAGAGAGAGTATTCTCCACTATAGGGCTTTGAATGACTTAAAAACAAAGGCAACTTCAGTTTTATTATGAAGAAAATATATCCAAGTGAATCTTGAAAAATCATCTATAAATATTACATAGTAACGAAACCCTTGAGTGGATGTGATAGGAGCTGGACCCCATACATCAGTATGAACAAGATCCAAGGGTGAACAAGCAGTAAAAGAATTTTGCATAAAAGGTAGTTTATTTGCTTTACCAAGGCAACAAGCAGTACATAAAGAGTTATCATGCTTAGAAGAAAGTACAATTTTATTTTGTCTTGCTAATAAAGAAATAAGATCAGAAGAGTGATGACATAGTCGATTATGCCATAGAGTGGAAGATGCAGCAAAGGCAGGAAACTTTGGTGGAGATGGAGCTGAAGAAATGCTATAGAGTCCATTAATTGGCTTGATTGTGTGGAGCACCTTGTTGGTATGAAGATCCTTGATAATGCAAGAAGAAGGTAAGAATTCGACAGATACAAAATTATCTCTGGTAAGTTGATTGATACTAATAAGTTGTTTAGCCGTGTGAGGAACATGTAAGACATTATGTAAAGTGGGAGATGGAGATAAAGAAGAAGAGCCAATATTAGAGATTCACAAACCTTGCCCATTTGCAATATGAAGCTGCTCAGTCCCATTGTAAGTGATAGGAGATGATAGATTATTGAAATCTGGAGTTACATGATGCGAGGCCCCTGAGTCAAGATATCACTCAGAAGGAAGAAGAGGTCTTGGTTGATGAAAGGAAGATGGTGAATTGGTGAAGTAGGCTTGAGGACGAGGCATGGATGGGTAAGATGAGGAGGAAGGGTATGGAGGACGTGAAGGCTTGAGTGAAAGATCACGAATCCAGCATTGATTGATGTGATGGCCAGGTTTGTTGCAGTGATGACAAATGAGATTGTTTATGGGTTTCTTCCAAGTTTTGAATTTGTTAGCAGAGGGATATGGTGGACGAGAATTGGGTTGAGAAGGAGAGGATAAGAGAGGTGGTCGCTGAGAGAGAAAAGCATGAGGAGTCGCGAGTAGAGCAACAGCTTGATCAGTGGATTTCTCTTCATCAATAAGAGATTCATGGCCAAGAACAATGGTCTGGAGATCAAAGAAAGTAATTTTTATATTATATATTACATTTCTTTATATTATATTATTTAATATTATATTGATTTATACTATATTCTATTCTATTCTATTATATTATATTATATGATATGATATGATATTATATTATATTATATTATATAATATAATATAATATTATATTGTATTAAATTATATTATATTATTTTATATTATAGTAAATTACATTACATTATTTTATATGATAGTATATAATATTATATTATTATTGTATAATTTAAAATAAGGGATGGGCTCAATGGCCAACAAGCTTACTTGGCCAACATTGGCCAACATTTTTCTAAGCCACAAGATCAAAAATCGGATGGATGATATTCAATACCGCACCTACACTTGATTGTTTTGTTTTTAATAAAAAAACCGGCCGGTTTATTCCTAAAAACCGAACTTAAAATTTCTGGGTTTTTTTACCTTTCTTTTTTCCTAAGCGTTCATTCGCCAGGCCTGCACACTTCTTGTCTTTAATGATTTTTCCAATTCTCTAATGAAACCTTTCACCTTCTCCTCCCACTTCATTTATGTTGTTTCTTTCTTGTGGTATCTTTCTAGAGAGTAACTAGACTGGAGAAAAGAGAGAGTATATCGAGTCCAATGACTAATGAAGATAAAGATTTCAAGGGAGATCCATTTCATCCACAAGAAATATGTTCTTTCTCAAATTCTAATTCTTTAGTCAATTCATCTTCTCCTTCTTTAGTCAATTCATCTTCTCCTAACAATTTGTCTCAAACCGTAATCCCTATTGATGAAGAAGATGAGTATATCGAGTTGTTTGAAGATTGTAACCCTATTCACAGCATAGAAAATTTTGATTCACCTCCTAGAGAATCAACTGATGTACCTATGAATCTTAAAATTGACAAGGTATTTTTCTTGAAATTTTTGAGATAATTTATAGTTATTTTTTTTTCTAATATTTCAGATAATTATATGTCATATTTCAAAGAAATGATATTGTTATTTCATATTTTTAGGAAAATGACAACTATGTAACCAAAGAAATATATAAAGGAATGGAGTTCGATTTATTAGAAAGTATTGATGCATACTACCGTAATTATGCAAAAGAGAGGGGTTTCGGTGTTCGTACGAGAACAACCAGAAAATCTAACGATGGCACCGCAATAAGCTGTTATTGGGTATGCTCTTGTAGTGGGGACCATGTGAAAAATCAATTACAGGATCATCATGGCAAAAAAAAGAGAAAATGCTCGAGCATTCGACAAGGTTGTGATGCTCGTCTTTCGGCCAACTTTAAACCCAAATTTCTATTATTCAATTGATTGTGAAAATGATCGCCTAGTTAATTTTTTTTGGGTGGATGCGAGATCGAGATTGGCCTATGAGTACTTTGGGAAAATGAAAAAAATAATTCAATAACAAATTACATGAAAATTACAATTCTGATTAACAATACAATTCAGAACCAAATCAGAATACAATGAACTAAAAAGTAAAAACACAATTACAAAATACAAATTTATAATTCATAATATAAATACAATTACAAATTAACTAATTTATACATTACACAACTCCACTTCTTTATCTTCGAAGTCTTTATTCACCTTGATTTCGAACCTACAAAAATATAAGATGAAAATACAATGAACTAAAATTTCATCAAAAAAATTGCAATTATTGTGAAGTATAGCGACAACTAAACTAAATTGGTCCAAAATTCAAATAATTGGGTCCAAATTTCAAATAAATTGGAACAATCTTTAACTGAGACAATTAAACTAAATCGAACCATTAAGTCTTAACTGGACCAATCATAGTCCAAATTAGAACATGACCGGTACCAGATAAGGTAAGACATTGATATAATCCTTCAACATTCTACAAACCATAATTTTTTTTTACTGGACCATGCGGAAATTTGAATAATTGGGTTCCAATTCGTATAAATATTGCTGAAATTCAGTCAAAATCAATGTATTCCTGCTTAAAAAGTATAAATTTATCATACATTTACTGATTTTAAGTTGAAATTGATGAAAAAAGGGAAACGTACTTACGACGTGTTGAGGTAGATGAAAAAAAATCACTGGACCTACACGAAAGACTCGAACGAGGAGGGTAACTTAGGATTTTAGTCTTGAACGAAAGAAAGAGAAAATGGTTCGTCGTGTACCTGAGCCGCCCTTTATTTCGATCTGAAAACACGACAATGAAAAAATTAGGGTTTTCTTCTTTTCTTCGTTGGAGAGAACTAGCACAACGATGGTATTAGGGTTTGAGAGAGGATCATCAAATCGGTGTGGATGAAAAATTTCTCTTTTCTCTTTTCTGTCGTCTCGTTCGTTGAGTGACGTGATGTTGTCGAAAAAGTCCTCCCTATTTGCCTTCTTCTCTGGTTCGCTAGATGGGCACATCAGCCATGAAAGAAAAGAGAGAAAAAGATGGGTCACAGAGAAGAATAGAAAAGGAAGGGACAACGGTTAATTATACGAAACCAAAAAAAACCGGCCGGTTTTTTATTAAAAACAAAACAATCAAGCGTAGGTGCGGCGTTGAATATCATCCATCCGATTTTTGATCTTGTGGCTCAGAAAAATGTTGGCCAATGTTGGCCAAGTAAGCTTGTTGGCCATTGAGCCCATCCCTTAAAATAATTATATTTATGAATATAATTTGAAGAAATAATATTATAATGAAATTTATGCATGTATACAGAATATCAATTTTTTGTGTATTTCAATATGCATCTTCATATCCAAGATTACATCAAAATATATACGAAATCAAAGAATATAATATATTGTATTTATTGTATTTGAAATCATAAATATCCGAATATAATTACACTAATCAAACATGCTCATTGTGTATTTAGAAGTAAGTGACAATATTTTGGTTTCTATGTTTGTACAATTTATAGGAAGGTTTGTGTTGAAAAATGTGGGAGATCATTAGCATGTGTTATTTACTTCAAATATTGGAAATGCAACATAGCTCGGTTCTCAACGGGGCAACAATTATAAATAGTTAAATACTCATGGCTACCCACAAAATCAATAGTTAATGCATGCGCTCACAAAACAAGGAGGGAAGATTATAATTACTAGTGTGTAATACCTTTTTATCCTTTTTTGGAACTTTCGGTAACCTGCTGAATAAAAATTTTACCGACTGATTAGCACAATTAGGTTTTCATAATTAATCCTGACCACAGGATCTGGGGAAAGGGACGGTTTAGAAAGTTTTGGTGTATTGAAGTTTAACTCAATTAAATATTTCATCCATCACAACTTTCAATAAACATAAAAATATATTATTTCATACTAAAAAAAACATTTTCCTTAATAAATATACTTTGCATTATTAGAGAGATCAATTTGTAATATAGGCCAAACAAATCATTCTCTTACCTGTGAAAATGCATCATATAGATTTCAAGAATTTCCAATTTATATTTGTCAATTTCAGGTCTTTTGTAAAAGAGGTACAATTAAAGTTTTTATGGTGAATGAAGGACTGGGAATGAAGATGTAACATGTAAAATGTAGATATTTTGTTTGATGAAACGGAACATGAAGTTTATATGTAGAATGATGTTATGGGTGAGGGTAAGGATGTAATTAGTACATGATAATAACATGTTCGACGAAATGGAATATATATATTTTTGAGGTGTAACATTTGTCAGAATTAATGAATTGTTTGAACATAAGTTTTGATATTTTATAAATTGAAAAATATGATTTTACATGCTTGAACTTATTTTTGATGTTGAAGAAATTGTGTTGAAATTCATCAGTTTTGATGTTTCTTCAATATGATTATGTGACATGCCTTCAATTTTGGATAACAAGCAATTTTTAAAACTGCAGGATAATATATTGATAAACAAGGAAGTCATAGTTTTGAAAATAATAAACCTTCTATATTCAAAGGGTCTTCTTTTTTTTCTCCAAAAAAAGGGTCTTCTTCTGAATGGGTCTCGGGTCCCCGAAAGATCGGGACCGGCCCTGGGCGGCTGGCTCATCTCTCTTTGTACTTCACTTTACAGAGATTGAAAGGAAAGAGAGAGAAGGGAGAAGAGAAAGGGACAATGTAAGAGATCAACCGAGATAGAAGGGGCGATAAAGAGAGTAATCGAGATACAACAAATACAGGCAAACAGAAATCGAAGTTGGATCAAAGACATGTCAGACTCGGTTCACGACCAAACTATTCAATTATTTGTTATGAGAGAATTTGTAACTGATATTGTGAATAAATTAATTCATAGGTATTACAGCTATTTTAATAGTTATTTTGTAGTTTTCAGATTTTAGAAAGCTCTTCGGTAACTTTTAGCTTTTTTCTTTTCTTTTAGAAATTTCAAATATCTATTTCTAAATTTCAAGATCTTTTTTGCAAATTTGACTAAGAGGGGTTTTTCCCCAAATTATGATATTTGTAAAATCATATGAAGCGTCTTTTTGCAAAAAAAACAACATTTTGATAATTTCTCTGCAATATGCAGCATCTAAATGTATATTTTTGGCAATTATTAATAGTTTAGATGATTTATTCAATTTTAAGCATTTCTGAATTTTTCTCAAAAAATTCTACAATATTTGGGTGATTTTTGGAAAAAAAAAACAGCATTTTGATCATTTCTCTGCAATCTGAAGCATATTGATGTATGCTTTTGGCAATTATCAATAGTTTAGACAATTTTATCAATTAAAAGCATTTCTGGTTTTTTTCAGAAAGTTGTACAATATTTGGGGGGTTTGTTGAAAATTTCAGCATTTTTTGGGGTTAATATATAATTTTCAGCAAGTTTTTTTTTCACCTAAAGTAATCAATATTGAGAGTTATTTTTATCTATTTTTCGTGATATGCAGCTTTTGTTTTTCAAATTTGGGCATTTGCTGTATAGTTTGCTTGAATATTTGGGATGGAATATCCAAATTTCATCAATCATTTGATTTATTTTTGCGAAAAAACATCATTTTTTAATATATTTTTGCAATTTTCAGCATATTATTCCATTGCAGTATTTCTTTGCAAAATTCATAAATTTTGGGGTTCTTTTACAATTTTCTACCATCCTTGGATTTTTTTCATTGTGAAAAACCAAGCTTTTAAGGATTTATCTTTAGTTTCAGCATCTGGTGATTCTCAGCATTTTAGAGGATTTTTTCTATTTTCATTCTTTTTAATTTTATGCAATAGTTGTGGGTTTTGTTAAAAATTTCAGCAAATTTGTTTTGATCTGAAATTGCAAATTTGTTTTGATCATTTTTTTCTATGTGAAGTATTTATTAATGTGTCCAACTTTTCAGTTGATAAAAAAATTGCATTCTTTGAGAGAACATATTACAAAACGAAATTTTTTGCAAAAAAAAAAAAAATATATTACAAAACGAAAAAGTCCATTGTTGGAGAGATGCATTTAGATCCAATATATTTATACAAAAGATCGAATAAAAAGGAGTTTGTACTATTTTTCTTTGAATTGTTCTGAAGAGTTAGTGATATTAAATGATATGTCAAATATATTTGCCATATTGTTTGGAGAATGTTTTTGGGTTTCTGTGTATTTTTTTGGAATAATTTGTGTTTTAGTTTGATAGTTTTCTTTTTTTCAATGTGTTCAACATGTTATTTGATTATAGGTATAAGTATTGTTGTATAGGGTTCTTTGCCAGTGTATTTCTTTTTTTCATTTTTCATTTTTCATGATAGACTAATGTTGCCTTTTTTTACAAAATAACAACTCATTTGTCTTATTTAAACTGATTTAAGAGAATTATGAACATTGTATTTTCCATTTGTATGGTTGTGATAACAATGTTTGTTTGTGTTCAATATTAACAAAAATGTTGTTTGGGAGTACCTACATAGAGAAAATATTAACACAACAAAAATCTAACAAGAATGTTTATATTGTTCATCTAATTGTTTAAGTGGCTTTTATTATTTTTCAGTTGTTTTATTATTTAACAACAAACAAAGAAGGAGAAAAATTGAAACAATTCATTATCAAGCAATTCTACAAAATAAATTAACAAATCATGGCATTTCAAACAAATATTAAAAATTTCAAAAATGAGATGCGCGGAATTTTCGCGCACTTTGTGCTAGTATAATAATGTTGAATCAAACCCGATAGCACCACTATAAGAAAACATGGAAAACATTAATTGTTTTTACACTTTCTTTTTGTCTTTTGAATTATACTAGCGTGGTACCCGCGCATTCGTTGTAAAAAAAAATATTTCGTATTTTTTTTCTTCTGATTTTTATGTTTTGTTGTAATTAAAATGTCCTCATTTCCGAAATATATCGAATTGTACATATTTTTAGTTGTATTTTGTATTCATATTTCATATTCACACTCGCATTCGTGTCCATATATTCGTATTCGTGTATTATTCTTATTTGCGTATTCGTATTAGCATTCGTATTTCATATTCGTATTCGTTATTAGTTATTCTTAATTCTTGTATCGGTATTCGTGTTCGTGCTTACGTTCGTGTTTGTATTCGTACTGTTTTTCATTTTCGTATTTCATACTCGTATTGATATTTCATATTTGTATACGTAGTTCGTATTGGTGTTCTGTAAATTACGAATACATTCCCGAATAAATTATTTGCATATGAATTGTACATGGGTCCCACATGGTATCCATTATCCTAAATTGAATAAAGTTAATATCTGATAGAACATTATATGAATTGAATAACAGTTATCTGAAGGAATCCTTACAATCCCAAGGGTCTGATAAGTTGAACTTCAATAAGGTTCTTGCTAGTAATATACTAGTACACTCATCTCCAGTTCAACAATTAAGATTCCTTGTAAAAAACCAGAAAAAAATTAATGAATATTTTAAGAAGGCAAATAATAATAATGATAAAAATTATACCTTTAATGGTAAGGGTAAGGATTCCAGTCAAGTAGAAGGAAAGGATCAAATTGAGTCTCCAGTACATATAAACAAAGGAATTATTAAAAAAGATAAAATTAAAACTTCAAATAAACCAGTAAAAATTGAGGAGCAGAGAAGAAGTGCTAGATTATTAGTTAAAGAAAATGGTCATTACTCATCTCCGGTTGAAAAGGCTCAACTAGTTAAATACAAAGAAATACAAAAAGAAAGAAATAAGAGACAAAAAAAACAAAATTAATAATACAAAAATAAAAGAACTAAATTTAGAAATCTAAAAGATATAACTAGTAAAGAAGCAATAATAGATATATTAGCTTCTACTGGAATAGAATTAACGGATAATTTAAATGATACAATTAATAATTTAATTGAGGAGCATTCTTAAGTACTGCTCATTAGGAAAGTATAATTAATATTCAATAAATTTTAATAATAATCAACAGTATAGTACATATGGCAGTATATGAGATGACAATGATATAAATGGTTCAAATGAATTAATTGATGAAAGAAATTACTACACTAACAACTTTTATAATGCAGAAAGCGACAGATCAAGTTCAGATTCAATGCAAAATGAAGATTCAACAACAATCAGAGGAGATCAACAGGAAAGTAATCAGCAAATCAAGCAACTATGGTGGTTTGATTCAGTATTAATAGAGGAAGAAAGAAGATCTACATAAAATTTCGAATAATGGAACAAGAGACCGAGATGCATACCTTGTTTGATTTCTGATAGTGTTAAAGATCTCTTGTATGAATCTGATGAGCCAAGTGTAGATGATCTTGTTGCACAATCGCATCGTTTTTCCTTCTGCCAGTTTAGAGAGGAGCAGGAGGCAAGAGGAGACGGCAGTGAAGGTTTTGGCGGAGAAGGAGTCTGAAGAGTTCAAAGGATCTAGGGTTTGTTTTTCGGTAAATGTTGAGGAGATGACAAGGGGGGATGGAACGGCCTTGAAGGACTTGGAAGAGAAGAAGTGGGAGAGTTAGTAGAAGATCTAGGGTTTTCTCATGGCGAATGTCGGGGATAGGAAAGAGGGGAGATGAAGAAGTAACTCTGGCGGCTAAAGAAGCGAGAAGACAGGATGTTGGCGGCTAAAGAGGGTTTCAGTCCTTAAATACTATATCGTTTTCCTGGTTTTCAAAAACCTGGAATGGAAATTATGTTATAATTCCTGGTTTTCACAGAACCAAGAATTGAAGCTAGGTTTATTATCTTAATTAGACTTAGTTACTATTTTGTAATAATTAGTTCATAGAGATAATTAGAGGTGTTTAGGATTAGCTTTTTATATTTAGGACAAACATCTCAATTTGTATGAACGAAATTATTATAATAAAACAATAGAAGTAGGGCGCAAGAATCTACTCTATTTTTCTCAAAAAAAAATAACAGTTATCTGATAAAAAAAAACAATACTTTCGTAAATAGAATAACGACCCATGTAACCTATCACCTATGTCATAAGATCGTGTTAAAAATAACCAAAATATTCATAACAATCACGGTACTTCATATATCGTGACTTCGTGAGTAGTAAATCATTGAAAACATTGCTACACATAAAATTTAAGGCAATCAAAAATCAATTATGGCAGGTAACATTCAAAATTACATTGATTATACAACATCAAAATATAACCATACCGGTAAGTACCAATGAAAAATTACATTCATAATTACGCGAATACTTGACCTGGTTTTTATTTTTATTTTGCCAAAATATAAACAATCCAAACAAATGTTGATTAACTTGCTGTCACTGTAAGCTTGCAAAAGTTGTTGCTCGTGTGGCATTTGAGGTTTAACCCATGGTTCGTAATATCGGCCGAGATAAAAAAAAAAAACTCGGCCGATATTCTCGGACTCGGTGGCCACCGAGCCGATTTTTCCCCGATAAAATCGGATCCGAGTCACCGAAATTTTTTTTTTTTTTTTTTTTTTTAAGAATACACTATATGAATCTATGAATATTGTGCTGTATGTTTCTATTTCTTACTCTCATTTTTTTAACTTCGAAAAAAATTACAAAGAGTTGCATTATTTTGTAATATTTGAATATTTTTACTCTATGTTCCCATTTCTTTGCACTCTTTTGTAACTTTTGTAAATTTGTAGCTTCGTAACTATTTGATCACGTTAAAGCAATGTCTTCTTAAAGGCTCTTTGAAAAAAAACATTATGTTGTATGTAACTATTTGCACTCTTTGTAAATATTATGATGTATGTAACTATTTGCACTCTTTGTAAAAATTATGTTGTATGTAACTATTTGCACACTATCTGTTAAAGGCTCTTTGAAAAAAAAACATGCACACTATCATGTTAAAGCAATGTCTTCTAAAAGACTTGGTTAGGTAATGTATTTTTTTTAGTGTAGTAATTTGGGTTTTATGAGTTGAATTAGTGTATCATGTTTATGAATGTTTATATATTTTTAAAATATATTTTTTCTATTTTTTCCGATTTTTTTACTAACCGTCCGATTTTTTTTTTGACTCGCCCGAGTTTTGTCCGAGTCGACCGAGTCCCGAGTCTCCGGAGCCGACCGAGTCCAAGTCCGAGTCCGATATTCAGAACCAATGTTTAACCAATAAAATGTATAATTTTGCTTACCCAACAGACACATGAGAAAAAAAATAACGATTTACCTTGATGATTTAATTTTTTTCTCCGATTACCTTGTGAAAATTTGGTTGTACAAATACATTGTGATTCTCGCGGCACATAATCGGTACATCGAGAGGTGAAGGTTCGTGAAAAACACAAAGCATTGTTCCATTTACGACCCTCGTCTTCTTCATTTACTTGAAATTCTCCAAAATTAATTAACAAAAAAAAACAGGGTGCTCAATGCAATTTTTCATATGATCCATTGATACACTCACATTGATCTCCTGCATGAAAATGGAGATAAAATAGTCAAATAAATCTTGTGTAGGACCCTGAATCATATCATTCAAACCTTAAATTTGAAGGATTAATGTCATTTAGGGTTTGTTTGGATTATCAGGAAATGTACGGTAATTCGTAGTTTAGGAATAAATTCCAAAAAATTTACTATTACCTGTTTGGATCACATGGGAAGATTGTAGCAAACTTTTTAGGTAAGGAATTTATCGGTAAATTTATATAGAAAGTTAGCCAAAATAAAAACTGAGCAATTTGCTCAGTTTTTTTACGGTAAGGAAAGGAAATGTTATAATTACAATTTTCTCTCTCTTCCAATAATCACCTCCTCCTCCAGAACACCACCAACACCAGCTCCACCAAAAAAGAAATCTCTTAATATTTCCGGCGATTCGTTGATCAAATCACTGAATGAATATGGTCAATCGGTTGCTATGTTTTTTCTCTTTCGAGCAAGATCCATTTTTATAGGTTCCTTTTCCTGGTTTCAATAAAATTTGTCGATTTTGCAACCTTCTATATGTCTCAATTGAATTCAAATTTTCGAGAATTTCGTCGAGCACATTCAATGCAAGAATTTCAATGTTTGTGTTGTTTAACTTCAAAGGTTCATATTCTTTTTCGGTATTTTTTTTTATCAAATTTAGATATAGTGTCGAAACTGGTACATGTTATTAACATGCTTATGTTTTCATGCTTCTTTAACAGGTATCAAAACTGGTACCAAAAAAAGTCTCAAGTATCCATGATTTCATTTTATGTAAAGTTACTTAATTTACATTTAAGTTCTATTTCATTTTATTTAATAATTAATATAGATGTTAGTTATATATATATTTTTTTAATATGGATGAGATTGTGATTTTGTTAAGTTATTGTTTTCTTAATCTTTATGAGATTGTCAAGTTGAGTTTTTATGAGATTGTCAAGTCTGCTTTGTAATTTTGGCTATATTATAAATCTGAATAAATTCCATATTTTCAATTCGTTTAGTTTTCTATTTTCAGCATTAATTGTTGGTTATGTTTCATATCATTGTCGTTATATTGTGATACACACTATATCATTATATACTAATATAATGTTGTACTATTTTATATGAAAATTTTACTATATTATGTTATATTATATTATATTACATGTAAATTTTTAAAATAATATTTTCATAAAATTATCAAATTTACATTATTATTATTTTAAGCAAAAAAAAACTACATTATTTTGATTAATATTTGCAAAAGAACATAAAATATATTGATTTTCCTAAAATTTACTTATTTGCATCCAAACATGTCATCTTTTTATAATTTCTAGGCTTTATAATCCTATAGAATTCGTGAAACTCCAATCCTAATCCCTAAAAGTTACCTTTCCTATACTATTAATTACTTGTACATCCAAACAAGCCCTTAATCTGTTCGAAAACAATAATATTATCAAATAAATGCAATAAATTGATGATCAGTATTATTGTAAAGACATGAAAAGAATACATAACTTTTTCTGATTCTGACATAACATAAAAATATAAAATATACCGCCGTTAAAACATTAAATACCATGTATACCCCTTTTGAAAAGAGGGGTACCTACCACTTCTCCGATGATTTTGCATGAATCTGCATAGCCTTCCAATTTTACGGGGTCTGCGAGATATTTTGACATTTGTAGAAAAATATTATAAACTAATTATATATTTTATTTTATATTAAAACTTAATATTAAATAATACTGAGAGTAAATAAACAAAGTGTGTACCTCGCAAACAACGAAAAGATCGCCAATAGATAAGTTGAGATGTACCTCACCCTTTGCTTGATACGATTCTATAGCCTGCAAAATACGCAAAAAAGTTCATAATCTTGTTGGTTATTAAGGAATGAGAGAAGGGTAATTCAAAAAAATCATATCAATTCCTACAAAAGATAACACGTAGAACACTATATACTATCAAATCAAATTACATAATTAATACCATAAAAAAAAGGGCTCAAGCTCTGCCATAAACGCATTCAACTCATTAATGCAGAATTATACACCTTAATATATTTATTAAAAAATATATTAAGAACATAATATAAACAACAAACTGCTACTTTGAATAATAATAATAAATTCGTGAGAAACCTATTTATTTGAAGAAATATATATAATACTACAAAAAGAGCAATAATGCTTAATAAGTACTTACGGTACAAATCTTTGTTTCGATAGTCAAACCAAGTCCGAATTAGCACGCAACTGCATGGACTATTTTTTTTTCAAAAAACCCCATCAGAAAAATAAAATTTAATATATCCGAGGACTGAATAGAGAATATTTTTCGTACCGGGTACCAGTCTGATAGTGTCCTGCAACTTTTTCAAAAAACCCCATCAGAAAAATAAAATTTAATATACACCTCTTCTCTCTTAGAAAGAATCTGCTCATACAAGTGTATGGTGGAATGGGACCACCGTGCCAGTGACAGCTGTCAGTGTGTCCTTTATAGTTTATACTGTGGGTCCCGCACACTAATAGCAGAAACTCTTTCGACCCCTCGTCTTTCAGGAGTGTAAATGCCGATTTTAGTATCTGCTCATACAATCTCAAAATTTGAATGTCGTTTTTTATGTGTTAATATAAGATGAAGTATTTTTTTTTTTTTTTTTTGAGAAATACTTACCCACCCCGACCTTGGGCTCTTTAAGAAGAACATCCTATTGTGAATAACCAGAGAGCTCGCAAAACCAAGGAAATATATCGAGAAAAGATAGCAAAGATCAATTAGTGTCCTTTTAGCTTTATGCAATTGCTTCCTCCATATACACTTGCTACATGTATATTGCCCTAAAAAAATCGAAATTTTTAGTAATTTGTCATGAATCACTGTCAACAACAAAAATAAAGCCGGTAAGGACTTATTGACCCTAGAAATACTAAAAATAGTCGATTTCGGTCCAAAATTGATTAATTTCAGTAAAACAAAACCGTCCAAAAATCACCAAAAGGAATCGGCAAAAACTGAAATATAGGAAATCGACGGAAAACCTAAAATCCTCGTGAATTCCACAGGGAAAAACGAAATTTGTATGCAAGTACAGTGAATGAATGGGAAATGGAAATGAATAGAAGTTTAGACGAGCACGGACTTGGTAGAACGATAGAAGAGACTCAATGACGAGCCTTGGAAGAAGGATCCAATAGATTCAGCAAAGCGCGAGAAAGAATATGGGGGTGGGAGAGAAGGGCATGAGGGCCTTGGAAGAAGGATCCGTTAGGGTTTCACATCCGGTAGGGTTTTCTGGTGGTCGGGCTTTTTTCCTTTTTTTGCTTGGTCGTGAAACTAATGAGAAAGAGAGGAGCGCACATGGTGTTATTAAGCGAACAAACAGTAAAAGAAGACGTGGCCGAATGTGGGAAGAGGAGAATGTTTAAAATTAAATCTATTTAGGGGCCGTTTGGCAAGCGGAATTAGTAGAGTGGAATTGGATTATAAGGTGGAGGAGAAAAAAGTTCTGGAATTAGTAATTCCACAGTTTGTTTGGATGTCCGAATTATAAGATGCTGAAAAATATAATTTTTCGTTTGGATGGTTAGAAAAATTCTGGAATTTCATTATTGAAAATATAGAACAAATGTTTGATTAAAATTAATACAATATAATAGTATTATCATATAATATTAAATTATTATAATATTATTGTTATTATGTTATTATATTCTTCTTCTTCTTCTTCTTCTTATTATTATTATTATTATTATTATTATTACGGTATTACAATATTATATTATTATAATGTTATAATATTATTATGATTATTATTATTGTTATTATTATTATTATTATTATATTATTATTATATTATTATTATGTTATTATATTCTTCTTCTTCTTCTTCTTCTTATTATTATTATTATTATTATTATTGTTGTTGTTGTTGTTGTTGTTGTTGTTGTTGTTGCTGTTGTTATGGTATTACAATACTATATTATTATAATGTTATAATATTGTTATAATTAATTAATTAATTAATTATTATTATTATTATTATTATTATTATTATTATTATTATTATTGTTGTTGTTGTTGTTATTATTATTATCATATTATATTATTATAATATTATTTTTGTAATCAAATTAGTTTAAATAAATAAATAATATGATTAAAATATAAAATCATCATAATATTATTAATTGTAGTTATATTATTGTACTAATTTTAATATTATAATAATAATAATAATAATAATATAATATTAATTATATTTATAATATATTATATGACAATATATATTCATAATACTAATATTAATATTAATATTAAAATATTGTAAATAATACTAATATATTAATATTTTTATATTAATGCTATTATATTAGCATATTCATATAATATACTATTATAATATTAACATACTAATATTACTAATATTGTTAATATATTAATATTATTAATATTAATAATGCATTTATATTAATAATAATAATCTAATATATTAATATTACATAAGATATTAAAATAATATTAATATAATATTAATTATAATATTATTTCAATATTAATTAATATTATATTAATAATAATATTAATTATTAATATTAATATATTAATAATAATAATAATATTATTATTATTATTATTAGTATTATTATTATTATTATTATTATTTTAATATATACGAATTATATTATAATAATTATAATATAATATTATAGAATATAATATAATATATTATAATAATAATAATAATAATAATATTTTTGTGTTATTATTATATTATTTTTATAAATATAATAATTTTCTTTATAAATATACATATAGTATTATAATATTATATTAATTATACAAATTTGATCATTATAATATAATTATTTCTTGATTATAACTTTTCCTCCACCTTGCCACTCCTCAAATTTGGGGAATCAATATTTACTACTTTTGTGGAATTAGAAGATTCATGGAGAAATATAATTCCAATAGTTTTTATAACCAAACAAGGAATTTGGTGGGAATGGAAATATATAATTACATTCCATACCAAATTCCATGCTCCCAAACATGCCCAAATATATGTAAATATATAAAGATTTTCTCGTTTGAGTGTACAAAAGTCTTGAAGAATTAGAGGTGTGTTTAATTTTATATTACAAAATATGCTAAAAGAAAATTGTGTTGGTCATCTTTGTTATCAAACTTTCTTTCTTTGTGTAAGTAAATAATTTTAAACTAACAGCAGATCCGTTGTAGTCTAGTTGGTCAGGATACTCGGCTCTCACCCGAGAGACCCGGGTTCAAGTCCCGGCAACGGAATTCTTTTTTCAGTCATGAAAAAAATAAAGTTTTATTCTCAGCTAGGAGACAAGAAAGTTAGGTTTGCAGTATCATTCCTCTGAATTTAGTTAATTGCTTGTTGGTCTTTTTTTTTCGCAAGTCATGGATTTGTTACAAAATAAACCTATTTTGTCGATCTGCAACGGGAAAATATGTTGTGTCCCGTCGGCCGTCGTCTTATCCCAACAACCTAGATGAGTTGAACAAAAAAGTTAGTTAGATTGATTAACATTCAAATTAAAAATTAATTAACACGTCAAATTGTTTTAATATGTTAATATTAATATTATATGTTAATTGCCATGTCAATTCAATTAAAATTGTTGTCGATGTTTGAATGAGTTTTGAGGACACCATATAAAATCTCATCTGCAACACCCAAATTCATTTGGATTAAATTCAATATTATAATTTCCCGTTTAGAGTTTAAACCACTTTGATAGATCAAAATTAAAATTTTATCATGAAACCTACCTAAAGCATTCCAAAAAAAGAATCAAGGCAGAAGCTTCATTTATCATACATTGCCTTATCATGTTTCGTCTAACTTGTTTACTTGCTAAAATTACCTAGGGCTTATTAATTAGTTCACCCATAATATAGGCCGAATATCGGATCTCTTTATTCACAATATTCCTTGATCCGAACTAAAGAAACCCGATAACACCACTATAAGAACCTCCATTAGTTCTCTCAGAGATGATCCATCAATATATTCTCAAAGAAAAGAAGAAAATGAAAATAACCAATGCCCTCTTTTCGGTGCTCGTAACCTTGGCCATCGGTAAGGCTTTACAAAAACTTAAATTTCAATCCATATTAAACACTAAAAAATCGTATATATTCTTTTTTTTCGTAAAGCCAACGGCCTTCCTCTTGCAAAAGCTCGAGTATTAATGCATATGAAAACACCGTGTACTTCATCACTTGACCTAGCTAGCGGTCCCGAACCCCAACCGATACTCTTGGCTGCCGAATATCCTAGAACTAGTTCTTTTGCCAAATCCGATAATGTCAAAGAAACCAATAATCTTCCTGTTTCGCTCAAGTCGCTGCCTTCGACTACTTCTCCGTCCAATCCGGTAACCCCTCCGCCAACTCCCTCGCGCCCTCCACTTTGAACCTCACCAATCGACCATCACAAGAAGGGGAAGAGCTTAGAAAGTGTTTTTGATTTCTCATTCTAGCAAATAAAGTGTAATGGTTGTTGAATGTCTATTATGAATATATTATTGAATAAATTATAGACGATAAGAAGAAATAAACTAGAACAAGTGTTTTTTTTTTCTTTTCTTTAGAGCATATCATGCGTAATACAACACCAAATCCTATACAACCCTCTTTTCAATTTTTTCCGCGTAAAAAACTTACAAAAAAAACCCAAAAAAAAATCAAACGCCTTTAATTACTCTACGGTTATTTGCAAAATAGTGGTGAGTCTCGGTTTGGTATACCTCCTCAACAACAACGAGGAACACACCACCGTCACCGACGAAAACGCCATGCACGCCCCCGCCAACCACGGCGGCATTCTCAATCCCGTTACCGGAAAGAACACCCCCGCCGCCACCGGTATCGCCACTATATTATATGCCATCGCAAAAAAATAATTCCACCTATCGAAAACAAAAAATTATATTCCATTTCCACCAAATAAACAACAAAAATTAAAAAATTAAATTAAAATACCTTATACGAGTGAAGGTTTTTCTCGAGAGGTCGATGGCGGTGATAACGTCTTCGAGATTATTCCTCACGAGAACATAATCGGCCGCTTCGATCGCTATGTCGGTGCCGGCTCCGATGGCCATGCCGATGTCAGCGGCAGCCAATGCCGGCGAGTCGTTGATTCCGTCTCCGACCATCGCGACTTTGCTTCCGTCTTTTTGCAGCGATTTTACCACCTCTGCTTTTCCCGCCGGCATCACTTCCGCCCTCACATCCTCTATCCCCACCTAAACATCGTTAAGAATAATTAGAGGGGCGTATTTGAAAATTATGATGTTTTGATTGAACGAACCTCTTTGGCGACGGCACGAGCGGTACGCCAATTATCGCCGGTGAGCATAACGGATTTGATACCCATTTTCATAAGACCTTCGACCACTACGGCCGCTTCTCTTTTTAACGGGTCCGTGATGCCCATCAAACCCGCGAAAGTACCATTATACGCGACTAAAATACCCGTTTTGGCATTCTCTTCTAATTGTACCAAAAATTTCTCCGCTTCTTCTGGGATTACAACTCGGTTTTCCAATAACAAACTTCTGTTTCCTACGAGAATGGTGTTGCCGTCGATGGAACATCGAACACCCTTTCCGGGTACGGCGGAGAAATCGGAAGCTTCTAGAAGCCACTCAGATAAAATCTCTTCTTTTCTTTGAGTCTTCGCAGCCCCATTTTCGTCTTTTGTGGTTTCAATTTTGCCGAAGAAATGGAAATGGTACGCATAGTCCATTATTGCTCGCCCTAACGGATGCTCGCTACTCGCCTAAACTACATCAAAGAAATATATTATACTATGAAAATGGAAAATGGAAAATCGTGTCTAAAATCACCTCTGCGGAAGCAACGAGTCGAATAAATTCGCCCAAATCCATGCCGTTGAAAACCTTGGCGATGGTAACGGCAGCTTTGCCTTGAGTAAGAGTACCGGTTTTGTCGAAAATTACGTAATTGACATTCTGGGCTCTCTCGAGAGCGTCGCCGCCTTTGACCAGCACGCCATGCGAGGCACCGACACCTGTCGCTACCATGACGGCTGTTGGTGTTGCCAGACCGAGCGCGCAGGGACACGCGATCACGACCACAGAGATTGAGAACATGAGTGAGAATACGAAGCAGTTTTTCGATTCGGATACCCATGAATCCGGGTATGCTCCTAGCGACCCACAAATAAACCTGGATGAATCATTGATTTAGTCTTAATTGCGTATTTTAGGGGCTAATTTGGTTTAATTTAGTCTTAATTTTGTACTTTTGGGGTTAATTTGGTCCAATTTTGCCTCAATTGTGTGATTTAGGGGTTAAGTTGATCCAATTTTGCCTCAATTTAACCTAATTTAGTCTCCATTTTACTTCAATCGGGGCGAAATTGGATCAAAATAACCCCATGTAGTCACAAAAATTTCTTAAAAAAATAGAATTTAAAACGTACCAGCTAAAGAAGGTAACAAGGGACATGGTGATGACAATTGGCACGAAAATACTCGCAACCTATATTTATTTCAAAAAAAAAAAAGTTAAAAGACTTATTTGGAATGAATCATAAACAAATCAGGGACCATTTTGCTAAATCTTACATAATCAGCGAATTTCTGAATGGGCGCTTTAGACATTTGAGCGTTTTCGACGAGCGAAATAATCTGACTCAAGACCGTATCGGATCCAACCTTAGTAGCCTTCACATGAAGAACACCGTGCAAATTCATCGTACCGCCAATCACGACCGAAGCTACTTCTTTCGGTACCGGTACCGACTCCCCCGTCACCATGCTCTCGTCCACGTGACTACTCCCCCGTACCACCGCACCGTCCGCCGGTACCTTCGTCCCCGGTACCACCTTCAATATATCTCCCGGCTGGATTAACAAAGCATCTATTTCTCTCTCCTTCACGTATCTCCCCTCTACCAAAAAGATAAAAATGTATAAAAAAATTGATAGAACAATTTTTTTTATTTTTTTGCGTACCCGAATCGGGAACGACCAACAAGGCGGTAGCGGGTACGAGCTCGATCAACTTCTTAATCGCGATGCTCGTCCTTCCCTTCGCCAAAACCTCCAAAAATTTCCCGAACAAAACGAACGTGATAATCATCGCGCTAGTTTCAAAATACAACGGCGTTTTGTACCCCGTATATGCGCCGTACAAAAGCGACCCGGCCGAGTAAAAGTACGACGCACTCGTGCCGAGCACCACCAACACGTCCATGTTCGTGGACCCGTGTTTCAACGCGCGATACGCGGCCACGTAGAATCGTTTACCGATTATGAACTGCACGATCGTCACCAAGACCCATTTCGTTAAATCTGACGCGAGGAACGAGCCGATGTGGTGGGTTAGTATCGCGTTGAATATCGGTATTTTCGGCCCCGCTATTCTTATGAAGAATACAGGTATCTATTAAATAAAAAAAAATTAATATGATATTTTGGGGTTTTAGAAGGGTAAACATGTAAATCCTCCTAAAATTAATGGTGCTTACGCTGAGAAAGAGACTGGAGAGGAAGAGACGGAGCATCTTGGAGGCCTCGACTGCATCGTTGGAGGCGGAACGGGTATACGGGTTTTGAACCCGTGCTTTGAACCGGTCGTTACTCTCCCTCTCGATTCCGTCGACTATGTCTCTCAGCCCGATAACTTCAGGGTCGAAAACTACTTCGACTTCGGATGCGGGTAAATTTACGGTTACGCCCCTCACGCCGGTGAGTTTCGGGAGTATTTCTTCCAGCGCATCTGCGTCGTTCTGCGTGCATAATTCGGGTACGGAAAAGAAAACCTTGTCTTGTTCATTGCTTTGTAGGAATTTGGCTTCGAAGCCTGCGTCTTCGATGGAGGTTATGATTTGGTCCTTGGAGATTATCGCGGGGTCGTATTCGATCTCTCCTTGCGAGGTGGTTAAGGCGACCACTGCCCTTTTGACACCTGGCAGTTTTAGGAGGATGGATTCGATGGAGTTTACGCAGGCTGCGCATGTCATGCCTGTTATGTGGAAATGGCCTGTGAGGGTTTTTTGTGATTTTGATTTTTTTTGGGTTTTTGTGGAAGAATCTGGGAGGATCTCTGCGTCGAAACCTGCATCCTCGATTGCTTCTTTTATTTCTCCATCCTGAATTTGAAAATTTTATATAAAATATCAGTAAATTATTTAAAAATTAGAAAAGATCTAAATTGGGAAATTGACTGACTTTTTGGGCTGGTTGATAAAATGGGTGGATTGTGAAATCAAATGAAGTACTAAAAAGGGATAAATTTTAAAAATTGAAACTTGGAGTGAGTTGTTATCAGAAGATAGTCAAAATTCACTTAATTACTAGTTGTGATTTCAAATTCTGGTTCATGTCAATATCGCTGAAATCCCTTCGTTTTGCATGCTATCAACCAAAGAGATTACTACCATGAATTGAAGTAGTAATTATAAATAATAACAGGATCAAACACAACAGAGGCCTGGCTCTCGAATCAAAAATCAAATACTCAATTTCAAAATTAGAAATTCATGTTAGTACAAAAAATATTCCGAAACTCAAATCAACACATTCAAAGAAATTGAATTCAACCCAAAATTCAGTTCAATTCAACCAGCCAGAGAAGAGAATCAAAGTACGAACCTCTAAGAGCAAAGGATCAAACACAACATGGGCACGATTCTGAAGCAACGAGACAGAAGCACTTACTACCCCATCTAACGCCTTCACAGCCGACTCGACAGAATTGGTACAAGCCGAACATGTCATACCAGTCACCTTCAATTGAATCTTTCTCATACCAAAATCATCCTTCTTTTCATCCTCTCTCAAACCCATTTCTTCGTCATCATACGAGTCCAAGAGTCGTACATCCTCCAAATCATCACTGCCCGTTAGCGTCGTAAGCTGTACCTGTTGTGTACCAGGTCCAGGCGCCATTTCAATCAATTTTTAGTGGGTTTTTGGTGCCTTCGTTGCGATCTTGGGGACGAAAGAAAGATGAGAGCTTTCGAGGAGAGAAGAGGGAGAATTATGAACACAACGGAAATGGTGAGTTTGGGTGTTGTGGACAAATTAGGTAGGACTTTCTTGCCCTAATAAATAATTTGTAAATTTTATTGGGATCTTTTCGGAAAGATAATTATTCTCTGAAAAAAACATACAAAAATTGTTCTTATAAACACCCCCATGAATTAAGTTCTGTTATATCTCCAATACACATATTGTAATAATTTTAATTTTTAAATATTTTACATCAGATTTCTATTTTTTTTAATATAAATCGACAAAAAAACAAGAACTTTTCAGGTGAGAAAATAAGAAATAGTTATGTGATTAATAATATATAATATATATTATTATTTTAAACATATTATTAAAAATAATATTTAATTATTTGTTATTTCCTCATCAAAATTGTTTCTTTTTTGTTGATTTACATTAAAATGTATAGCTATGATGCAATGACCGAGTTGACTCGGACTCAGCCTGACCCGAGCCAAGTCTTGGCCGAGTATCTCGCTGGCCAAGTCTCCGATTTTTTTTATATAGATGTTTATATTATAAATAACATGTAATTTTGTACATGTTTATATTATAATTGTTGTATTAGATCATCTAAGTTTTCATCATCTTTTAAATAACATTTACATGTAAGTTTTTAATTTTTATCATCTTTGAATTTAAAATACTTTTTTTTGTACATAGCCAGCTTTTGTCACTAAAGAAAAATTATTGTCCATTGCTAATAATAACATATGCATGTGAGAAAATAGAAATTAGAATAACATGTTTTTCAACTTTATTGTTTGTCACATTTGTCACTTTGAGAACAAATTATTTGCTTACATTATTATTGAAATTATTTGACACTCGCATACTGATACACTCTCATTAGTTTCATTCACACATTCTAGTTCTCCTATAAAAAAAATCTCTTTAGTTTCATTCACACATTGTCATTCTCTTTAGTTTCATTCAATATTTATCGTCTCGCAAAAATTTTCTTACTCTCCCTAGTCTTGCATACTTTTTCTTACTTCTCTCACAAATTATTTCCTACAAACATGTCAAAAGACCAAGAATGGAATCATTTACAATAACATTCGAAAAGACTATACTCATTTAAATTTCATAATTGTAAATTCATTCAGTAATTATAATCTCATGTGATTGTATTGATGTAAAAAAGAATAGTAATAATAATATAAGAATATCATATATGATATTTCATATGCAGAAGTCATTTAAAATTTAGCAATAACATATACATGAAATAAAAAATAATGCGCATTGCTTCCACGGTCAGTATTTGTATTTTCTTAACTACGATGTACATTTTTGAAAAGTACAAATATATCTTTGATTTCTGTCTTTTGAAATATATATATATATACTGGCTTTATCCCCGCGCAATTGCGCGGGACAACATACTTATTTTTTACATATTTCTTATATAATTTATTTAAATAGAATTAGCATGCGTGCGAATTAACGCGCGTGGGTTTCAACAAAGTTAATCTAATTATGACATATTTACAAATATCATGATGTCAATAGATGCATAAGGTTCATGAAATTAGTCTATCACGAATATTATTTTCTGATATAATTTATTTAAATATCATTTGCGTGTGTGCTTTCAAATTCGATTAATATAATCATGACATATTCGTAAAAATATTTAATGTTAATAGATGTATTAATAAGGGTTCATTAAAAAATCGCAACGTGTCAGATGGATACAACGGGGACATGACAAATTTATATGAAACCTCGCATAAATTCGAGCTTACAAAATTTCATACATACCCTTACGAAATGAGCAAATTAAAAAAAAATTGGAAAGCAAAAAAATGACCAAAATCGAAAAAGGGAAAAAAATGGAGTAAAAAGAAAAATTACCAAAACATGATCAAAATTGAAAAACTAAAAAATAATGGGTAAAAATGCAAATTTATCCCCCCTCCACGTGTCAGCGCCTCGTGGAGGGGATAACATTATATTAACTATAATATAATATTATATTAACTATAATATAATATATAGATTGCGATATAACATTTTGAATTATATTTTTTAAACAATATACATTTATTAAAAGTGAGAATATATATTCGTATTTCTTCAATATATTTTTCTATGTACGGTATTTATTTTTTTTAATTATACGTCATTTTTCATCATTGATATACATTTATGAATAGACCATTATATATTGTTTGTGTTGTCTTGGTGGCGATACTTTTGGGTGCAAAATTGGAGGCATGTGAGAATATTAGTTTAAGTGTATAAATTAGCTGTGATTAGGTAATTAGTGCATGCATGTCAATGGAGTTGTTACTTGGGGACAACTTCAACTGTCCCAAATTTCATTTCTCATTGGTTCATATTTCCTTCATCAATTATTATTGTTTTAACTACTTACTAATAGAAACTTACTTAAACAAACATGATATTTATCTTAATCAAACATCTTTACTTTCCTCTATTATCAGTTCTTGTTTTCATTTCACAGATATACCTCTTCTTAGCCAAGAAAGTCATGTGATCTAATATTACCATTTCATTAATTTTTCACAAATTGGTAAATTATGGCACATTATTATGTTTCCATGGTTATTGGAAGATAGAGAATTCGGTGACGGATCTTGACATATTTGTTTGGGGAGGGCCAAATAACGAATATCTACTGAAATTACACTGTACAAAATTTTGGAAAACAAACAATAAAATTTACACTATTACACTAATAAAATACACTGTTCGACGAAAAAATTGGAGTAGCCGAGACCCCGTACAAAAATCCGTCCTCGATAGAGATAGAGAGAGAATCGTAGTGTTTAAGGAAAACACGACATTTGACCTGAATCGTCTCTTCAGACCATTTAAATTTGAGACATTTACATATGGTCTATGAGAAAAGTATATATTATCTTTGATAATGAAATAAATTTCATCGTGTTTTTTTGCAAAAATTGAATATAGAACAGGAGTAAACAAAACTTGCTCTGCATGAGTTGTTGAACTAGGCCTATCTTTGGTGGGCGTAACCTGGTCATACAAAGTCTGCTTTGGCATGTTCTTCGTAATACCCTCATAAATTTCCTAAATATCATCTTTAGGCCCCCAAAAAATATTTATGATTACCAAAATGTGTCAACCATGCATGGATGCGAGTCTACTCAGCATGAATTAAATGCACAAAACATTATCTACGTGTGAAAAGAACAAGACCAAATAATAATAATAATAATAATAATAATAATAATAATAATGCACTTTAGCATGTCTTCCACTTCCAATAATTCTTCTTGCTTTGCTGAGAAGTGATCATTGACGAGCTAATCCACCGACTACGAGTTTGTGTCAATTTGAGGCCAATTTTGTTAATTGTTCAGATTTTTAGTGTGTTCTTTAGGTCGTTTTATATACTTTGAATTTGAATATTGAAATGGTCAAGAGAATTCAAATGCATCACCATGCATGTCAAGATTTGTATCCTTTTGCTAATTATAAAATATTTGAGTTGATTTCAAATAAAATTGACTTGATTTTATTATGCTTAGCAAAATAATTCAAAGATTTTGTTTGAATTTGCACGGCAAATAAGCTCTGTTCTAGAGAAATAATCAGATCGTCTCCAGTACTGACATACGGGAGATGTGTCCAGGTAAGAAAATGGTGATTAATTGTGTGAAAGGACGTGTCCAGTAATTTTAGACTGGAGAGTGATGATAATTTCCAGAGTTTTTGGTACGCGTTGTACTATCACTCTTGTGTAGTAGTACTACGTTCCATGGCATACCAAGAATTAGTTAGGGTCTTAATTGTAAATATAATTTACTAGGGACTTTTGTGCAAAATAAGAAAATAAATATGCAAGGAAATTAAAATGATGGTTTCCCTTCCAATGCAAGCAAAAACATTTGATTTTTATTATCATTGTTATTGTTACGTTATTCTTAATTCTTAATTACTAAGGTGTACCTGCTTCCATATTGTCTAACATAATTCCATAATGTTTTGTTATACAGTCCGACATTTCAAATTTATAATTTTGACAAAAAAAAAACAAGATTTCTTTTATATATTAACTTATTTTCGTAAAATAACTTATTTTCCTAAAAACAAAATACTTATTTTCCTTTTATGCATTGGACTGTATTAATACATAAGAAAGTTGGGAAAATTCGTAAAATAACTTATTTTCCCAACTTTCTTATGTATTAATAGAGTAACTGCAAATTTAAGTGACGATATAAATCCTTTTGTGGATATACGTTTTCGAATTTCTTCATAGATATTTATGGATGTCATAACTCATAATTTACGAATTGAGATTTCGCGTTTCGTTGGTCTTCGCGTCCGACATAAAAATGAGAAAAATCAACCGTCTTACTTTCTATGTTTTGCTTCGGTGCTCTTGTTTCTCATGTCTTCTTCTCGAATCTACATTATTTCCTATTTTTTCGAACATGGTTTTGATATGATGTTTGCAGATGTTGTTAAAATTTAATAAAAAATATATTTCCAATTTGTTTTTCTCCAACATCTTAGATTCTTAAGTGATGGATAAAAAAATTAGAAAGAAAAAAAATCATAATTGTTCTTTGACAACGAGTTTACGTATTTATGCTATATATAAAGAAAACTGAAAATCATTCACAACTATCTCATGAACCAAAAAATGCAACAAAAGTGTGATACTTTTTGTTACTAAAAGAAATTGAGAAGCAACATTCATTACTTTTCTATCCACATCACAATCATAGATTTATACGTAGACACGACGAGATCGTGATATAAATTTTGCCAAAAGAAGAAAAAAAATGATGAAAGCAGAATGGCCATCGTTGTTGAAACATTATTTCAAACATTAGATTATAATATTTATGTGTTTTATTACTCTCATTAATGTTCTTATAATGAACTCATTAATTTTAATTAATAAATTTAAGTATTGATATGTCAATCAGAACGTAGATATTCGATGTGTAGAACATAGTGGATGGCGTTTTGGTATGGACACTTTAGGATGTATATCTTTGATGTGATGTGATGTGAATAAATGATATTTTTTCTATATTTTATAAAGATAACCATGATATCTCATATTGTTATATAAGATTTTCCATGGTTACACCTACATATTGTGCCTATAATTTAACTTGCAAGTAAACCTTATCTTAGTGCCCAACCAAATTGGAATGACATGGAACTAATTGAGCCCATCTATGATGCAAGAAAAATAGATTTGTTTTTTTTATCTCGAGTAAGGGGATAACCTAATTAAAACCACCACCCTACCTAAAAATAAAATAAAATAAAATCTAATATAATCTTTCAATTTTATATTCCAAACACTTCCTTTTTTCAAACAATACCCCACAAAATCTTGATTATTACTTATTTGGTACTATGTATCTTACCAAACAAAATAATTTAGAAAATAAACACAAACACCTATTTTACCACTAAAAATAGGTCATTCTTTTTTGGAGGTGGTTTGAACCACTTTTCTATGAATTATTTGTCATGGGCTTAATAAAATAAATTAGCCCAAAAATTATTAATGAACAATAAATAATGGATCGGATCCACAAAGGCCTTAGCATGTTGAATAATCCAAGCCCAATAACCCTTTGTTATCAGAGAGGAAGAAAAGAAGGGGTTGAGAGCAATTAACCAAAAGAGAAGGGGGTAAGTGAAAACATGTCTCGCCGGTTGTTTCTTCATCTCAGCCAGCTCCGCCCACTTCTGTGCTCCGTGAAAAACTGCAGTTCTTCAATTCTACCCTCCGTTTCTTCTTATTCCGGTTCTGTGCCTTCTCCTCTTGGGTTATCGCGCAAGCCACGAGATTTTGCCTTTTCACCATTTTCTCGGTCTTTCGCCTCTTCTGGTAAGAGCCATTTTTTTTATGTTTTTCTGAATTTATTCTTATTTTTGGTTTTGTGGGCTTGTTAATTTGTATTTTGTGGTGTTCATTAGGTGGTTCGAGTTCAAATATTGTGATTGTTGGATCTGCAGAAGGGTTTAAAAGCTTGCTCAAGAAATCTCAAGGTTAGTTTAATTTTTATCATTTCATTTGCAAGTTTCTCTTGCAAAATTAGAATGAAAATTTTCACATCGGAATCACATGTTTCATTTAATTGGAATTTTTCAAGGGTTAAACTTAAAATTCCGTAATATAATTGGAATTACTTTTAATTCACCAATTATATTACACGAACATCAAAATTTCAGTTAGAAACGATATATTGCGGTATCAAATTCCATTCTCGTCTCTGGGAATTCATAATTTATATCTTAATGAGATTCATATTTTTCTTATTTATTCTTTTTATTGGTTAAAGATGAGAAGCTTCCCTCCATTTTTTACTTCACCGCAACTTGGTGCGGACCATGTAAGTTAATTAAACTTTATATTTTTACTATCATATTTTTGTCCATAATAATTGTAAATTAAGTAATTTATTGTTTTAAATAAATAGGCAGAGCGATAGCTCCAACAATAGAAAAGCTTAGCTCTCAATACCCTAATGTTACTATTTACAAAGTCGATATTGATCAGGTAACTTATATTATATATATTGTTATGATTTATAAACAAAGTAATTAATGAACAAAGTAATATCTAATTTTAGGAGGGGCTCGGAAGCATACTTAGCGAACTAAAGATATTCTCAGTGGTACGTTATATTCACATGTTACATAATTTAGTAAAAAGAAAGTATATATTTTGTAGTGATTTATTTTACTTTGGTTTTTTAGCCAACGTTTCATTTCCATCAAAATGGTGAAAAGGCGGGTGAAGTAGTTGGTGCCGATGTGAAACTTCTTGAATCCACCATGGAAAATCTTTACAAATGATTTGCAACGAGGAAAAGAATTTTTATTTTTTTTAAAAGGCGTTGAGAGGATATTTATTTATGTGATGATGTTTGGTTTCATTTGTTTTGGGTACTTTAATAATGGTTTATGCCGAAATCAAATTGTTTTTATGATACTATTTACACCACAATTTCAATTTGTTTTGTTTGTTGGTCTGGTACATTCGTTTTTTAATCTTTGTTTACAATTATTAGTGTTATTTCACTAATGTGTGTATGCGTTTATTTAAGATGGTGAGTGAAACATGTTGCGGTGGTAAGTGCAAATCATGCAAATCATCATACAATTGATTTTGGGCTCGTTATTTTAATAGGAATTGGATTTTAAGCAAGTTTTTGTACCTCAATTGAGCGAGTTTTTGTGCAATTAAGCGAGTTTCTCGATTGTTGCAATTATTTCGAATTATGTATTAGTTAGTATGTCTCAATTCAGCAATTATGTAATGTTGCAATTAAGTTCTCTGATTGCATGTTATTTAACAGCAATTATATATTGTTGCTATTAGTATGTGATCGTTATGTCTCTAACAGTAACTTCCAAAATTATGTCTCGACAATTAATCAAGTTTAAAATTGGAACCTTCTATTACTTACTTCTTTCGATAATTCTCTCAATCGATTCTCTAAATTGAGTTTGCGAGTGTATTTACCGTACAGTATAATTGATTATGTACAATATTGACTGTGCAGTATAAATTGAGTTCGAGAGAATAATTGGTTATGTACCAATATAAATTGAGTTCGAGAGTATAATTGATTATGTACCAATATAAATTGAGTTCGAGAGAATAATTGGTTATGTACCAATATAAATTGAGTTCGAGAGTATAATTGATTACCTCGTCTCGATTATTGATTGTACTGTAATAGTTCTAATTTTAGTATTTTAGTTGTAATAGTATTAGATTGTATCGTAATAGTCTTAATTTTGATTGTTTGTTCTTAAATAGATGGATTTTGAATACGTCGACCCAAAGGGTAATTGGACCCAAAAAATGATAGGATTTGACTGAAGCTGCGAGAAATAATTTAAAGGGAGATAGATACTTGAAAAGAAATTTAATTTTAATTTCGTGAATGCACATATCAGTAATCATATTATCAAGAATCATATAGAGAATTGGCGAGCAATTCAATTCAATCTCGGCCCAATAACAGGCCCAAATACTTAAAGAGCCCAATTCAATCTATAGAAGAACTGAAAAAACAATCTATTTGATTTAAACCCTTGGTAAAACGGTAAATTAATATTTCCTTCCAAGAGGAAATTGCCAACTTAGCTACTAGAGAAAAAGGAAGATCCGGTACAATGCAATTGCTCAACTACCGGTACAGTACCAATGCTCATTGTGTGATCCCTATTTATTCACACCCTTTCTCTCTCTACTGTGCGGTGCAACATTACCTACTCATCACTCATCATCTTCATTTCATAACAATGTCATTATATTTCTTCAATTATACAATTTAACGATGCGATGCGAAACTACGTATCATTGGATTGCTGTACAGGTTACGCGGGACAGAGAAGGATCAAACGATGTCCCCTAAACTCGAAATGACAAACCCATGTGTGTCTCCCTTTTATGAGGCAATCATCCAATTTTTAGTGCATCACTTTGCCGACTTGTTGAGTTTATCCACAGTTTCTTTTGCCGAAATTATTGGACTAAATCATGAAAATAATGTTGATTAGAATAAAGGAATCTTTCATGGTTTGGTAAATTCAGTTACGAAATTAGAATTATTTGGAAACGATTTGAAAAGAAAAAGAGTACTGAAAAATGAATTCAAAAAACTGGAAAAGGGAGCATTGATGTGTGTGTGTGGTGGGGCTTGTCTGTCACAACACAAGCCCAAATAGATGAGATGAGATCATGAGATCCCATTTCTTTCATTTGATTGCTGCACTTTTGGTGGTCAAAATAGCAAAATTTCAATTCAAAAAGTTATTTTTTTCCCAATCTTTTCTTTTCTTTTTTGTGAATGGACGATACTGATAGTGATACCACTTTCTCCTGTTTTCTGTACCGGCCCGGTACCGGTTATGACACACACAGACATACACTCACTTATTTGTTTGTCTTCTCCAACTTGATGCTCTTGTCTCGTACTTTCTTTTCAATGAAATTAATTTGAGGAGAAAGATCGAGAAACTTGACTAAACTTCATGTCTAGTTACGATTTTCTTTTTTTTGTTTGAAAAGCTTGGCACCCTACATTTTGGCCCAATTTCTAGCTACCACATGCAGCTCAGCTCAGCTCAGTCCAGACTTGATTCAAAGCCGTAAAATAAGTTTCTTATCCGGTTATCTTTTAAAAGGTGGTACCAACTACCAAGCATAGCTTGGAAATATTCCTGAATTTTTTTTTTTTTGAATAAATGGAAAAGGTTTGTGATCCTTCGTTGATGTCTAGAAGACTTGAACTCACAATCTCTCGCAACATATGATTTTTGTGTGAAACACTTAACCAACTGAATTATGGACATATTGACAAATCATCCTGATTTAGTAATATATAAGGTTGATATAACATTAATTTTCAAATATATCTTCATCAACACAATTGATGAGTATGATATTGTCACAAAGAAAAAAACTTCTAGTGTATAAGATTGCAGCGATATAGCGGCCGCTGTAGTGTTTTATTGCGGATTATGCATACATAGCATTATACCGCACAAAAACATTGCGAAAATAGCGGATCGGGCGCTATATCGGTCAAAAATAGGTATTTCTTTTTCTTTTCTTTTTCAGTTTTTTTTTACTTTGCGAAATTGTTCATCATTAGTACCTTAAGATATGATTTTGTACCCTCAATTGATATGATATTCTGCAAATTTTGAGATTGTTTTTTTTTCTTTTTTCTTTCTTATTTGCTTGATATTCATTACAATCATTAGTACCTTAAGAATCGTCATTCTCGCCTTCAAAGTTTGTCTTCTCATTCTTCTATAAATGAGTTCAATTTTAACATTTTTCTATAAATGTATATCGCCATGTAAACTATCTTATGTGGTTATTGCGTAATTCTACACAACATGCTATCCTCGCATGATTGACAGCAGAATGTTGATCCTACGTTAGATATTGTGTCCACACCATATAGTTAGTTTAGCCTATTTCAATCCAAACCCTACACCTCATCATCCTACAGTCAATCCTGCAACGAGAGCATGTTGTGTATAATTACTCGTGGTTATTTTACCCTCTCGCACGATATTTCATGCTTCTTGATCAATACCAATGTAGACGGTGCTGTATGCATGTTGGTATTTATTCCATTAATTTTATTCCTTGCTTCTTGATATTATTAGTTTTGATAAGGGGTTATATATAGTGCCTAAAAACACTCTTGCTGAGGTGGACAATTATGTAATTGATCAACATACTAAATTGAATTAATTAAAGGATTAATCAATCGTTTAATTGAATTGACGTGTCAATTAATACGTATTAATATAACATATTAAAATCACTTGATGTGTCAATTAAACATGTCAATTAACCCAATCCAACTAATCTCTCTTATCCACCTCATTAACGGGTTAATTAATCGTTTAAAATTTCGGCAAGACATTAATCACTGTTAATAAATGTTCATTATCAATTATCAATTCACGTGTGACTTAATAATGAGAAAATGCGAATCATAGTATACCTTTTTTAAGGACTTAATTATGAATCTGCATCATGAACCCGAATTGCCTTCGTGAGTGTTTCCCTGCATGCAGGGGCGGATCTTAGTGAGGGCCGCGGGGGGCGGTCGCCCCCCCAAGATTTTCGCCGAATAATGTATATATCTAGTGATTCGGTGTATTTTATCAGTATAACAGCGTAAAATTTACTGTTTGCCCCCCCCCCCCCCCCCCCCAAAAAATCGCACAGTGTAATTTCAGAACCATTTTTTCATTTTGCCTCCCCAATGAATCTTGTCAAGATCCGCCACTGCCTGCATGTGAACTGCAACCTGACTAAGAACCTGTTTAATTCCTATTTCTTTTCTTATACTGTATGTGTATGCACTCAATACGAACCGTCCGATCAAGATGCGAGTGTTGAGATTGCATCATCTTCATCTCCACTCAAAACCTGTGGGAGCCCATTGCACAGTGAGTCGATGTACTGACGTACACCATGAATGTGATGAATCTGGACTGAGCGAGCTCCATACACATGGCACAGTATGTACGGACATGAGAAATGAGGGGGCTGTGATTGGACGTCTGACAGGCAACCACGTGTCAAATCCCCCAGGTTCTTTTTTTCGGGTCACGTGGAGTCTCACATGCAGGATTGATTCACTAATGGAGCTTGGTCACTTCATCTCTCTCGCTCGCAAATGGAGGAGAAGAGAGAGTGAAATTGCCTCAAACAGGATATTGTAAATAATGAATAAAGTGACTGTTTCCACATGGGTTGATAGGAAATATTTCGTTTATCTTCGTTGTGTAATGTGTGTATGCATGGATCCTATGAGCCTTTTGTGTCTCCAGTTTATTCAAATATCGAATATAGTTACTGTTACATAGCTTATAATATTAGTAGTGATCTACACCCCTCTAGTACTCTCTTCCCACGTTTTTCAAAATTAACACACAAAAATATAATTTGAAATCTTAATTTATGATTGAACATACAATTAAGATGTTAAATCATGAATTAAAATGTTAATTTTTAAGATTTTAAAATCATATTCACGTCATTAAGGACGTGGGGGAGAGGTAGAGGTATGTCCAACATTTTTCATAATATTAAGCATCAATCAGAATGATAGGCTAAGGTGCTTTTGAAAGTGTTAATTTATGTTTACTACTAAATTAATGCTAAATTTATTTCATTTGTACGCCTTATATTAATGTTTCGTAATAAAATATTACAATACAAAGCCTCGTAATTATTTGAAAATTATATGTTTTTCCTAATGATTAAGTTGGAACCAAGGTTGTAAAAATCGGCCTAGGCGGCTGCCTATAGGCGCTAGGCGCCGTCCAAACGTCTAGATCTGCGCTATTCTTTTCTGTCTATGCGGAATTCTGCCTAAGCCCGTCTAAATATTGAATAATTCCGCCTAATCCTGCCTAAGCCCGCCTAAATCCGTCTAGGCCCAGCCCACTTAAATTTCTGTTTTTTTTTCACTTTTATTTTTTTGGATGTTATGATTTGTTTAGATGTTGTCTTAAATAAAATTAATATATATTATTTTTAGTATAAAAAATTGTAGGACAAATTATAATATATACAAATTAAAAAATATGACAAAAATTATGTAAAATTACAAATCCGTCTAAAGTCGATTAATTCCTCTAGACGGTAGACGATGTCCGTCCGTCCGACTAGCGTCTAGCAATTTCACTAATTGGGCGACGATCAGATTTTAACAATAAATATAAAGCATGTTTGCTAAGAAAATCACAATTTATATTAAGTTACCCCTCATAAATATCAATTTTATTTGTGATATATTAGCATGTTTTTAGTACGAAATGAAAGGTATTAACTATTACTTGTATATTTATATTAGTGGGCGGGGTGCTTTGGTGCATGGCGACTCCAAAAAAATTGTCGAACAATGGTGTGTAACTAGATATTCTATTTTATTATTATCACATTATAAATTTTACTATTTGCCCTCTCAAAAAAAAAATATAATTTCGGTCAATATTTTTTATTTGATCCCTCGGAGAAACTTGGTCAATTTTGATTTAGGAAATGTGTGTTCCGAGTTTTTTGAAGAAGTAAACAAGTAATCAATTTTAAATCTGTATGATATCATAAACGAAAACAATTTTGGCGATAAAAAGTTCAAGATAAGTTTCATATTCAACCAAAAAGAAGATATGAGATTTGTAATAAAATATAAGTACTAATACAAAAATTAAATTTGCATGACTATCCATACAAAATTTTGATGACATATATACTCACGAATAGGGGTGTTCATTCGGTCGATTCGGTTCAAACCGAACCGAATAAGGTCAAACCAATTTAAACCGAACCGAACTAAATTCAAATCTAACCGAACCGTTTTAACTTTCGAACCGATTAAAAACCGAACCGAATAAACCAAATTTTTATTCGGTTTAAACCGAATAAGAAACATTATAATTTTAAAATAAAAATAAATTTATCAAAAAAATATATATTTTATTTTATCAAAAAATATAAATATAATTATAGAATTTTATAGAATTATAATAATATCATTTTTTTATAATTTAAAATTAACATATTAAAAAATTCATGAAAATGAGATGTTATTTCGGTTGGTTCGGTTTAGCCGGTTGTCACAACATCAAAATCGAACCGAACCGAATAAATCGGACAATATCATTTTTTGAACCGAACCGAACCAAATAAATCGAAAAATCGAACCGATTAAACCGAATCTGACCGGTTCGGTTCGGTATCCGAATAAACCGAACCACCGTTTGAACACCCCTACTCACGATTAATTGAATTTCATAAATTAAATTGTCACCATAAACCCTAACCTTAAATTTGAAGTTAAATAAGTGAACTAATACATAAATGGATATTCCATGATTATCCTTCGAAAGTTTTGATACTTTTAGGCATGTTTGATTTGAGGAATTAGGTTGGATATGTATTTCATATCCGGGATAACCTACAAATCTCTTGTTTGATATTTCAATGTTATCCATGTATATTGGTCATATCCATGGATAGTGTTATCCACTTTGAAAATTGGTATTTTGAAGTTGTGTAACTCTTCTCCATGGATAACAATATAATATTATATTTGTGATCTAACTCAACCATATAATTAATATAATGAATTAATATAATAATAATATAATAATATAATACTATAACAGTATAATCTTATGTTAATTATATTTATATATTATATTAATTATAATATTATATTAATAATATTTCTCTTCTCCATGTATAACCATATAATATTATATTAATTATGATATAGTATTAATAATAATATTTCTCTTCTCCATATATAACAATATAATATAATATTAATTATTATTATTATATTATATATCATCATAAATAATATATTATATTAATAATGTTTCTCTTCTCCATGTATAACAATATAATATTATAGTAATTATATTAATTATAATATTGTATTAATAATATTTTTCTTCTCCATATATAATAATATTATATTATAGTAATTTTTAATATATATTATTATAAATTATATATTGCATTATATTAATTATATGGATATAATATTATATATTTTCTACAATATTATACATTAATTATAATATAACAATACTATAATTATATTATAATTATTAAATTCATATAATCTAATATTATATTTGTGTATTTAATATTATATTATATATCATTGTAATAATATATAATATTACATGGATAGAATAAAATATAATTTTTTTATCAATTTTAATGAAATATTTTTTCTACATTTTCAATAACAAAATTTCAAAATATTGTGACCAACCAAACAATTCACCTAGATTTTGAATTATTAAATTCATTTCGTAACTAATTAGAATAAAAAATGAAAATCATGTATTTTTAAACAAGAATCAAACAAGGGATTGTGTATCCATGATTTTAGAATCCAACTAACCAAATAACTCACCTGGATTGTGAAATACTTGAATAGTGAAATACATGAACAGTAAAATACATGAATAGTCAAAATCCCTCAAATCAAACATGCCTATGTTAATATGCATGAAAGTGTTTTTATATGATCCAAAAGTTTCAAAATTTGGGCACTATTTGGGTCAAAGGAGACCAAACAATTCAGCAAACAGAGTTAAAAAGATGCAATTGGGGTTTTGAGGGCCAACATGATGTGAAACCATTGTGGAGCCCAAAATTTAGATACTTTTAGGCATGTAAAAAGCTCGACCCAAATAATATCAACAACATAATTAGTGCATATGAAAAAAAAAAAGGGGAAATATTACTTCTATTTTTTTTTTCAAATCTACATTTATTTTGCTCCTCTATGTTTAACCATGTAACTGAAAATTAACTAATCATGATTTTACATTATCCATAAGAACAATTACATGTGTTCCCCAGAAAAATCACAAAAATGTCACGTAAGCCATTACAAAATGAGAAATATCATGAATAAGATGAAATTCATAATCTTAAATTTTGTGAGGAGTTGTTGGGACATAAAATCTAAAAAAAGCTAAAAACTACAAATTAAATTATTATAGATTGCATATTCATTTTCTCAATGACTAAGTTCTTACCTACAATGTTGTGTATATATGCATTGATTTTTATGTAAATAGAGGATACCCCTTCAACAAGGTATCCATTATCCTTAAACAAAAATACATAAAAGAAAGGGCGATTATACGGGAGGATTTTTTTCAATTTTATACAAATTAACAAGGGTGTTTTGGTATTTTTCAATCTTATAATTTAATTAATAATTGATGCAATGTTTGAAAAAAAAAACTACTTTCATTGAAATATTTTCAAAACAATCACTAATTTTCAAAATATCCTTTTGAAAAGAGCCTATCATAGAATCACCCCAAAAAAAATACATACTTGGAATGTTATATATTTTTTAGAATTGATTCTATTTCTCAATAAACTATTTTACACAACTACAATAATATTCATATTTGCATATCGGAATTTGGGGACGCTTTTAATGGTCCGCACGAATTGACAAAATGAGAGTGTTCACACGATCCGGCTAAACGATTTCAATTTTATTATCATATTCTCTTATATATTGATTTTATATGCATTAAATATTACAATTCAAGATATTTGATTCTTTATCAATATTTAAATATATCATTGTTTTATATTTTATTTTTAACGAATATATCTTGTTGGCCATTACAAATTGAGAAATATCATGAATATTCTATGTATATATACCTTCCTGTCATATTTATTTTAACAATACCTCATCAGACTACCATACTTTGCTGTTTTTTATTCATACACGAATAAAAAGGGTGATTTAGATATTTCTATAAAAAAATTATAATAACAGGGTATTGGTGATATTCTTTTACTTAGTTGTTAAGGATTTTCATGATATTTCATATTTTGGAAGGATGTGAGTGACATCAATCTCTTATTTTTGTTGGGGTAAGGTGAAAATTCCAACCCTAATACACTTCCTCCTTGTACCATTTATGTGTTATAAACTTATAATATTTTAAGGGATATTCAAAATTGTACTTGTATTAGTCATTAATATTAATAAATTAAGGTATTTAGAAGTAAATAACATGAAGAGGCTTTTACCCTAAAAAAAATTCAAATATAAAAGAACAGATTATTGGGCTCTTGGATTTAGCCCATGTGTAGTATTATTCTTCCATTATTTCTGAGAATCCAAAAACAGTGTCACAGTACTAGTATAGTGTTTAGTACTAAAAAGGTAAAAGCAACTAATATAATATAAATAGGAACTATATAAAATAAAGAAGTAATTTATAGTATATACTATATTTGAAAAAACTATATAAAATAAAAATAAGAATGTAATAACATTTTGGTAATGATTCGAACAGAAATATTTTTTATGATCGCAGAAAATTAATTCATGCAACAATAAAATTTACTCTTGTCTCAATCCCTCTCTTCTGATTCGAACAAAAATATTTGTTATGATTACATAAATTAATTTCTTGTAACCATCAAAATTATTTCTGTCTGAATTACTATCCTTCCTAACATTGTTGTGTTGTTATCAACCTTATCTCTAACATAAATTATAAAAGCTCATCACATTAAGTAATACCTATCCATACCTTTTCAGATATAGTCATTATATATACAAGTATACGAATGAAATATGGTTCATTAATTGAGCCTTAAATGAACCTACTTATTATGATTCTTTCAAAGTTAAACCATATATATACACATCAAACTTTCTAACATTGATGGTACTCATTTCTCATGACTTGATATATTTGAGATATAGTCAATGGTCCCATAACCTGGATGATTGAGTACTCAGCACAATAAACCATCATGTTGTAGAGGTTGTGGGTTCGAATCCCGACGGCATCAATATAAAAAAAAAACATATAATGGCCACGATTCTTGGATTAGGATTCTCTGAAGAAAAAAAATAAGAATATTGTCTTATATATTCTCCCAAAATTCTCTCTTTCGTTTCACTTCTTTGATATAATATATTCGAGGTCTCGACACATTGTCAAACTTCCTTAAAAAAAAAAAAGATATATTTGAGATATATTATATGTTTTTGTATGAGTCAAGTGAGAAAATTAGCTTCATTTAAACTATAAAATAGTTAATTCAATCATTTACAATTCCAAGTCAAACAAATAGTATGTTTTTGCATGAAATTGATGGAAGTGAGAAACAACACTTTTAGAGACTCTAAAAAAGAGTATAAAAAATATTAAGAAAATATAAGGTATTAATTATTATAGGAAAAAAAAATGGCATGTGTGTATGTATAGAAGTAGCACATAATAAGACAAGCTAGTTAGGTCTTGTATGCATGAAATGAAATCTCTAGGCTATGTTAACCATAGCATCATAGCCATAAAAAAGAGACATGCCATAGCTACTATATAAGAGCACCAAGACAAAAGGACCCTTAATTAAAGCACATTCATTTATTTGGACTTCTTTGCATTATTACCTAAATTTTCTCATTTACTTTCTCTACCATGAATTCTCTCTCACATGCATGCATACCTTTCTTTCCTTTGTCCTCTTCTCACACCTTCAAATTTTTCCACTTAATTTCATACTCCTTTAAAATTGGTTTCATTTGTCTCTTGCTTAATTAACTCAATCCTGATCCATTTGTGTATTTTTCATGTTTTTGAAAAATTCCAAATTGGCAAATAGCATGTCACTAATCATTAACTTTGCACACTTCAATTAAATTTGTGGGTCCTTAGTTTACAATATATATATATATATATATATATATATATATATATATATATATATATATATATATATATATTCATCCATTTTATGTCATAATTATCAATTAATTAAGCAAAATGCAATATAGAAAAAACATTTGGTCCAATTACAAGGGGTATATATGTAAATATACATTTACTCCCATGGTAATTACTCAAACTCACAAGAGTCCAAAATTGACAAATTAAATCATGAAAATAAAAAAAAATATATCAAAATTCAGGCCAAGCAACAAACAACCAAAAAGTTATAAACGGCAGTAGATAGTCGTACAATTACGGTGTGCAAGAAGACAAACAATCCATACAAGAGTAATTAACAAGTCCTCTCAGATCAAGCCACGTGTCCTCCCATCCGAATCCAACGACCAATATACCCCCAGCAATAAACTCGACACACGTGGCAAATTCTCAACCCTCCAATTTTTTTTTTTACTGCATACTTGGAATGTTCCAGAGAAAAAGACAAAACAGTACAATAACAAGCCACGTATGCACATACTTTTTTTGTTTCAATATTTTCATACAAATATACTCGAAGGGTTATTTTTAGGATAATATTTAGCACAGATGAAATGACCAAATTGCCCTTTTATGTATTTGTTGTGTAATAGACTAATAGTACATTTGGCAATGAAAGGGCACAAGGAGACAAATAGTACAAGAACTAACTGGTACCTCTGATTTTTTTACGGTTCGTATCATATTTCTCTTGCATCATATTTTTTTATTTTTATATTAATTTCATAAAAATATTATATTCACATAGAAATAATTTTTATTTTTTCACCAAAACTTTTTTTCAAAGTTTCTCTCTCTCTCTCTCCAGAAGGTCTGACAGAGTGCCACCCATATAGCCAATCAGAATTAAAGCAAGCAATAATTGTAAAATACTCTTTTTATTTTTTTATATTTTAAATTATATTTGAGTAAGTGCAAACTTATGTTCCGGTCCCTGTAATTTTTATATTTCAAATTCTTGATTTTTTTTTTTTTTTTAATTATTTCCATTTTAACAATGAAAAAAAATGATTTGAAAAGGGTTCAATAATTCGTGTACTTGTATAATTCCATTAATGATGATAATGTCGATTAGACCATTCTATTTATACGTAACACTTATGATGCTAAATCAAAGCAATGATTGTAGCATTTTCTTTTCCTTTTTAGTTTTAATCATTGAAAACTATCAAGTGCAAAGAAACATTACAGTACTCTTACGAAAACAACATTTCAATTTCACATCAAATATACATTTATTTTGCAATAATAATAATATATTATTATTATTATAATTACAATCTTCCAGGCATTGCATGACAAAGTTTGTTAAAAGCCCATATAGCCCAAAACATCCCAAATCAAAATCAAAATCATTTTTGTGTTAATTAAGAAAGAATTAATCCTCTATTATTCACTCTCCCTCTTTATATACACAACTCTCTCTCAAACTCACTCCCCTCATTCCATGCACACACACTCACCCACACACACACACACACACACACACACACACACTTCCAATTTCCCTCTCCAATTAACCCTTCAAATTCTTCACACCCCCCAAATAAATACCAATTACCCAATTTCCAGAGAGAGAGAGAGAGAGAGAGAGAAAGGTTTAGAGAGAGATGGGGATGAGTTTGCCAGGATGGTTGGGGGGATTGGTGGAAGAGAGTTTCTTCGTGGGGTGTTCGACGCACGAGAGCCGGCGAAAGAACGAGAAGAATATATTTTGTCTGGATTGTTGCACCTCCATTTGCCCTCACTGCGCTCCTCACCACCATTCTCATCCCCTTCTTCAGGTCATCTTTTTTTCTATGCAATTCAACCCCTCACCTTTTACTTTTTTACAATTCGCCTCCCCCAATCTTTCAATTTCGTGAGTAATTGAATTCAATTTTCAATTCACTATTTAATTTTTGTCAAGTGTTTGACTCTACAAATTTAAATTATGGCGGTTTAGTTTCTAATTAGGTAATCTATGCACTAGCACATTACAATTTAGTCCCTGGATTTTCTTATTTGTTATTAATGACATCCAATTTACAGTTTATACCCTAAGAAAATGTTGAATTATGTATGGTTTCGTTAACAATGTAATTGGCAATTCACAATTTACACAAGTTACTTATAGACGTCTATATTTTTCGTTTTAACTTCAATTGAAGTAATTTATGGTATTTATTAATAAATTTCCTTAGTTGGTTTCTTGGAATTGAACAATTGAGGGCGTAATAAATGCAAATTCATAATTATTTCCCTTTTTTTTCCTCTTTCTTGGACTTTTTTTCTGCTCTGGGTCCTGTGTTCCATTATTGACTCATTAACTCCAGTTAAAAAAAGTTGAAAAATTTACTGCTGTAATTTTTTTTACTTTTTCATATTGACCCTTCGAAATAGTATTAATGACACATGCATCTCTCTTTTCTTGAACTTTGTATTGTGATTAATGCATGGTGAAAAAGGTGCAACCTTTTTTGTATTCAATAAATTTTAATTATAGATAATTAATTAATAATTTTCATGGTGTATTTTTCTAAATTTGCAAAAATCCTATTAATGTGAATAGTCATCCAATATGTTTTGCCTCCTTTAGAAACTTTTTAATATCTTTTTTACCCCTTACTTTCTCCTCTTTTTGAGACATATCTAACAGAACTATAAAACAAAAAGTTGAAAATTATTCCAATTTTTTTTACCATGGTAAATTTGAAACTGTAAATAAAACTCTTTTTCTTTGTCTGAATCTTCTGCAATTCAAACAAAGTTATGATGCCTTTCAGAGGAGACCAAATATCCAAAAAAATTCATAAATGACCCTACAATCTTCACAAAACTTTTACCTTATTACCCTTCATTGTATGCGCGAGAATTTCGCCAGAGTACGGATGTCATAAGGGCAAAACTGTCTTTTCATATCTTCCTGCTATGATGCCTCTTCTCCAATCAAATTTTCTCCAAAATTACTTCTTATTAATTAATACATAATAATATCTAATTGTTAGTACATACAAAAATTTGAACTGTGAAAGTATATTTTTCATACTAAATTTGGTATATTTTTGTAATTATAATTTAGGTGAGGAGGTACGTGTACAATGACGTGGTAAGACTGGACGACCTCGAAAAACTCATAGACTGCTCATACGTACAGGTACAAAAATATACATATATATTACAGCACGAATCTCAATGCGTATTATACAGTAAATAAAACATAATTATTTACCTTGGTTAATGAGAAAAAAATGCATGATTAATTTATAATGCTCGTTCTAATCTTTGTTCCAATCCGGTCTGTAAATTTTTCTTGGTCACGGTGCAATCCGTACATCTGTTTGAGCACGAATCTCGATGCAAATTTAGTTATACTTGGCTGGAGTTTTATGATAGGGGTAAAAATGATATATTTTTTTATTTTTTATTTTTATTAGCCGTACACAATAAACAGTGCAAAAGTGATATTTCTGAAGCCAAGGCCTCAATCAAGGCCGTTTAAAGGGTCTGGAAATATTTGTTTGACTTGTGACAGAATTCTTCAAGAGCCCTTCCATTTTTGTTGCCTCTCTTGCAAGGTACAAATTCGAGGACTTCTTTGTAATTTCAAATGTTACATGGGTTTTTTGAGATTTTTTTTTTATGATCATAGGTGGATCATGTGATGTTACAAGGGGAGGATTTGTCGAGCATTCTCTTTCGATTCGACGACTCGGACTTCACGTTCACGCATTTCGAGAATCTGAGGATGGACGGCTCGGATTTGACGGAGGACGAAGGACAGATCACGCCGAATTCGATTCTGGAGGACCCGTTGCAGCATTACAACAACGGATGCTCCGGGTCGAGCCAGAATGGTAATCGCGGGACCCACCATCACCGAAGGAATTCCGAGGCGGTAGAGATCCCCAAACGAAAGAAAAGCGGTAGTTTCTTTCCCCAGATCGTCCTTTCGCTCGGTAACAGAAGGAAAGGCGCTCCGCATCGATCTCCTTTGTCTTGAATATTTTTTTATATAAAAAAAATATTCGAGACGAATCGTATCTAGAATAAATTAAATTCGGTTAGTATAGGACTAGTAAGTATGTTTGTTGATGTTGTTAGTTATTATGGCTAAATAATAATTTTATGGGTGTAGAGGGTTCTTTGTGCAAAAGTTACTCTGGAGTCCAGGGGTAATTTTGTGCAATATTTTGCTTTGTTGGGGGGGTTGGAGGTAAAAAAAAAAAAAAAAAAAAAGAGGGTGCATTTACCATTACTGATAAGGTAGCCAAAGTGGGGTCCAGTTTTCAGGCTATTCACATTGGTTGCCAATTTTGTATTGATGTAATGGGGATGCACACTTAATTTCCATAACTATATATAATAATATAAATGTTTAATTAAATAATTATATTTGATATGATATATAATGTAAAATATTTTGTCTGTACTAGTTGGAACTTGGGATCTCTTTCTATATACTCATTGTCTCTTGTGTTTTTCATTTGACTCCGAACATTACAAATAACCCCTTGCAATGTGTATAAATTGCATGAAAATACCCTTTATATTTGGAGACAGTATAACATAGATGGGGTCTATATAATCCTGGATTGTGGCAGCTTTATCCTATCTTTTTTTGCATATCATAACTTCGTTGTCTCTCATTATTGATTAATTTATTTGGGCTTTTTTTAAACTTTTGATTAATATTTCTCTAAAATCTTGTTTGTGTTTTGAGTTTCTTGGGGTTTTGAAGTTTGAACACTGTTTTTGGCACCCAATTGAGCAGAAAAGAACAAGATTACGAATTCCAAAGCACAAAATTTTGAAGTTTGAACATGGGAAGAAAACACGACATTTTGAAATTTGTGACTTTGTCGGCGCTTTGTGCTATGGCCCAAACAAAAACCTATTTAGTTTGAGTTGGAACCAGTTACTTAGCCACTTGTATACAACCCTTAATTATTGTATATAATATTATATAGTAGATTTTATTACATAAAGTTTTTTGAAGCCACATAAATTATACTTCAGAAAAGGGGGGCATGAGATATCTCATGCCCTCAATAAGCAAGACAAACCCATATTATTATAACAAACATTAACTTCATAATTTAATGTCTAATCAATAATCATATTTTTTTATATTCTTGATACACTACAACCATATATTTTTATATTCTAGGCTTCTTAGGTAATGTCTAATCAGCTTCATAATTTATACACCAATTTCATAATTCCATTTCGAGAAATTATAATTTTTGGTGCTCCTTTCCATTTGGGGAATTAATTTTTTTATGAAGGGTCAATTTTCCCAAAAAAGAAAAAACCAACTTCAAATTTCAATTCCTTGCTTAAACCCAATAAAGCAAATTAATTTTTTTTTTAAATAGGCCTTGGTTTGGACATATATATTGGGTGAATGCACAAAATAACATAGTAAAAATACAAAAAAACACAAAACATGTCCAAATTACTTATTCATTTTGTTTGAATAATCTAAAATTAGGATATTTTTTTATTTATTTTTGTTTTGAAAATTACCCAAATAATTTGAAAAGTGCCGTACAAACCACATCAGTAATTATATGGATAATACTTGACATTTAAGTCCATGTGCCCCTGTCAGATGGGTCCCACATGCATGCATGCATTAGGTACAGAATTATATAGACCCATTTAGGTTTGCTCAAACATGAAAAATAAATACCAAGTTCAAATGGTCATATAAATATAAATTTCCAAATAACATGATCAGAACGAACTTAATAATATTATCATTTCATTTCACAGATACTAGTTAAGTACAACACACCGACACGTTCCCAAAATAGAAACAAGATTAATCAACAAAACTTACTCTATTTCAAAAGACCCATCAATGAATGTCCTGGACCTCATATACATATACTACAAAATGTACCATTTACTACATTTAATATATCATTTCGATACCTGTTGTGCATTATGGAGAAGTCTCTATTAGCTTAGCATTTGCAAATTTGGATTATGAGTAATGATGTTACTGTTGATCAGCAAATAAAAATTGACTCGAAATCTGCAGAATTATGAGAAAAGAAGATGACGTGTATATTTTCCTAAATAAAGTTAGCAAAGTATACTTTATTTATACATGAAATAGTGCCCTATTTTATACATGTCTTTTGTCTCCACTCATCATGTTCTTTCATCTCTGCTTGTCTGGGTTTCTATAGTGTAGAGAGAGAGTCTTTGTATGCTTTTCACTGTTATCACAATCAATTGCAAAAAGTGCAATATCATTTTAGTTATACAAAGTATGCATTTCAAATGAGAAAATGTATAAACAAACTCTGTAGATAACATAATGATTTGAATAAAATATTTCATAATTATATATTTAAAAGATACATACAAGAATTTCAATTGATTTTCTCATAAATACTTAACATGGTTTCTTAAAAATATATTTTTTATTTTTCACTTGCGTGTTTTTTTTAAGATAGTATGAACCAACAACTGGATTTTTTTTTTTTTTTCTTCTTTCTATATGTTTCATATCGTTGAAGCACACATAACTTTATCGGTTTTTTTTCTCCGTTTTTACAATAAATAATCTCTTCTCGTGAAACCACCAATCCGAAACATAACAAGTCTGAGACATTTATACTTTACACTGCATACCCGATTTGAGAACAAAAAAATACAAGTATAAAAAATATTCCACTTCACAGTAACGATTTATACTTTTCGTTGCCAATCATATTTCGAGTCATTTTTTATTTTTAAGAATTAACAGATAAAAAACATGAACACTTGTAAATGTCACTGGTTTGATTCTATCTATCTTGTTACTGGTCACCGATCACTCGACTAATCTACTTTCAAAGTCTCCGCTGCGCACCACAATCACAAGCTCGTTAGATTTAGGAATAAATGCATATCAGAACCATGAGATATTTTCACACTTACATAAACATCGAATATTTAATTTTTTATATAGCAATATCACTAAATCATGCTAATTATATACAAATTGTTTCTTTTAAAAATTACTATCGGGTATATGAAATATGAATGATATATCTTTATCTAAACTAATATTCCACATGCAGCAACAGTACTAAAACAATATCTAAATAATCAAGTTAAGAAAATTATAATATACATTTTTTTAGTTTTAAGAAAAATATAAGATAAGATATAGTTTTTGAATATAATTTTTGTATAGGAAAATTGATATAGTTTTTGAATGTAACTTTTTGTACAGGAAAATGCTAACTATATATATATATATTCAAATGTAAAAGATGCATATCATGCTATAGACGAGATATTATTGAACGGACTTAATTTATTAGAATAGTATATTGTTTGTATCGGATTATGCATTTATCATAAATGAATTTTAATTAGATTCTAGAAAATGAAGGCAAGTCAGGAACTTATTTTTTAAAATTATTGTATTTAAAAAAATAGATTAAGTCCATGGAACTAAAAGAATGAACCAACACTTTTAATTAATACAACATAATGAAATATGCAATGTATAACAATGGTAAACACTTCAAAAAAAATATAAATACAATTTTTTTTTTATAATAAATTGAGAAGACTCGCATGTCCTCCGTCCATTAATGTCAATAAGGATCGAACTCACAATCTTTCACAACATATGATTTTTTTGTGTCTCACAATCAACCAACTAGATTATAAACTCGTTGACAATATAAATACAAAATACAAAATAGATAAACACTTAAAAAAAGAATATGACAATTGTAAACATTGAAAGTAAATGAAAATAACAGGGTATTTATATTTGGGTGGTATAAAATACATTAGGGTCCTGTCTATAGATGGTAGCCCATTAGAAGCTAGGCTAATAGCAAAGCTTGGCTGTCTAGCATTTTGTACTGTTTAAGGTATGACAAGTCTTATCAATGGATGGCCATCATGGCCATGGTGGGCCCCACCAAGCACCATGGCATGGAAGCATGGAAAAATGGTTGTGGGCTCCATACACCCGGTCCACAAAGACGGCCACCACCGTTGTTCTCCTGACACTCCCTTTACATTTAACCCATTTTTTCTATGATACGTATCTCCACGTTCAAAACTCATCTGTTCTTCTTGTTATTTTTTTGTGTATATGGAAAAAAAATAAAAATTTGATATTGTGTCTCTCCACACTATTGAGGTGAATATAATGAAATTTGCAGCTTCTATTTGATATATGTATATTGAAAATAAAAACAATTCTTGTAATTAGTGTATTGTCGATATAATTATGTGTTTTTTTTTCCAACTAAAAAATAACATATTAACTAAAACTTCATTTAATTAGAGTATTGTTGGTACAATTATGTTCACGAGTTATGGTATAATAATTAATTTATGAATATATATTTTTGTTTCTGAAATTTGATATATTCGTCTAGTACGTGATAAAACAAAGACAAAAAAAAGAATTTACTATGATAATAGTTTATAAATTATTACATGCAAGAAAGCGAAGTGAATGTATTTTATGAATTATTTTATACAAAAATTATAACATTGGTATATACGTGTCCAGGTGATATTCGAGTGGAGAATTCATATGCAGTTATTGCAGATCTTACGTGACAAATAAGTTATCACACAAATTTTTGTTGAACATTTAATATTATTAACAAATTGCATTACTTATGTTGTTGATGATTTTATGTTAAACAAATTGGGTACATGAATTGTTTACACTAATTAATAATAATTATTTCAGAGTATTTATGTAAAAATATTTTAATGAAGGAAATACAGTTTCGGATCAACCGTAAAAGTGTACACAAGGATAAACGAACGTACGCGTTCGTGGGCATAAATAATGTGTATATTAGATGCACATAAGTATATTGGATATACATGGTTAAATTGATAAGAAACGGTCTTTATTAAGAAAACCAGAAAATTCAATTTAAGCCGTTTTAGTAAAACTGGCATAACTTTCAGTAGTAAACTCCGATTTGAATGGTTCAAATTGGGTTAGATAGATAATGAGATTATATAGAACTTTCATATAGAAATATCTTTCATTTGAGCGAAGTATCAGTGTCGTTTTAATGGAATACCGAAAGGGTGCGACTGTTTGACAGACAGTTATTAAAACGTCCGTAACTTTCGTATCCGAACTCCAATTGGTCCATATCCAATTGAGTTGGAAAGATAATAAGATTATCTAGAACTTTCGTGCATGTTCAAAGTCGTTTGGAACGATTTAATATTTTCGTTTCAATAGAATACTGAAAGGGTGTCTGCAGTTTTCTGTCTGAAAATGTGTATATGAGATATACATACATTTTGGCCCATCCTTATCCCATGTGATATAAATAAGATGTTTCTCTCTCTCTCTCTCTAAACCAGATGATTCAAACCAATCTATGATATTATTCAGAATATTCCAGAAATATAAAGAGACATCTTTCCAGAGTGCGAAGAGAGAAAACCGAGAAAAAAAAAATTCTTGGTGTAGAAAATCGATCTAATCAAGCAAGTTCGCCGGTGCAGCGTCTAGGCAGTTGCATCCGCGACCGACGAACTCCGACTCACGGTGGATACAAGTAGAGTTGCGACACTTGTGGCTCTCCGATTGTGATCAAACCGAAGGAGCAAAACGGTTGACTGTGGAAGAGTGTGGACGTGAGACGCACAAAAGACAACCGGAGGCGTGTCAAGACGGTGGGAGACGTGTGGTATGGGACGCACGGGCTAGTCACCAACGTGACACCGGAGAAGGAAAGGATGCGAGCGATCAACCCGTCGTGCGTGATCAATTTCACGCTGGTAATCGTCTATCCTTCTATTGCATCGTACCCTCGAAGTTATGGCGTGATCTTGAATTTTGGAAACCGGACCGGGCCTTCATATCCGCTGCGCGGGTCGGGGGACGGGTGAATTCCCATCAATAAAATATGTTAATATGTAAAGATAGATTGTATTTATGTAAAAATAATTAAGAATTACATGTTGATATATTAATATTAATATTTTTTATTATTCCTTTACGAATACGGTTCAACGTGTGAAAAAAATATCCATATTGTTTTAAGTCAAACAAAATCAATTCTTCCAAAGTCCATTTTTTATTGAATTTAATTAGATCTACATACAAATTATTTTATTAGCATCACATACAGACCCCATATATATATGCCACGCGCATGTTTTCTGACTTTCCAAGCTCATTTAACAAAAATCACAGTAAATTAGTAAAACTTGTATATTCGTCAATTCGTATTTTGAATTTAACGAAAAACATAGTAAAATATTAGCGTTTTCAGCGTCAAATATTAATATTATAATAATTAATTTATGTTTTAATAAATTTTAAACGAATATTTTGTGACAGTTAGAAAAGACACTTGCTCATTCAAATTTAGAATTATGGTAGTAATACGAAAGTACATGATTGATAGCATGCGAATGCCAAAGTAAAATATATTTGGAGAAGTTTAGTAGCCCATAGAATATAAATTAGATAATACCGTTGGAATTGAAGGGTTGAAGAGCTAGCAATATATAAGTATCCTGACAAAAGACTTATTTATTTATGGGGGCTTTGATTTGATGTGTCATTTCAAGAAGATGGATTGGTGATAGATATAGTCGTATAGATAGATAGATAATAGATAGATTGGAATGGGAATCTATTTTTCTTTTCTTTTCTTTCTTGGGATACGGGGATATGGGATTCTAGATCTATATGACTATATTATATCCATCTCATACTCATAAGTTAGTCTTATCATTCATTCCCAATATTATATACTAATTCCTCCTCAATAATTATCCAACATTTCTTTTTTTATTCATCATTATTTTATCTTCATCATCAAATGTCTCCTCGATGCATCTATCTCATGGGGTACCCATTTTTTGTTATGCAATTCTTAAAACCTAACTCCAGTTTAACTAACTAACAAAGGATCAGAGAAAATTGTTGATATTGAAGAAAGAAAAAGTGAAGATAATGAAGATGGAGAAGAAGGCAAAAAGGACGAGAGAAATAATATGCCACATAAGGAGGGGCATATCTAACAAACTCCCGTGTGTGTACTCTCTTATGCACATACTCAGATTCCACGTTTATTTGCATTTTGCCCCTTAATGATCTTCTATTTACACATCTAACCCTAATCATAGATAACATAAAATATACTTTGAACGTATAAATATAATATAGGCATTTGAATATACCTTTAGAATGGTTAATAAATAAGAATATTAGGGATGAAGGTTATATATATATATATATTTGTGGGCCAAATAAATGGAGGTCCAAGATACTACTAGTGTTGAGTCTTGACAACGACCAACTAGGCACTAGACAGAAAAATGGGACAAGATTTAATGAGAAAAATTGTGGTCCAAAGTGCAAAAACATGGGCAAGTGCTCGAGCCCAAAGGCCCTGAAAAATGGTCCCAATTCTCTGCCCTAAAAAAATAAATAAAGAGGGTCAAACTGACTCGATTTTGTCTAATTTGGCAATTTTCGTGCAAGTAAAAATTTAGATTTGGGTATCGTCTACTCTAGGGTTTTTGTGATTGGGGCAGGCCTCTAAACATAATATTAATGAAATAATTCGTAAATAATTTGGTTTGAAATAATTACCATAGTAAAATTGAAGAGATGAACAAGTGACCACAAGAAAATGGGAGTAAATGAAGCACCAATGAACAACATACACTATTTATCTATAGCTTATCCTGAACTTGAAATCTTTCTCTCTCAGAAAGATAGATCTCTTTGTGCCTTTGAGACCAGACCACATTAACCTAATCCCTCTCTCTCTCTCTCTCTCTCTAGATCTCAATATCTCCAACAACACACACATAAATGCAATCTTACAAATACAGTACGCTCACAACACATACACCACCAAAATGTAGGGTCGAGGCTTTGGAGCAACACATGCATGCACACGTACGATCCATAACACGATTCTCCCGAATTTGAAACCGTTTAGTCGATCACGAAACGTTTAATTTTATCGAAATCGGATCATACGCCAATTTCGTATACGTCGAATCTTACTAAATTGAGGGAAAATTAGAGAAAAATGTGGTAATTAAACGAAACAAGTAAAATGTTAAAATCAATTGTGAGGATTTATTTGATCTTGAGACAATCTCTGAAGGTGTCAACCAATGATTGATCTGGTGCAATTTTTTTCCTTTTCCTCAACCTTGTCAGTCTTTGCCATTTCTCTGCAATCTATTGGGTGCAATTTCCAACGTAATTGTTAGGAAAGGTTACTTTTACTTGCCTCTTTCCACCAATGCTGAAAGGAGAGAGAGAGATAAAAATTACAGTGCTCCCTCTTACCGATACAAACTTTTGTTGGATCCTGTGGTTATGGTTAATAATATTAATTCAGAAGAATTATAATGATGCAAGTAAAAATCGAGGAAATATTTATAATTATAGGATGAAATGAAGTTACGATAATGGTGGGAAAGCAACATGACGAGAAAGGATAGGAGAGAAGAAAGGGGACCCAGAAAACTGCAGATCTCCTTTTTGTTGAGTGCAGGAGAAAGGGAGGCAACAATATAAGGTCTGTTGTGGTGTTCAGATTCGGCGAATGCAATCAAATGGATCAATCAATTATCATCTCATAGTACATTTCTTTTGACCATTTGTCTCCTTTCTTCACCTCATTACCTTTCTTCCTTCCCTTGTTCAATTCAACCTGTGAAAATCAGTAAATTCATTTTCATTAATGGCGTTTTAAGTCATATGGTGTTTTCAGAATCTCAGATATCTTATCATTTATCATGTATATGAATATATCAACGTTTTGTTGGGTTTGAAAAATTGAATCGAGGGTTAAAATTAAATGTGATGACATATCTGTGATGAATGCACCAACTATTTCAATTTAATGAATATTTGAAATTTGAATTCAATTCTATGTTGGCCATTGATAATTGAAGGGAAATTTTAGTTTGTTCTTCTATTTTTTTCCGATTTTTCACATTGATTTTGACCGATCGTAATTTGGAAACATGTAGGTGGTAAGTTGAAACTTTTTGGACTTCAATTATCCAATTTGCAAGAATAACTCCAGTAGGTCCAAATTTGCAAAAAATAACGCTTTCGTCAAGTGATCTGGCGAAAGAAATTAGAGTTTCACCAAAGGAGATGGCGAACTAATTTTTATCATGATCAGAAGATTAAGCAATTCTAACCTCTTTCGTCAGACCCTCTGGCGAAAGACTAAAGACTGTTTGCAACGTCTGCGAGTCTCGAGTAGACAATGTGTGCATGTGAACACGTATTTTCACATTTGTGTCTCTTTCGCCGTATCCTCTGGCGAAAGATGATGCAATAACTACATCTAACGGCCCCTCCTTCTTTTTCCATTTTCCTTTTCTTCTTCTTCCATTTTGCTTCTTCTTTCTTCCAAACCGAATTCTTGCTTTCGATTTGCCTTTCTCCTTGCTTTCGATTCAAATCGAGTTCTTCAAACCGAGGTTTAGATTAATGGATCTTCAAACCGAGTAGCAAAATCGATTTGTTCTAAATCGAGTTTGAACATGTTTTTCCTAAGTTTGGTATATTTCTTATATCATCAGCTTAATTTCATTACAATTTATATTATAAAATAGTTTAATTCCATTACTAAATTGATTATAGATTAATTCCATTAGTTATATTTCATCAAACCGAGAATTTTATATTAGGTTCATTTCATTGCTAAATAAATTCCAAACCGAAAATTTTGGGTTTAATTCTAAACCGAAAAATTTATGGTTTAATTCCTAACCGAGAATTTAGGTTAAATGATTTTTGTAATAAATGATTTATATTATCTATATTATTGTAATTAATACATTATTATATTATATTATATTATATTATTTGTAATTAATACATTATTATATTATTATTTATTATGTATTTAATTATTTAATATAGTATTATAATTTTAATATATATATAATTTTTATTTAGTAATTAATATATTATTTTATTATATTATTATTTTGCAATTTGTTTTGGTGACGTTCGGGGCTAGCGGTAGCGGGGAGGGATGGAGTCACGGTGGTAGCGGTGAGCACGTGTTCGGTCCCGGAGACGAGATCAACGAGGAGGAGGACGAGTATCCTGCCACGCTATCCATGCAAGACCTCCGTAGGTCTCGTGCATTCGATGTGGTAGGATCACAACTTCCACATTTACCGCTGCGTCTGCGGCATGGAGCAGTTCCTCTTGGATGGTAACCTGAGTACCATACCTTTTTAGACTATACAACTGCTACATGCTTGGTAGTATGGACGTTGATGCGGCGTTAGTGCAAGTTTGATCGAGCGTTAGAGGCCAGAGACACACATCTTCCACATGAAACAGGGAGAGATGACGATTACCTTGCAGGACGTCTCTTGCCTCCTCGGTCTCCCCATTAAGGGGATACCAGTATGCTTGGAGTTGAGCCCGATAATGAGACGTTCAGGAACAAGAGTCAAGTACTTATTAAGAAGACATGGCTCCAACGACACTTCGATCAACTTTTTAGGACACATCCATATGATCCCGTTCAGGTAAATATTTCTATCATATTTTCATATTTTTATTGATTAAATTCATACCTATGATTATCACATTTTTAGGCCGTGAGACATGTTAGAGCCAACGCTTTTTATTTTTTCGGGACGGTATTGTTCCCGGACCTTACGGGCGATTCCTTGCATGTTATGTTCTCGACGTTGATTAAATTCATAATATTTCAATTTAATCAATATTTGAATGCAATTCTAGGGTTGGCCATTGATAATTCAAGAAAAATTATAGTTCTAATTTGTTCCTCTATTAATATTGATTTTGACCGATGGTAACTCGGAAACATGTAGGCGGTAAGTTGATGATGGGGATAAGTTGGGTTTAGTTTATGAAGTCGAGGTTTTCACCGACCAACAGTCTGTTGTATTATTTGTTGGAAATAATATCAATAAAATTTTACAATTTTAATATAACTTTATAATATGTATTTGTTTATGTTAATTAATATAAACAATTAGATCAATTGTTTTGAACATTGAAATGTATGAAATAATTATTGCGATCGTAGAATATAAAGAGAAGATTAAAAAGAGGCTACAAGAAAATTAAGAATTGGGAATTAGGACATTTTTTTCATGGTAGATATTTTTTACAAAGATATTTTGGATATTTTTCAATTGAATAATAATATTCAAGTGTGTTTTTTTTAATTAATGCAAGGTAAAATATGAAAGATTTATCGTACATATTTTGGATATTTTTTACAAAGATTAATTCAAGCATGTTAATCATATTTTTTACTATAACACAAAGTACATATTTGTGTCATAATATTAATAATATTATCTCATTATAAAATTATTTGAACTCATTTTTTTTTATGATTATGTACAAGTTTTACAATTATTTATGATATAAAAAAATAATTAATTTTCTTAATGAAATAATAATAGTATAATACTTATAACGTCATTGTATAATAATATATGAGATATAACATAATTTTACAAAAAAAAAATAATAGCTAATATTATATCATTGTTGTTCACAATATTTCATAAAATATAAAATATAAAATAATAAATCATACGACACAAGCAGTAACATATCATTAATTATATAATGCTAATAATTTGTTATTGATTCAAAATACAATGAAAATTATAAATAATATCAAACTTAATAGTGAAAAATAATTTAATAAATGATATAAAAAATGAATTTAGCATAAACATAAAAATAAATTATTTTACATCGTACGGTTTTTTTTTTAAATTTATATTTTAAATTATTTCACAAGTGTTTATAAGTTTAAGAAATTATTTACATGGATAAACTATTTTTTAATTTCTATTACTTTTTTTAGTTTAATATTAATTTTGTTTAATTAAAAACACAAAATATTATATAATTAGTAGTTATTGTAGTTATAATTTTTGAATCCGGAACTGGAAGTGCATGGTGTCCCTCTCTAGTCTCACCATCTCGAGGTCGTGCTCAACGCCCAACCTCTGCAAGCTCTCACATCCAAGACGCACCTTTGTGACCATGGTAGCCACACGCTCGTCCCAAATCGCCAATATGTATCGCATCGAGACGCTCTTATCCCTGCACCTTCTCGACATCTTAATAATCAATAAACAAAATCTCAAATAACTATGATAAGAATATGATACATGCAGATAAATAAAATAGTCCCTCCAAAAAAGATCAAATTTATTTTTAATCATATTGTTAAGATAAATACCCAAAGTGATTCCAAATTAAAATTGAACCTGAATTAATCATTGAATTTAGGATTTAGGATATACATGATATTTTAAGATTTTGTCAACTAATTCCAAAATCAAATAGATAAATTTAACAAATGGAAAAACTAAAAAATTCACCTTATTTGATTTTTTTTTTGTTTTCTCTAATATTTCATTAGAATACGTTGAGTTGCAATAATCAAGTCCATCACATGAGTATTTTGCTTTGATTTTATGTCAATTGAACTATTTTATTGATTATTTTTCTACTTCCTCAAGCGGAAAGCATATATGTGTATATATGTTACAATTTTGAACTCACACATTTGTTGTGACATGATTAAAAATAACATTATTTCAGTTAAATTTTGAACTCACACTATTTTAGTTAAATTTGGAATGATAATCACATGATTAACAAGTGTGAGAAACATATATAATAATCTAAGAATCTAAATATGCGCAACCAGGATTTTAATGGATAATATAAAAATATTCATATTAAATTTTGTTAATTAAAAACACAAATATAATCAAATTAGTATTATTTGGGATTGTTATATTTATAATTTTTTTAAAATAAATATTAATAATTAAAATTGTATTATGTAAATAAAATACCTAAAATTATATCATGTAAAAATGTACTTTTTGCATTGTATTTTTTAGATAATATTTTTACAAATTCAAATTGTAGAAATATGAATGTCAAAATAAAGAAAAAAATAAAATGAATATATCTGATGAATTTTCCAAATTAAATTTCTAAAAATAATATTACTTTATGTTGTATGTCTTATAATATTACATATTAAATTATTAATATTTTATATAAAAAAATTTCATCTTCTATTGCATTCACATTTGATAATGTAATCTTACGTGAAATAATAAACAATTGAATTCACTTAGATTAATATGAAGCTAAGTCAATAATAATAGTTCAAATCATTTATATAAGATGATGTGTGTTTCTCAACATGATATAAAATAAGGAACATTTAAATAGTTACAAAGAAAATACGTTAAAAAAAAAATCAATGGTGTAAATTTTGTCATATATCATAATTTAATGGTTGAAATGAATGTGATAACGTGGCACAAGAAAATTGCACAAAATGAAATCGAAAATAAAGATGTGAGTAAATTACAATAGATATTCGATTTTTTCTGACATGATAGATGTCATTAAAGGTATTTGTTTTCTCTTCTCCTTTATAAGAAATACAATTCTAAATTAGAATGTATATATACTGGTTTTGGAAACCACATTGTTTGGTACGAGAATTAGGTAGGATTAACTTCTTGGAGGAGCAAGACAATATCTCATTTTATTCTCTAACTTAGAATGTTGTTTGGTAAGATACCAAAAATTAAAAGTTGGATATGATTGAATATGAAAATATATTTGATTGTAAATGACCAAAATATCCATATTATTTTAAGAAATTTTTGAAGATTTTTTTTTTTTTTTCAGTCAAAACTGGGATTAATTTAGATAATAAATTATGGATATAAATATGGGCCTCTATATAAAATGATAATGGGTTGGCCTATAAGCCCCCCTTATATTAGTCCGGTTCAAACAAGCAAGACTAATATTAAGATTTCAACGGTTTAAACGGGCCTGTTTCATTCCCTAACACGAGAAAGGAAGATCCTACATCCCAAATCCAGGTTTTTTCATAACCAGTCTTTGAGTTTCTGGTTTTGCAGTAAGAAACCCTTCTCTTCGTTTGTACATCACTCACTCGTTTCAGGTTCAGCCAAAGCATGAGTACTCCTGCAACGTTATCGCAGCTTCCAACGGTAATCAATGGCGCTGGAAGAGGCTCCCAACCTCTCCAGTTCACCCTTACCGGACCCTCCAAGCTCTTCTCTCGACTTCATTCCAGACGCCTTTGTACAAGGTGTATTGCCAATTTTCGATTCAATCATTTGCTTCTTCTTTTTGAATTATGCTGATTGTTCTGTAACAGATGCCAGTCGACAAGTGTCGATAAACCGAAAGAAAAGAGGAATATAATCGACAATGCCAGCAATCTTCTGACGAATTTTCTGAGTGGTGGCAATATGGGAAATATGCCAATTGCAGAAGGTGCCGTGACCGATTTATTCGATCGTCCCCTTTTCTTCTCTCTCTATGATTGGTTCATCGAGGTACAAAAATATGATAATTTGCTTAATTGAGTCTAAATTGACAAAAAATGAGGTTTAATTGCACAATTTTGAACTTAATTAGTTAATTGTATATAATTCCTCACTCAATTCTAACATATATTTTTCAATTTTGATTTAATTAGCACGGGTCTGTTTATAAGCTTGCATTTGGGCCCAAAGCATTTGTGGTAGTCTCGGATCCAATTGTCGCGAGGCATATCTTACGCGAAAATGCATTTTCCTATGACAAGGTTTACATTAAATTAATTCTCTCTCTTAAAACATATATTTTCACTTGTAAAATTTAATTTTAAATATTTTCTCTCTCTAAAAAGGGAGTACTTGCTGAGATTCTAAAACCAATAATGGGCAAAGGACTTATTCCAGCAGACCTCGAAACCTGGAAACTCAGGCGAAAAGGTTCTACGTTTTTGCAAAAAAAGACCCTCATTATGCCTAAATTACAAATAACACCCCTCAAATATTCGATCTCATTTAAATTCAGTTATCACGCCAGCATTCCACTCGTTATTTCTCGACGCGATGGTGAAGGTATTCACGAAATGCACGGACAGAACCATTTCGAAACTCGAAAAACTCGCCGAAAACAAAATCGAAATCGAATTGGATTTGGAATCCGAATTTTCGAACCTGGCCCTCGACATTATCGGACTCGGTGTTTTCAATTTCGATTTCGGATCCGTCACGACGGAATCCCCCGTCATCAAGGTTTTAATCCCCATCATCAATCACGCATCTTGCACGGATCTCGATGCGGATGTAATATATTTAATTATTTTTAAATAGGCGGTGTACGGCACGCTTTTCGAGGCGGAACACAGATCCACGTTTTACATACCGTACTGGAATGTTCCTCTGGCTAAATACGTCGTGCCGAGACAAATAAAATTTCATAAAGATTTGAAAGTCATTAATGATTGTCTCGATGACCTCATAAAAAACGCCAAAAATACGCGTCAGGTGATAAATATATAAATAAATAAATAAATAAATAATTAACCTTATTTTTATCGTTATGAAAATTTAGATTCTTTTAATATTATTTTCTCTTAAAGGAAGCCGATGTGGAGAAACTCCAGCAGAGAGATTACGCTTCTCTAAAGGTAATTTATTACAAAAAAGCCCCTCTATTTTTCGTCAATAATTATTTTATTTATTTTCTATTTTTTTGTAACCAGGATGCGAGTTTATTGCGATTTCTTGTAGACATGAGAGGTGCTGACGTGGATGACCGCCAAGTAATTGCAAAATCGTGCAATTTATATACATTCTAGAATATAATAATAATGAATATATTATTTATAATTTAATAGCTTAGAGATGATTTAATGACGATGCTAATAGCAGGACACGAAACAACCGCTGCGGTGCTCACTTGGTCTATTTACCTTTTAGCCCAGGTTTTTATATTAATATTACTCACCTTTTATGTTTTCTATAAACTTATTTTATTTTTATTTTTTGTAGAATCCTAATAAGATGAAAAAGGCCCAAGAAGAGATCGATTCGGTACTTGATGATGACAATGGATTCACAATGGAAAGTCTTAAAAAATTAGAGTAGGTATTTATTTCATTGTGAAATTTACAAAAAGGTCCTTGAATTATGATAAATTGCAAAACGGACCCTAATTTTTTTATTTTTGTTCAGATATATAAGATTGATAATTGTTGAGGCTCTTAGATTATATCCCCAACCTCCTTTATTAATTAGACGCTCATTAAAACCAGATAAATTACCAGGTATATTATTTATATACATTAATGACGCATATTTTCATAGTTTCATATTAAATATTTTTCGATTATATTCAGGAGGATATAATGGAGATGCCGAGGGATACGAAATTCCAACTGGAACCGATATTTTCATTTCTGTAAAATTAATTCTTTTGCCCTAAATTCAAATTTAATATTCATCTCATTAGTACCAATTTTCTTTTTTATACATAGGTATATAATTTGCATAGATCGCCATATTTTTGGGACAGAGCAGATGAGTTTGAACCAGAGCGATTTTTGATACCGAATATGAACGAAGAAATCGAAGGCTGGGCCGGGTTCGACCCGACCCGAAGCCCAGGAGCTTTATACCCGAATGAGGTACAATTTGCTTTTCTACCCAATTTTCAAAAAAGCCCCTCAATCATACCTAATTTGCAAAATGCCCCTTATAAATCAGATAATTGCGGATTTTGCATTCTTGCCCTTTGGAGGGGGTCCGCGTAAATGTGTCGGGGACCAATTCGCACTTTTCGAGTCCACGATTGCACTTGCGATGCTTTTGAGAAAATTCGACGTGAGATTGAGAGGTTCGGCCGATGAGGTGGAATTGGTTACGGGCGCCACGATTCACACTAAAAACGGGTTGTGGTGTAAATTGAAAAGGAGGGTTGGAAAGTAACTTTTTACTTTTGTGGGATTGATTTGCAAAAATGATGTGCAAGTAATTTAGTAGATTATTCCCAGGTCGGCACCCACATTTCAGATGCCCAGTGTACCGGCTACTCATGTTACTAAAAAAATATTCCTCATAAAAATAAAAATAAATATCAATATAAGTATTGATTAGTAAATGGTAATACATTTAAACTTTTTATATGAAAATATTTAATATTTCAAGGTTTATACAATATTTTTATAGTTGTATTATAATTATTATTTTTAATTAAGATTAAAAATACAAATAAATCATAGATAATTCTTAAGGGAAGTTCTATGATACATGATACATCATTTTTCAACGATATTTTGAATATTTATCAATTAATGATAGGTCAAAAAAAAAAATGTGTATTTAATGTAAGGTTTCAAATGTATTTATCAATTAATGATAGGTCAAAAGGAAATATGTATTTATCGATTAAAAAATTTCCAATAAAAGATAGTTTAATGATATATCCTTTAAAAACGATATTAGATTATTAAAAGGATGTATCATAAAACTTATTTTTTTTATTAAACGAACAATACAATTTTTTTATTTATCCTATCATTAATTGATAAATATATACTAGAAATCATGCCTTAAATACTCGTTAATTAATAATTACTCAAATATCTTTGAAAAATGATATATCATAAACAAAAAGAATGTATCGTGAAACTTCCTTTTACGGGAGTTTAAGTCAAACATAGCGTACCCAGTAATTTTAAAATTGGTGTGCCCAACTCAAGTAGCGTCTTAGCCCGTGATTTTGCGGGGCTTGCCCCGAAGTCGGCCCTCACTCTTCTCATCACCAATATGTACAATTTCACGATACTTCCAATAAAAATAAGAAATTTATTTGTATAAATTTAAAATTTGAAGTGCCATTTTGATAAATTTGGAATATTAAAATTGGGTTCAGTTCACTTGGCAAATGAAAAAGGGATGGAGTGGAAGTTGCGAGGTTGGTAGTTAGGCAACTAATCAAACTCACGACGTATGTAAGCAATCCATAAAACGTTGAAATGTCATGTCTGCGTGGGCCACATTTCACACCAAACCCTAACTAAAGTTACTGCTAAGCCCATCAATCCTTTCAATTGCCTCATGACCAAGTCTTGCATAGCTAAGGGTACCCCAATTCTAATGTGGGTTATAGTGATTACAATAAATTTTGCATATGTATATATATTTTTAATTAAGGACTTATACAGGTTACGATGCATTATAATAAAAAGAAGAAGAATATTATATTTTTTTGACAAAATCAAATAGAAAGAAAAAAATTGTGAAGCATATTGACTATTGCCTATTGCTTATGTAGTCTATAATGAACTAACAAAAAAAATCTAATTAGGATTATGACAAATTCTAATGTAGTCGTCATTGGCCGTCAAGGACTTTCTTGTTAAAATTCATTGTCGGATTCCAGATATTCCATTGAAATCTGTCGTGAATGTCAAGATCTAGCTTCAAGAACTGTGTCGGCTTCTCATCGCCTCGAAAATCCACCTTCAAATAATGTCCGGGCCTTCGTTCTCTCTCTACCAGTCGATCTTGCCGACGAACCCGTGGCTTCACTGCCCTGATTTTTTGTAGCCATCGTTGTCGTTCACTCGCTGCCATGTCCACTCGATGTCGTGCCAGAAAAAAGAGAGATGACATTTTTTTAGGACTCGTATCATTGATTTTGACATTTTTTTTTAAGAAGGTTTGACAATGTGTCGAGATCTCGAATATATTAGATCAAAGAAGTGAAACGAATGAGAGAATTTGGGGAGAATATATAAGACAATATTCTTATTTTTTTTGAAGAGAATTCTAAGTCAAGAATCGTGGTCATTATAGATTTTTTTTTTATATTGATGCCGTCGGGATTCGAAACCACAACCTCTACAACATGAGGATTTTTTGTGCTGAACACTCAACCATCTAGGCTATGAGACCACTGGCATTGATTTTGACATTTAAAGTGTACTATTTGAAAATTCGTGTAAATTTAATGAAAAAGTAGCGAAAATATAATATAATAAAATACAATAATCATGTACCTTATGATCAAACCAAAGAAACAGGGTTTTAGTTGAGTACAATTAGCATTATTGATAGGTTATTTGGTATGATAAAAGAATAACTAGAACTAGAATACCCCTAGTCTAGATTAAGGCTATTATTATTTGATGAGAAAGGAGAGGGGGTTGGCATCTAGGAGAAATATCAAATATTCAGTCTTGTTCAAAATATTGACCTGATCATTACATCATGCATATCGTCACCTCAGAATTTTCATGGGTGCCCCCACCGTCGGTGCCGGCAGTAATGAAGCATGCTCACAGGTGGCTCTTTACTTTGATAAATCAAATTAGGAGATTTATATATTTATTTATTTATTTATTTATTCTCATTTATAGAGCTCAATGCAACATATGTACCCCCTCTCAAAATATAAATTTTCATATTTGATCTTTTGAAAACTTACAAATATCAAAATGTCATTCATTTAGTGTACAATATGTCAAATTGTTAATTCCTAGTTTTTTGAAAATTAAGGCGTTTAATAGTCGTCTTAAAAGGTTTTATAAATAAAAAAAACATAGATACGATGATCCATTTACACGAGATGTGAGTTATAGAAATTCGTTCTAATATAGTTCGCCATGCCGGTTGTAATCTTAGTTGGACGCTTTGGACCGTTCCGTAGCCTATTGGACCATTTTGACAATCGTATTTTATAAGGATTATTGTAGATTTTGAAATATTCGCGCATTCATTTCCTTCAAAAATTACCAATTCATAGGCATCCATAGTGTCTCACATACTTTTCTATGTTCGGGTTGTAGTCTCTCGCGATTGTCGTTCCATGCCGCGAGGTGGTTATTCCCTACTTGAAAGGGTAACTATGATGTTTTGGATTTTTTTTTTTTTTTTTTTAAGGAGGAGGATAAAAACCTCACTCGAAATTTATATAAAAATGAAAAAATCTGATTACATCAGTGCATACTTATTAAGAGTGTTAGAGTCTGAGTTAAACTATCCCCTTATATAAACAATACCCTTGTAACAGTTGCAATAGATATCAGAATCAAAAGAGAGAAAAAAATGAAATCTCCACGCATGTTTGTATGATTTAGCAGTTTGTTGTCCAAATTGTTGCATCCGAGAGAATTAGAGACCGGAGACTATTGACCGAGAGGCTTTTTGATTGAAAGATTCGTCGATTCCGTTCCTTCCAAAGATTTCAAATTGTAGCTAGCCATAATATGCTCCATCTTCGATTGTAATCTTTGTCAACTTTTTTCCTATTAATGAGCCAAAATTCTCTACATGTAATATTTCATCTCGAGAGTCCATATCTAAAAAAAAACTATTTCAATGAATGAAAGAAAAATTACAAAAAAATGCATGATCATTTCAAGTACACATTTTTGTCTGAATATATCAGTAATTAAAAAAAATAGGAGCAGAAAATTTCTGGACGTGATCCTGTATGAATTTTTTTTTCGAAAAATAACCCCATTTTTTTAAATATTTCAAAATTAACCTAGAACTTCTTTTAAAAACCCGGTTTTAACTGATTTTTAAAATCACTTATTTTAATTAATTTAATTAAATGATTTGGATTTTAATCAGGTTTAGCGCATCAACCAAAATCACCGGGTTTATAAAACCCGGTCAACAATTCAAAAAATAGTATACACTTAATAATCTCCAAATTGTACCACCACATCACTATCTACTAAATAACATATTAATTAACATAATAATTAATAAATGTTAGATAATTAATAATTAATTAACATATAATGAATATTCATTTGAATTAATACCTATAAATTAATTCTAATTAATTATTAATTATGCATTCTTAAAATTATCATGTTAATTAAATTTGTTAAATAAAATAATTAAATTTGTTAAATAGAATACAGAGAATGTGTTGGAGAAATTTTGGAGAAAGTTAATATTCCTACTGTTTTTTCAAAGCCCATGGGCCGTATGAAATAAAGTGCAATTTTACACTACTCCCAAATTTCACAAAAAATGATTCATATTAACACACTTAATTAATTTTATAATTAAATAAATAAATAATTAAAAATCAGTATATCTTAATTCAAATTCATGAACTCAAATTAACGTTAATTTTATAGTAATTAATTCTCAATTATATGACACATATAATTTATTAAATTAGTTAAATATGTTAACTAATACAAAGAGAACATAATGGTAAAAATTGGAGACATGAAGTAATTTAAATAACGCACATCATTCACCTCTTTATAAAACCGGTTTTTCTTTTTAAATTTCTGTGCACACAAGTCAGGTCCACCGTGTTTTAAAAATCAGTTGCTACCGAATTTTAAAAATCTGATCTAGATTAGTGTTGGAATATTTTTGAAAATCAGGTTATTTTTCGAAATTTTCTTCCATACAAGATTACATGCATAAATGCTCCAAAAAATATGCAATTAAAAAATCTATCAAATTCATCAGTAATATTAGTAATTCAAAAATTATCCATTTTTTTATTCGGCTGAGTGTGAATTTGGAAGCCCACAGTTTTTAAACGGATGGTGAAATCTCATCCACTCATTTGTATAATTGTATCTGGCCATTCTATTTTGTAATTCTGCTATGTAAAATTGGGGATAATTAAGTTGGATAAAAGATAAAAGGCATGTGTTTAACTTTAATTAATTAGTCTCACAATCACAGTCATTGTGTCTTAATCTTAATTATCTGAACCTAACGTGGCAAAAGAAATTAGAAGTTTGCTTTCTTTGTCACGTTTCTTTCCTCGTGTAGCGAGTCTATATCACCTTGACCCGCACAATCTTTTGAATTTCCTAATTAATGTTTAACTAGTTGCTAACATTTGTATAAAAAAGAACCAATCAAACTTTCATAAGAAAATTGATAACGTAAAAACATGGGCATCGTTTTGATAAATTGTATTTATGTGGGCTAAAATGACATATTAGAAAAAATTCGACCAATGATATATATAATTAGCAGTGTTGCAAATTGCATCGCTAAACAATACGCTACATCGATATTTCTTAGTTTAGAGGCAAAACGCTGCGCGATGCAGTTTTGTAGCACGCTACATCTAAATAGAATATTTTTAGATTAATTTATAAAAAAAGTCAAATGAATTTAATTAAAAAAAAAAATCATGAAATTTTTTAATAATTAAAAACATTTTTGGTTGATAAATAAACAAAAAAATCCCGTCTCCTATTTAGATGGAGATGTTTTGACTTGCTGGAGATGTTTATTTTCATATATTTTATGAATTATTTTATGCGCTACAAATTATGTCATCCGATATAACTCTCGTAATAGCGCACGCTACTCGCTATCGCTACGAAAAAATGATTACTACGCTACGGACCGCTAAACGCTATTTGTAACATTGATAATTAGTGATTCAATGTATTTTATCATTATAATTTTTTATTATTAAATAGTTTTCAGTTATTTCGTTTTTTCTCCAAAAGTTCTGATATTATTTTAATAAAAAAATAGTAAAATAAAAAATTTGTGTTGACACCTTAAAATACAAAAAAACTTATTAAACTTACATGGCATACATTAATTATTATTATTATTTCTAAAATACTAGTATGATGTATTTTTTCCAGTTCAGTTTTGATATTAAATAATTTTTAATTATTTTCTCTATTACGTATAATATGGCGTATAATGAAAAAATTTCATTAGTATTATATAATCTATGTTCATAATGAAGTGATGAAGCTCCGTTCATGATAAATATATTGTACGGTTGATTTTATAATAAAAAATTACGATGTCCCTAACAAGCGTATTATGACATGGTACGTAAAATACATTAATTAGTCATTTGATGTCACAATTCAAGATAATTAAGATATATATATATATATATATATATATATATATATATATATATATATATATATATATATATATATATATATATATATATATACATGATTATACTTCAAAAAATTATAAATAATATGATGAGCGTTGTATTTTTTTTTTAAATGATCCTGTCTTTATCATAACATAGACTCATAGTTTTATCATTATTCAAATATATAATTAAATAACTATAGCATAAATATTATTCCTACGAGCTATAAATTATGTGGCTTCTTACATCAAGATTCTTCTTTTGTGCTTTGTAGTGTTTAACTTCAAACTTCTCTACTTTATTTATTCATTACTTCTAACTTCTTTATGTAATAGACAATTTACGAATTGTGGTAAATATATAATTAAAGCTTTTGATTTTCCCTCACATTGTGGAACTTTGTTAGGACCCGTAGTTGAACTAGAAAAGCTCATTTCCTTGTGAGCAAGAAAAGAATTTAGTGGCATGAAAAGGTAAAAGATGGAATATTTATCAAACTTTTTAGTGCCCTTTATACACTTCTTTGTCACTATGATACCATTTTCTTTTATTTTACCATTCTTAATATATTTACCAAGTTAAATATCACATTTCGTATTGTACATAAAAATAACGATTATATATGGCGCTTCTCAAACAAGGAAACTTGACCTGCAGCAGTACCTTGACCAATTCCAGGTCCAATAGCTTTCTCAAAAAGAAAGCTTGAGAGCGCAAGTAAGCTCTTTTCCTAAGAGGATCCTAGAACGAAATAACTAAGCTAAATTGTGATTATACGTCAATCGATGAGGATTAATGAGAATTAATTGGATTTATTAGCACTCAAATCAATCTTTAGTTGAATTGATTCAATTAAAAAATATAATCAATGAGGAATAATTGTACCTTTATCAAATATGGCCAATGAGCAATTTCTTGATCTCCAACAAATATGTGATTCTCTTGACCTAAATCCATCACAGAAAGATGAGCTCCAGTGGAAATGGAATAGAAACAAGGAATATTCCTGTAAAAGCACATATCAAGTTATTATAAAAGGAGTATATATTGAAGCTTATTATAAAAATATTTGGAAAATAAAAATTAATCTTAAAATTCAAATATTTTTATGGCTAATGTATAAAAGAAAATTACTAACCATTGATAGCTTGCAGAGAAAAGGTTGGTCTCTACCAAATAAATGCCTTGTCTGTAAAAAATCTGAAGAGAATGTGGAACATTTAATTAATCAATGTCAATTCATTTATAATATATGGAATAAATTACATAATATATTAGGGATTCGTAAATTAAATAATTTTAATCCTCTGGACATAATTTTAAATACTAAAGAAAATAAGGATTATCAAATTCTAATATGTATATTTATGTACCAATTTTGGTTAGAAAGGTGTAGAAGATCATTTACTAATATACATTTAAATGAATGGCAAATAATAAATCAAATATTATATGAATATAAAATAAATCAAGCTAATAATTTTGAAGATTTAGATTTCAATCAATTTCAAAATTGAATTTCAAAATTGGATACCAGAGAGGGAAATGAGGAATAATGATTTAAATTTACCAGTTAATTTATTTTCTGAAGATACACTCTACACTAATCTAATTTCAAATGTAGGAAATGAACAAGGAATTGAGCAAGAAGAGATCAACTTAGAAGGGAATCAAACTCAACCAGAAGATCGAAGTTTATGGTGGTTTAATGCAAATGGAAATCATTCGACAAATCAAGCTCAATTATCCATTGAACCAGAAGAAGACCACAGAAATAATGAGGTCTTCATGCAGATTTATGAAAACCTGAGAGAGTTTGTGTAAAAGTGAAGAGATTACCTGGCTTTAATCGATTGAAGACCAAAGCTCCAAACTTTAACTCCAAGCTGCGAAAATTCAGAAGAAGACTCAAACCTACAAATTGGAATCGATCTTGAAACAGAGATGAATTAAAGGGGGTTGAGATCGCTGAGGAGTAAAGAGAAGGAGATTCAGTTAAAGCACTTACCCGGCTGAAACAAAAAGAACGAAGCTTTAGCTCAGGATCAACAAACTCCATTAATGAAGAGAGAAGATAAACCGAGAAGCTGGGAAAGAGGGAAACACCGAATGGAAAAGAAATCAAGGTTTCTTAATTACTAGGAAACCAAAGAAGGGAAAGTTAATGAGGAATTCTCTTTCCGAAAACTCAAGGATTGCAAATTTCTGGTTTTTGAAGGGATCAGGATTTCTAATTTAGGATTTGCAAGGTTCTTTTAGTATAGGATTAAAGGATAGAAAATTAATGTTGTTCTTATTAATTTTGTAACTATAAAAGAAGGTAGTTAGGAGTAGTGTTTTAGCTAGTGTAGGGCAACTACCTTCTAAAGTTACAAATTTTTGTAAAAACCAACATTAATCAAATAAAATAATAGAAGTAGGACGCACGAGTCTACTCTATTTTTCTCAAAAAAAAATCCAATTAACTCCCGATTGACACATCATGGATATTTTTTCTTGTTCACCGAGACAGAGACAAAATATATTTAGGGAAAATATATGTACTCCCCAAACTCAATAAAATTTTCTTAATTCGTCAATCGATGATTCTTTATTAGAATGATTATTTTTTTTAATTGAATCAATTGAATTAAATATTGATTTGAGGATTAATCAATCCAATCAACCCATTAAAACAGCATCAATTGACGCATCAAGAATATACATCAAGGATGTACGAGACTCCATATCTAACCTCATATATTTTTCCATAGAAATATGATGATGTGAAACTAGCAATATACACTGGCCACAAAGCATAGAGGCAAAAATTTGGACACTACATACACCTCCCCCAAAGATTAGTCAATATGGGTACATAGCAAAGGGACCAGTGAGAAAACGCCATGTGTGCAAGAATCGCTCAACGACTCTTCCACGAAGCCACAACTAAAATGGCATTTCCTTTCTAGAAGAGAGCTCTCAGCTCACCTCTCCCGCCACTCACGGAAACTACCTACTCCACGTGGAACAATCCGAGCAGTCCATTCTATCCAACGGTTGGTACTTCTTCTTGGTCAAACCAATAACCCCATTAGTCTCCTATATATACCTCACCAACCTTTCCTCCTCTTTCCCCTTAAAACCCTATCTAGCTAACTAGATGGCTATGAGAGATCAATGGACCGATTTCCCCGGACCCAGTAATTCTCTAATGGGTCCGACTATGACGAGGCCTTCTTCTTCGCTAGCGGATTCGACGGCGGTTACGACTACTTCTGGTACTAGCTTCGTCGGTAACGCCAACAGCCCGAACTCGCATACCGGTATCGAAGGTAGGATCGGAAAGTCGGTGAAACGGAGGTCCCGTGCATCGAGAAGGGCTCCCGTTACGTTGCTCAATACGGACACGAGTAATTTTCGAGCCATGGTGCAACAATTCACCGGGATTCCTTCCGGTCCGTACTCGTCTGGAAATCTACCCGGTACCGGAGGACCCGGTTTAAACTTCGGGCTCGATTTTAACGTGCCCATGCGTCCGAGTCAAGGAGTCATGTCGTTCGATCAAATCCAACGTCAACAATTCCAGAGACCTCCGTTTCACGAGCAATCTTATTCGTCTCAGCGTCAACAACAATACGAATATGGTAACGGTGGAAATTTGTACCCACAAGGAGAGTTTCACAACAATGATGGTAATAACAACGATAATAACGATATTTTCGGTCAAGGGTTCATCAATGACGGGATCTTCGCAGACGCCATGGCGGGTCGAATGATCTCGAAGACTAATTCTGCTGCTAACAATAGAAATCATGATGCATATTATGGATGAGGGGCTATATTGCAATTTGTGTACCGAATTATATAATTGGTCCTTTTTTTTTGGCAAAATTGTTGCATAGATCAGAACCAAACTAATGTGAAAGGATAGAGAGTTAGGTGATAAGTTCAATGGCCTTTGCTTTCAAAAGAGGCAAATATCAATAATCAACTTCTTGTAAATATTCTTTTATTGTCGAGTATATTATATGATGCAATAATTTTAATTTCTTTGAGCTATGGAATCCTTCTAGAAGGACTTTTGAGATTGCATTGGCCTCATTATTTTATCCTTCCAAGATTAGAACGTGCCTTTGATAAGAAGAACGAAGAAGCAAGGAAAGTGATGAAGGAGACGGATGTTATTGGTCATTTCGACTTTTTGTGAATTTTTTTTTGTTATCTGTTAATTAGCAAATCAAATTTCAATTAAGTAAATTGTGGAAATATTTTTATAAGATAAATCTTAATCTGAATTATCTATTAGAAAGTACATATATGATTGGTGTAGGTAATTATGTATAGGTGGGGTTATACCACACAGTTCAAGGATTGCTTATCCAACCGGGAGACTACTGCATCCATACATGTGTACATAAAATTAGGTCACCAACTTCAAGTTACATGCTAACTTTGTTTTACTTTTTGAAATTTACATGTTTACTCTTATAAAATCCAATATCAATAGATATAGATGTATGACATAAAAGACGTAATTGTAATTTGAAATATTGGTTTTCCACTTCAACATAAAATTGGATAAAAATGACAATTTCGGTTTTTAGAGGGCAAACACGTAAATTCCTTTATTTTCGTTTTTTGGATCTTTTGCATGTACAATTACAACCTCACAATGTGATTATGAATGTCAAATGAGAAAATGAAATATAAGGGTACGAAGAGACTACATTTCTACTAGTCAAAAAAACGTGATTCCAACTAGTGTAAAGAAGCTACTGATCTGTGGAAAAAATCAAATTGAGCAAGTTTGCTTCCTCGTGATTCGTGAAGTACATTTGAGTTAATAATATTCGAGTCAAGTTTCAACTTTATGGCACATATTATTTTAGCCCATTTAATATATTAATATGCAGTCCAATAATACATAAAATAATAATGGTGTTAGACCCTAACTTTGATTTTATTTCAAATTTGTCTGATTTGGCTTGTCAATATCAATTATGGCTGCCATGTGCCAATGTCAATGTTTACTCAAGACTTGGAAGTTGGGAACATTCCCTCTATATGTATATACCCTAATTTCCAAATCAATAAATTTCTCAAGTAAATGTATATTTTCCTTTTAAGAATTACAAACTTGAGGAAAAATATTAAGAAAAATAGGCTAGTGAACAAAATTGAATACATAATTAGAACCTTTTGATATAAAGGGTTAAGTTTAATTATAGTAAATTCAAACATGGAATCTCAAAAACATTCATAAAATCAAGAAAGTCATATCCTATGGTCTCTCTTTCATGTAGCATACTTTATGTTATTACTTTTCCAATGAAGAAAAACTTGTTTGCAATAATATTAAACTCCATAGAGTAAAAAAAAAACGTTCAAAGTCTTCTCCACGTTGTTTGATTTACGAGAACATACAGACTTGAATCTATTACTTTTACCATTCAAATAAGAAAAAACAAAAATTACGAATATTTTCATGCTTTTATTGGGCCTTATAAGTTATTCTAGGCCAATATGGACTTTAATTGATAAGTCCATGTGGATAACAAAACTAAAGATCATCCAGACCATCCGATCTAAATCTAACGGTCTAGAATATTTAAGGATCTTTCATGGATTGTGAGTTTCTAACACGTAAATATTATGTTTCTCTTCTTGTGTAGCATTTCATGTAGCAAGTTAATAATTAATTAAAACTATAATAGCAACATTTTATTTTTGTAAAGATGATGAAGCATCATCTATTATAAATTTTATTTTTATGGACATATTATATAAATACAAGAGTCTACAATCATGTTCATAATGTATAATATCACATTAATGTCTCATTCCAGTAGTTTCATTATTTTGACGCACAAAAAATTGATTATTAGTTAATTTATCATTTAGAAAGGTTTGATAAATCTCGACCATATATTTTGATATACGACACGTGCATGATCAATATTTTTTTATATCTTAAGGTATGGATCTTCCAACACATTGTAAAATTGTATTTGGTTGATTTTTTTTATAAGATTTCTTATTTTTTCAAGTGTTATCTCGGTATTAGTCCTGTCATGAAAAATAGCGACAAACTATGAATGTGACATTGTTTACCTATAAGAAATATAGTATAACCGGTTAGACGAGATTCACTATGTCTCAGTAAAAACTAATTAGCATTTTGATTTGCTATGAAAAGACGTGATATCAACTAAAAAATTATTTCTTTATTCATTAATCTTAATATTATTGTGGTCGAAGTATATTCGAGACATGAAAAGTCGATAATATTTTCTCTAAGTTAGTTTTAAATATTGCGGAATTATATTAGTTACTGATTTGTAATCTTATAATATCGTATGTCTCCAATCATATATAGTGTTTTAAAATCTTATAGCCTATTGATGACATGCCTTTTTTTAAAAAAAGAATCCACAAAAACTTAATTTTTATAATATCTATCATGACAAAATATATAAAAATATTGATAATAAAAAAAAACATTAAAGATTTAATGTCCGTATGATCTCATAATTAATGTGTTGACATTTCATTAAATGTTTGATGATAAATAGAAATAAAATTTATTGCTTACATACATATACTAAATCACATTGCATTAAATATTTGACATGTATTTGATTTATCATATTTAAAAAAAGAATAAAAGAATAAACGATAAACAAAAATTTAAACCTTATATAAAATTATGATAATTAATCGTTAAATATATATATATATATATATATATAAAATTAAGGGGGCCCATAATTAAGTGTTTGATATATGAGATTTGGCCGTGGAATTTTGGGGGAAAGTAAAATTTGCCACTCGTTATACAAGAGGCCATTTACCAAACCCCATTTTACTGCCACACCACATCCTCAATATTTTAATCAACAAAACTCGAATACTCGAGAGAGAGAGAGGAGTGGCTGCGAGATTACCACCATTGCCGACGCACGCCAGACAAATTGGGGATTCCAACGGCCTGTAAGAAAATCCACGTGGCACGGAGTTTCAGAGGAAAGAGGAGAGAAAGCTCTGAGCTTGGTAATGGCGGATGCGAGTTTAGATCGGAATTCGGAGTCGGAATCCATGGGAAAGATCACAGGGGATGCGAGTTTAGATGGGAATTCGGGGTCGGAATCTGTGGGGAAGAAGCCGGGGGAGGAGATTACGGATCGGCCAGTTAGGGTTTATGCTGATGGCATCTACGATCTTTTCCATTTTGGTCATGCCAAATCCCTTGAACAAGCTAAATTATCGTAATTGCTTTTCGCTTCTTGATTGGTTACGTGATTTGTTTAATTTGGGGAATTGTGATTTAATTGTTGGTTCTGTGCAGATTTCCGAATACTTATCTGCTCGTGGGATGTTGCAACGATGAAGTCACGCATAAATACAAGGGGAAGACCGTCATGACTGATAAAGAGCGTTATGAATCTCTTCGTCACTGCAAGTAGGCTTCTTTATTTACTATTTGTACAATTCATTATTGATTGTTTGAATTTGATTCTTAATTTTTTGAAATTTGGATTCAGATGGGTCGATGAAGTGATTCCAGACGCACCTTGGGTTATCAATCAAGAATTTCTGGATAAACACAAAATAGATTTCGTCGCTCACGATTCTCTCCCGTACCCCCCTTTATTTATACTATTTTATTTACAATTTCAAATTCAATCGTGAAGCTTGTAATTATTTTTTACAATTAAACCCTTATAGATATGCCGATACAAGTGGAGCTGCTAATGATGTCTATGATTTTGTGAGTCAAATTTTCACATTATAATCTTAATTTCACTTTTATCTTGATTATTAACCTATTATTTTTTACTATTTGTTTCGATTAGGTCAAGAAGGTTGGAAAATTCAAGGAGACGAAGAGAACAGAAGGAATTTCCACATCAGATGTAATTATGAGAATTGTGAAGGACTATAATGAATATGTGATGCGTAATTTGGCTAGGGGCTATACTAGGGAAGAACTCAATGTTAGCTATGTCAGGGTAATTTTCTCAGTAATCCAACTATTTATATGAAACCCTAATTAATCTTCAATTTAAGCTTAATTAAATATAAAATATTTCATATTATCAGGAGAAGAGAATCATGGTGAATATGGGACTGAAGAATTTTCACAAAAAAGTTAAAGAACAGCAAGAGAGAGTAAACGAAAAGGTAACTTTTCATAAATTTGGGTTTGTATGCATAATCACATTTATTTATATTTTTCAATTAATTATTACTATTTTTTAATAGTTGAACACGGTTGCGAAATTGCAAGAGGAATGGGTGGAAAATGCAGATCGTTGGGTTGCGGGTTTTCTCGAAAAATTCGAAGAAGGCTGCCATACTATGGTAAATTTACAAAAAGGCCCTTGTAATATATTTAATTTTTAATTATTGTTTTTTTTTGTTTTAATAGGGGACGAAGATAAGAGAGACGATAAAGGGGAGCTTTGCAGGGCAATCTGGTAATTTTACCCTGATTCAATACGATGATTTTGACTATGATTATGTTTTCCAAGACGACGATGACGACGATGATGTATTCGAGGATGCAGATGAAGACGAAAATCATTTCGAAAAAGAAAATGAAATAGAAAATGAAAAATAGAAAATAGAGAAGAAGATAAATATGGATGTAAATTATGATGATAAAGTTTATTATTGTGGGAAATGGTACTTCTACAAGGTCAAAAAACTCTTTTACTATTATCATTATCATGTTTTCTTTATTTCCGGGTTGATTTGTTTGATTTGAGTGTCGAATTTTTTGGTTTCAGAATTTGTTTATTTATTTATTTCGGGTTTGTCGTGTAGATATGTGTTTAACTGAATATTTCATATTTGCATGAAAAGTAGTTACTTCATGTTTTATCTTTTTCTTTTTTTTTAAGTATCGTTTATTTCATATTTCATATTTCATATTCTCCTCGTTGCGAACCATGACGAGAAAACTTGAATTATATCATAAATAAATAAGTATCCTAAATGTCATTAGAAAACACGGAACACAGAAGTTTTGGTAATTTGTGTTCATAGATTGAGAGACATAAACTCAACTATTATAATTTATCATGGAATATTGAAAATATTAGATTTTATAATCTCAAATATAGCACTCAAGATTAACCAAGACAACATATATAATAATAATAATAGGAAGCAAATGTAGAAAGTGAAAAAAAAAATTACATTTCTAATTTCTTATACTGATTCTCCTTAAAACTAATTTGATTTAACTCAAAAAAAAAAAAAAAAAAAACTAATTTGATCACAAAAGTTCCTATTTGTACTACAAAAAGAATTAAGTAGTTATCTAACAACAACTCGACTAGTTGACCCAATAATACAACTTACACATAACAAACGATTGTAAACCACGCGTTCAATTTCTAATTTAGAACGCTCATGTACATGTCACATAATTACAATGCTAATAACAAAACAAAACTCATTATACAAAAATTCTGCAATTATTACTAAATATAAATTTTGGATTCGGAAAGAGGAGAAAAAACTTTGAGCTTTGTAACGACGGATACGAGTTCAGATCCAAATTTGGCGTCAGAATCTGCGGGGAGGATGGCTGGGGAGGAGATTACGGATCGACCCGTTAGGGTCTATGCCGATGGCATCTACGATCTTTTCCATTTTGGTCATGCAAGATGCCTCGAACAAGCTAAATTATCGTAAGAGGCCATTTATTCCTATATTCTAATTAACATATGTCATATAATTAATAATTAATTAATATTCATTGGAATTAACAATTGTGATATGATTGTTGGTTTTGTACAGATTTCCGAATACTTATTTGCTTGTGGGATGTTGCAACGACGAAGTGACGAATAAATATAAAGGAAAGACGGTCATGACTGATCAAGAGCGTTACGAATCTCTTCGTCACTGCAAGTATGTTTCTTTTCTTTTAATTTCTTGATTGATTAATTATGTATTTGTAATTTGTTTTTAATTTTTTTGTAATTTGGATTCAGATGGGTAGATGAAGTGATTCCAGATGCACCTTGGGTTATCAATCAAGAATTTCTAGATAAACACAAAATCGATTTCGTCGCTCATGATTCTCTCCCGTAAGCCCTTTTATTCCTATTATTACATTTTATCATGTATAAAATTAATTAATTGCAATTCTTTTTTTTTTTGGAATTAAACCTTTTTAGATATGCTGATGCAAGTGGAGCTGCCAATGATGTCTACGGATTTGTGAGTTCAATTTTCACATTATGATCTTAATTAAAATTTTATCTTGATTAGTAACTTATTAATGGTTACTATTATTATTGATTGTCGACCAGGTTAAGGAAGTTGGGAAATTTAAGGAGACGAAGCGAACAGAAGGAATTTCCACATCAGATATAATTATGAGAATCGTGAAGGACTATAATGAATATGTGATGCGTAATTTGGCGAGGGGCTATACTAGAAAAGAACTCGGTGTTAGCTATGTTAGGGTAATGTTCTCATTAATCCAATGTTAAATTTTAATTAACCTTTCAATTTCAGCTTAATTAAAAACAAATGTTTGATATTATCAGGAGAAGAGAATCATGGTTAATATGGGGATAAAGAATCTTCAGAAAAAAGTTAAAGAACATCAAGAGAAAGTAAACGAAACGGTAATTTTTTCATAAATTTTAGATTTATACGCATAATCGCATTTATATTCTCAACTAAGTATATTATTTTAAATAGTTGAACACAGTTGCGAAATTGCAAGAGGAATGGGTAGACAATGCGGATCGTTGGGTTGCGGGATTTCTCGAAAAATTCGAAGAAGGCTGCCGTTCTATGGTAACTTTGCAAATATGCCCTGGATTATATTTAATTAATTTAAATTGTTGTTTATCGTTGGTGTTAATTAATAGGGAGCGAAGATAAGAGAGAAGATACAGAGAAGCTTATCAGGGCAATCAGATTTGATTCAATACGATAATTTTTACTATGATTATGTTGTCGAAGACGAAGACGATGATGATCAATTTGAGGATGCGGATGATGACAAAAGTCATTTCGAAAATGAAGATGAAATAGAAAAAGAAAATGAAAAATAGATAAAAAAAGAAAGAAAAATATGGATGTAATATGATGCGATAATGCATGCTCGGTTTATATTTTTGGTTGATTTGTATAATTTGAATTTCCAATTTTTGGTTTCGGAATTTGTTTACTTATTTCAAGATTGTCGCATAGATATGTGTTTAATTGAATATTTTGTATGTGCATAAAAGATAGTAGTTATTTTATGTTTTACCTTATTTCATGTATCGGATCTCATTACAAAACATATCATAATTCAAGAGAGAGATATGCTGCAAATTTTTCCGTGACTTCGGTACAAAAAAGAGATTATTGTTTCGGTGTAGATCGTTTGAATTTAATATTTGTATCATCGCATATCATTTAACTTTAATAGCATATCGTAGGTCATTGAATTTTATTGTGTATCGTCGCAGATCACACAATTTAATATTGTGATGTTTTAGTTCAATCGTTATTATCAATGTCAAAGTGCAAGACGGTTAAAAAGTGGATGGAAAACTAATACAACGATCTAATTTCGACCGAGTAAAAATTTATTGGCCAACCAAGAAAAATAAAAAGTTGGGCGATATATTTGATCAGAACATAAAATCGGGTCACTAAGGCAAAATTATTGTGACACGAGATTTTTTTCGTCGGATTATGAAGACTCTAAATAGCTAATTTAATTAGGACCATTCTATTTTTCTTTTCTATTTATTTACTTATAATTTATAGCAACCATCAGTAATATATGATTGAAACTAAACTAAGAAATTGATATTTTAGCATAGCAAAATTACATTTTGTCAATACATTGTACAGAGCAATGATAACATTAACACAGAGTTAATATATTCAGGGTAGTTAAGTATCTCGAATTCTCGACAAAGAAAAAGCAATAAAAGCGTGTTAATAACCGCAATAACTAAAATTAATTCTGCACCTAATTGTCTCTTTTCACATTCCCATATTTAGCATCATGGTGTAAATCGTTGATCTTTAAACCCTACTTTGATTTTTCCTATTTATACTCATAAAGACGATATATCACTCTCCTTAGCAAATCACATAATTAAGTTCTGAATCGTATCTCTTCTTCATTGCTCAAAATTCAGAGCTTCTAGGTAAAATTTTGAGCAATGAAGATTTTGGTTCTTCTCCTTTTAGTAGTAGCTTTGTTTTGTTCTCGTAGTGCTAATGGCTTTCAAAAGCTAAGTGCAATGCAACATTTCAAAAGGTTCCGCAGCACGGCTTCGGCTCGAAGACTCCAAAAGAATTATGTGAGTTCGTCAAAAAATTCTGAACATTGATTAAACTTTGAATTTGACCGTTTTTTGCTAATAGGATGGAAGGGTATTCAATCCAATTATATATGGCGCGGACCCAACAGGAGTGAGGGATAGTAGCGATGCAATTTCGAACGCAATCGAAGATGCATTTTCGGTGCAAAACAAGAAGCAAATGCTCGCGGGCATTAACGATTTGGGCGGTGTTGTAATAGATTTGCAAGGTGGTGACTACATAATTAGCAAACCCGTTATGTTTCCACCTAATGGAGGTGCCAATGTTCTGGTATTTTTGATCTCCATTAAACTTTGATTTGTTTTAATATACCATTTTGGTAGAATGATATACTGAATAATGGACATGTTATGCAGATTCGAGATGGGTCGTTAAGAGCCTCAGGGAACTTCCCTTCGACATGTTATCTCGTACAACTCTGGTCGCCGGCCATCCAACGCGGGCCTGGCGGAAACGACCTGTGTAATCCAACTACAAATACAACCATAATTAAAACCCCTTCAGGGGTTTATTACGAAGATATAACATTTCGCGATATATTATTCGACTCTAATTTTAGAGGAGGCGGATTTTTAGGAGTCAATACGGTTCGTATTCGTATTGATAATTGTTATTTTGTTGGATTCACGACTGATGGAATATTAGTTGAGAGCGGTCACGAGATGTTTGTTTCCTCGTCTTTCTTGGGACAAATGGAAACTATCGGTGGCGATAAGAGGGAGAAAGACTTTTCCGGCACGGCTATAAATCTCGCCGGAAATGATAATGCCGTCACTGACGTGGCCATTTTCTCTGCTTCAGTAGGTGTTCTTCTCCGCGCACAGGCAAGTTTAAAACCCTAAATTTTTGTTCGAGACTTTACTTGATCATACCGAAAATAATATATCAATATTTTCTTAATAATCAGGCAAATATTTTGACTGGCGTGCATTGCTACAACAAAGCCACCGGTTTCGGTGGAATAGGGATACACGCAACGACCTCAGGTTCAAAGACCCGGATCGACAATTGCTACATGGATTACAATTCCATCCTTCTAGAGGACCCGCAAGAGACTCACATCACCAACACTTTCTTCTTAGGGAACGGTAATGTCAAGCTCAAGGCCATCAATGGAGACGTCAAAGGCCTCACCGTCGTTAACAACATGTTCTCCGGTGATAACTGGACGCCCATCGTGCAATTGGACGAGTCGCAAGCAAAATTTCAAAAGGTTTTATCGACGACAAAATTGATTCTTTTTTTTCAATATTAGAATCTAATATATTTTTATATTTCGATGATGATCAATAGGTGGAACAAGTCGTGATAGATCAAAACTTGGTGAACACGATGGGATTGAAAAAAACAGTAGCGCGGAAGACAATAAGTGGAAATGGCACAAAATGGACGGCAGATTTTCGCGCGGTATTAGTATTCCCGGATTTTATTAGTCATGTTAGTTATTCGCTATATGCGATAGGTGGAACCGGAACGACACTACCAAACCATGCCATTACTCAAGTTGTAAATAACACGGTTCTGGTCGAGTCTTCGCATATTGTAAACGGAGTCGTGTCTTTTTCGGTCGATCAGTATTTAGCCCCCGGAGAAACCAACTACCTATAATATAACAATTATGTGCTGCGTACGTCGAAATCGCTCGATCGGGACACCTAATTTAAATTAAGAATAATTTTATGATATTCTTAATTATTAGGTGATATTTTTTGATAGATTAGATATAGCTCCATTGAGTGATTTCCTAGCATGCAATATAGTATTTTTGCCTGTAATAATTATAATATTGTTAAATTGAAAAAGTTAGCACTTAAATGATGTTATAGTTAATTATACTAACTAAAAGAATGTTACTTGTGAACTTCTGGAGTGTTCTAATTTGTTGATTAGTGCTTAATATTGGCCATTAATCACTATCATGGATTCATGGCAAGCACATGACGTCAAAATAGTTAGCTTTATGCCTTTATTATGGTAGTTTGGGAATATTTGGTCCATGGAATATAAAGAAAAAAATAGAGGTGGACACATAGTGCAAATTGGCTTGTTATCAACAATATACATGGAATCTGAATTTTTTAATAGATCCAGTTTTATATATTGCAAAAGAAACCAAACTAATTGTCCCCGAGATTTTAGCAAAAAGTGACATTTTTTTGGACTAATTGGGACCATTTTTTTGTGTTCACGTGTGATGTATATTTGTGATATACCAATTTCAACCAAATTATTCTACAAAGAGTCATCTCATATTGCAAAAAGATTTTATTAATATCATCTAACAAAATATTAAAAAAAAAAGTATACTATTTTTTTAAATACAAAAAAATATATACTTAATTTTACATTTATTATGTAGTTTGATTATTAATTGTTTATACATGTAAAACTACTAAAATCAAATTTAAAACCAATAAATTTATATTTGAACGTACAAAAATGATTCGATGTGTTTTACATATATATTCTAGAAGTATCACTGACATATATATTCTGGAACCACGGCTATTTTACATATGTATGCATGTCATGTGTATTTTATGTGATAATTCGGTATTTGAATTCAGTAATAGAGTCTTTGCAAAAAATAATAAAAAATACAGATTTTAATTTGAGATATTGTTCTGAGATTTGTATCATTACTCATCTATGTTGCACGGATACGGATACGGATACGGATATCGTATCCGATACGATACGGATATGGCGATACAACAATTTTCAAAAAATCACGGACACGGATACGGCTATATATAGTTATTATTTTACTATATTTATATTATATATAATTAATAAATTAATAATATTTTAAAATTAAATTTCATGACAATAAATAAAATCAACATGACAATACATGTATCTGTTATAAATATAATATAGGGATGTCAAGCAACAAATCTTGGGGAGATTGAGGCATTAATTATAGGATATTTAGTATATTTGATATTGTATTATTTTCTTGTATTGTAGCGTTTTATATGGCAAGAGGTTTCTTGGCCTGCACTCACCCTCTCCTATATAAAGGGATAGTGGCTATTGTATTCATAAAACCATTGATAAGAAATTTTGTCTCCTCCAATTCTTTCTTTTGTTCTTTATTTCATAACACGTTATCAGCACGAGACTCTAGCTAACTGAGATCTTTCAATCGCACGACGTTCTAAAAATTCCGTTGGAAATTAATATCTCAAAGATCCGAGAATAGGTAATAGTATTTGACATGTACCTACTTATTTGTTTAGTATTCGAATTTTAGTGCACCGTATCAGACCAAGACTCGTTATTTGCACGGTTGTCATTTATTAAATAATTCTCATTGTTTTATTTGAGTTATACGATCATAGATCTAACTTTATTGTATTCATGCACTTTATTGGGCCTTGTTGTATTCATGAGCCATGCCATTTTATTGTTCAGTGGTTTGAGCCATATTATAATTTACAATTCTTTTCTTTGTATTCATGCACTTTATACTTGATTCGAAATATTTTGTATCTCTATTAAGTTATAATAATCTGCACTGTTATATGAATCCCAATTTGCATTCTTTATTGAAACATACCAGAAGTATATTCAAGTTATATGGATCCCAATTAACATTATTTATTGAAATATACCATAAGTATATTCAAGTATATTGCAGTGCACACCAGAAGTGTTAATACATATGGTTTTCAATTTTTGTTCTTTGAAAATACTAGAAGCATATTGCAGCCTGAAGTTTGCATGGACACCATAAGTAGCGAGCTTGATTTATTGTGTATTAACGCACCAGAAATTGTGAGTTTAAATTACGAACCAGAAGTTGCAAATACATTTAATTTTATTTTCATAAGTTTCTTTTTGCACATTTATTTTCGCACATTTAATTCAAGTTATTTATGCACCCGAAGTTGCAATTAAGTTTATTAAAACATCCGAAGTTGCTCGTTTAAATTAAGCACCAGAAGTTGCAAGTCTATTAACGTACCAAGAATTGTAAATTTATTCAAGCTTAATAAGTTGGATATATATTATGTGATGCACTTGAAGTTGCTAGACTATTATTATTGACGCATACACAAATTAATTTTGTTTATAAGATCTATAGTTATAATGTTATTTTCAATGAAAACATGTTAATATTTTAAACATGAAGCAGTACGAATGACAGAAGCATAATACTAATGAAAGACGCAAAATAGTCTAATGCCAGAAGCATGGTATTAATATCATAAGCATAATGATATAACGTAAGAAACATAATACGCCATAAGAGTTTATGTTGAATGTTTTGAACCTGTAGTAAAAAATATGTATTTTAAGTTTATAATATTAAATTTTATGAAATTTGTTGTATACACCAGAAGTGAATATTAACGCACCCGTAGTTGCTCATTGAAAATACACACTAGAAGTTGTGAGCATATTTATATTTATTTTTGCATGTTTATTTTATGTTAATTTATTATTTGCACATTTATTATTAGTACGTTTAGTTTATGTACTTGTATTGTCATATATTATCGTTTATATTTGCACCTGTAGTTGCAATCAAATATTAATGCACACAAACTTTGAAATTTTATCTTATTGAAACCTGTAGTTTCAATTACGATGTTCAAGTTCAAGAGCACCTAATAAAGTTGATAATGCTATTGAAAGCACCTGAAGTTGCAAGAGCACAAAATATATAATATATGTATCCAATATTGAAGACTTGATATGAATAAATATTGGCATAAAATAAATAATTGAAAATATTCTAGAAATGCTCTCATGCAAAAGCAAATTAGATTGATGATTGATTTTATTCCATTCCCAGAAGTGAATGTTGACTCGAAGGCTGAAGTCCAAATTATATCCGACACAAATATTGATCATGATAACAAAATCACATAATAAATAAAAAAGACTCGTGAAAATATGTTTACAAAGAGTCCGAAAATATAATCTTCAAGATGTGGCTTTAAAATAGTTGTACCAGTAGTACACGATAAATCCTATATTGTTTATGAAACCTCTTGAAGAGAAAAACAAGAAGAAAAAAAAAGGATGATTTTCTTATCTATCAAAACAAAGTTTATTTTGTGTCGAGTTATTTATTTCATCAATAAATAGATATGTATATTAAATTATAAGAGCGTATGTTTATGATTGGTGACTCTAGAAGAGTTTTTATTTGCTTGATCTAGAAAATACATTATTTATATTGCTCCCAAAAGAGTCATTATGTTAATAGAAACATATTAGTTTATTTTTATGACATGCAATTATATTAGTAAAATTGAAATTATGTTATTATGAACCAGAAGTTCAATTTATAAAACAAAAAAGCAATTCTATGATTTGGATTAATTGCTTAGACATAGAATATGCATGTCACGATCATGACTCGATTAAGACCAACTATTTATCATAAGTACTCCCCATTTTTTATAACTTGTGAGTGATCGGAGCAAAAAGTATTCACTCAATTTATTTTTTATGTATAGTAGATGTGTGATAACACATGGACGAGTTAAAAGAAGTGTTTGGTATATATATGGTTGATTTATTCTGTAAAATTGTATATCATGAACATTTATTTAGTTGAACCAGAAGTTCAAATGATATACACGAACAAAAAGTTTAAAAATGTATTTGTAAACTAGAAGTTTACATTCAAGAAAGCAACAAAGTTTAATATGTATGTTGTAAATATGAAATCCCTGAAGGAGAAATTACATAAACAACTAAGATGGTTTATGAAATAACCAAACATGAGTAAATTTTTTGAAGATATAAGATATCATGCAAGTCCCGAAGAACTTCATTAGATATTAATTAAAATATCAACAACTCGTGCCTAAATCAGGGGGAGAGAATGAAAACTGAAAAAATAAGGAAATTATATGAATTGCATCATCACATCTGATCCTCGAATATATAAACATGAACTAGGAGTTCATAAATAAATTTTTTGCACGAAATTGCAAATCGGTGATTTGATGCATTGATCAATACAAGAATGAATAAAGAGTAAAATTTTCCTGTCTAAAATGCTCATACTTGTAGTATAATATCCTTGGATAATTTTAAATTTGATATAAGCCTGAAGCTTGGTCGACCAATCGGTTCCAATATTACAAATCCAAAGGAATAAAAAAGAGCATGATAAAATGTTGGCAATAAAGAAGTTCATAATACTTCTAATAATATATCCTTTTTAACAGCATAATGAAAGATTAATTAGTAGATTTGACATAAATAAAAATATAACCTTTGAAATGGTTCAGGTACCTGGCAGCATCGAAATTGTTGAAAATAATGAGATCTCAAAATAATGTCTCTAATAGAAGAAGTTGGAACCGAAATAAAACTATAGTTATTAGAAAGTTGGCATGGGTGCGCTTTCAATTTATAATTAATAAAACGAGGATCTGAAGTTAAATAAATTGTGGAATGTCGACATTTAAAAATAATTGGCAAGTAACATAAATCACATAAGAAATTGAAATTGATGGACCTGAAGTCCGAAAACCACCTTACATGGTGATACAAATTGTATTTATGTTTTGTAATTTGTTTAAAGGTCTCTGAAGGACTAAAATTGTTTCTTGTATTTATTATATCAGATTATTCACATGACTCATTTTGCTAGGATATTCATGAAAATCCCCGAAGGATTTAGTATGCCTGAAGCATACGATTAAAACTCTCGAGAGATATATTATATTAAATTACAAAGATCTTTGCATGAATAGTAATTTGAGCCATAAGATATAATCGATGTAATAAGTAAGAATATAAATACCGGTATGAATGATCAAATTTGCAGATGCATATTTATTATAAATAAATAGTGTTTAATTAATAATTATTTGAACTCCCGAAGAGTTCTAAAAGACAATTACTAAAAGAAGATATTTAACGGGAAAGATATCGAATGTGAAATAGTATTTTTCATGGATTACAAATATAGTAAATATTTCCTGAAGAAATTAGTTTGTCGGTGGAAACTAAGAATTCAAAACAACTAGTGCAAAAGATTGAACTTCTTAATCATAAAATATTTGTATCCATGAGGGGGAGAAATTATACGCAATGCACTCTTTTTGTCCTTGATCTTGGTTTTGTCCCACTGGGTTTTCCTGACAAGATTTTTAACGAGGCAACTTATGAAGCGTATGAAACATAATACATTGCACTCTTTTTCCTTCACTAGGATTTTTGTCCCATTGGGTTTTACCTAGTAAGTTTTTAATGAGGCAGATTTTTATGATATAAATATCCAAAGAGAAATTTCGTAACCAATTCTCCATTCACATTCAAAGTGAATAAAAACGAAAGGAAGCATTCAAGAAGAATTACATTCACTTGAAAACGTGAAGATTTTGGACCTGTAGTCCAAACAACTATTATAGGCAACATATGAACAACAAACATGTATGTATAATAAATTGGAATGAGAAATGAAATCACACTCAGAGTTTATTGTATTGGCAATCTCGAGGACTCATTTACTTCTCGTGGATGTTGTAATAAAATATGGATCACTTTATAATGTTATGAAAATCCCAGAAGGATTTAAATCAATGTATCTTTGTCAAAGACTCAAAAAAGAAATATCATTGATATGTCGATGATCTGAAAATTCCAGAAGGATTTATATGTCGATGATTTGAAATATCATTGAAACTCCTGAAGAAGTTGCAAAGACTCAGAAAAGAAATATGTGATCAATCCATCGATATGAAGAATAATTATTTTCGTCACGGAGAAGGTAATGAAATTTTTGTTGGTCCAGAAGTACCACATTTTAGTATTATTGGTCCCAACAAACATCACTTCGAGGGTCCAAAATAATGGTGAGATAAACGTCCAACAAATTTACTCGAATGATAACCTGGATGATCTCTTCACCAAGTCATTGTCATTACATTTTAGTACGCACTGCACTCTTTTTCTCTTGGCCATGATTTTATCCCAATGGATTTTCCAGGCAAGGTTTTTAATGAGGCGCGTTCCTGACAAGGATAATTCTCCAAATTTATTTTTCTCACACAAGCTCCGGAAGAGCGGCGAAATGGATATCTATCAAATTCGCTCAAGTAATAATCTTGAAGATTTTCTTGCCAACTAAACTTTCAAGCAATTAAGGCATAAGACCGGACTCCGTTATTTTGGAGATATTTGTACCCATCAGGGGGAGAAACAATACGCGCTACACTCTTTTTCCCTAGTCGTGGTTTTTATCCCATTGGGTTTTTCCAGACAAGGTTTTTAACGAGGTAGCTTCTCATGCGTATAAAATATTGACATCCAAGGGGGAGTGTTATAAATATAATATATGGATGTCAAGCAACAAATCTTGGGGAGATTGAGGCATTAATTATATGATATTTAGTATATTTGATATTGTATTATTTCCTTGTATTGTAGCGTTTTATATGGCAAGAGGTTTCTTGGCCTGCACTCACCCTCTCCTATATAAAGGGGTAGTGGCTATTGTATTCATAAAACCATTGATAAGAAATTTTGTCTCCTCCAATTCTTTCTTTTGTTCTTTATTTCATAACAGTATCATAAAAGTATCATAAATTTATTCTAGAAGTATCATAGAACTAATTTAGAAGTATCTTAGAATTGAACAAAATATATAATGAGCCGAAGTATCCTAAAAATAGTATATCAGCCGTATCATGAACGTATTTCAGCCGTATCGTGTCGTATCCCCGTCGTATCCGAACAAAATAAATATTAAAATAATCAGTCGTATCCGAGCCGTATCATATCCGTATCCGTATCGGATACCCCTCATGATACTTTTGTATTTTTGAAGTATTCGCGTAAGATAGTTACTCATCCATTTGATTAGAAAAAGATTATTCCCATTGGTATAAAATAATCACAATTCTAATATTTGATTCCAAGGCAGCAATTTGCTGTGGGAGAATCCACTTCCAAGATTCAAAATATGAGAATTAAATATTCTAAAGATTCCCCCACATTCCACTTGAAACATACGTCCATAATCATACTGCTCGTACAGCAGTGCACACACAAACACATAAAAATAAATAGTAGACCGTATGAGCACTACCAAAGGTCCAAAGGTAGTTTCCTCCGTGAGTGGGCACCGAGCGAGAGTGAGTGTTCTATTTTATTACGTATTGTTTTTGCGGTATATTGCTCCATGGTCACATCATAAAAGAAAATCAAAACACTTTTAGTTTTATTTTCAAAATATTAAAATTGTTAGAAAAATCAAATCACATTCGATGAATTTAATTAAACACGAAATAAATATAATCTATTGAAAATTATATTTTATTCTTTAATGTAACAATTTTTTTGATAATTAATGTTGTTTGATGACTATATTTTTGTGCAAATGATATTTTTTTTGTTAATGTTCTATGAAGGAAAAAATATATTATATACTAAAAATTAGCCAAAAAAAATCAGAAAATAATATTTGTTTTTAATACAAATCACTTCACAATTTCATACACATTCGATTATTGAGTAGATATTGCAATTTCCATCAATTTGTAGATAACTGTAAAAATACAAGTTTTGTTTATGATTGAATAAACACCAATTTATATCATTTTCAAAATAATAATAATTGATTTCTCTTTCCAAGAAAATAACACTAAAAGCTTTACAAATAACATTTTCTTTCTTTCCAAGAAATATAATAAATAATAGTGGAATTTTAGTTTCATCCATTAATTTCAAATTATCGAAGTTTGTAATATTAACTAATTATTTTCACATAAAACATGTTTATTAAATTTAAAAAATTTCGAACTATCATTTAATAAGAAAAATTAAGTCAATTGAAATGAACTTTAGATAAGTTTAATATGATGGACTGAATTTTTTGTTTAAATCAAAGTAATTTATTTTGTGTTATTATAAGGTACGACGAAAGGATAAGTTGTATGCACCAAATGTTAAAACATAGTTAATTTTTTTTTTATTTGTTAAGAATATAACAAAGTTGATTTTTTTAAGAATTTGATTATGTTGATTTTTTATTTTGTCAGGAGGCAACCAAATCTCCGAAACCAGTCACAACAATCAATATAATGAATCTAATACTACTAACAATGAATCTTCACCAGATGTATTGGTGTGCCTCTGTGTGTGTGTGTGTGTGTGGTGGTGTGTGTGTGTTGGTAGGGGTGGCAACGAGCCGAACCGAGCCGAACACAGCCCAGCTCGAGCTCGGCTCGAGTCTGGTTCGAGCCAGCTCGGCTCGAGTCTGGTTCGAGCCAGCTCGGCTCGACTCGTAGGAGGGGTTCGAGCTCAGAAGACCAGCTCGAGCTCGGTTCGAAAAAAAACTCGAGCAGCTCGGCTCGGCTCGAGCTGGCTCGAAAGAACAGGAGTTGCTCGGCGAAGGCAACTCAGGCGAGAGGCGAGAATGGAGTTGCTCGGCGAAGGCAACTCAGGCGAGAGGCGAGAATGGAGTTGCTCTTGCTCGAGTCCTGAGAGTAGCGAGAGAGGTCAGAGAGTAGCGAGAGACTTACGACTAACGAGAGGAGAGGCGAGGACGCGGTCGAGAGTAGCGAGTGACGACGCGGCCGAGAGGTCTGACGAGCGACGACGCAGCGTCGCAGGCTCGCAGCGAGGATTAGGGTTAGGGTTAGGTCTTGGACGCGCGCGCGCGCGAGAGAGAGAGAGAGAGAGAGAGAGAGAGAGAGAGAGAGAGAGAGAGAGAGAGAGAGAGAGCGGGAAATGGAATGATAATAAAGAAAGGAAAAAATATCGCCGACCAGAAAGCTGTTTTATGTTCGAACCGAGCTGGCTCGCGAGCCGAACAACACTCAGCTCGAGCTCGGCTCGAAGTTGGTTCGAGCTGGCTCGGCTCGGCTCGAAAAAATCGAGCCAATTTTCGAACGAGCTATTTTCGAACGATCTTCGAGCCGAACACGAACGAACGTCGAGCTCGAGCTTTTTTTGCCAGCCCTATGTGTTGGGGGGGGTGGGGGGGAATATAGGTCAGGCCAAATAATAATACAAAAAAAAAATCTTGTAGGGGACAATGTACACTAATTTCAATTTCAACATATTCAATACATTAAATTTTGAATATTATATACTACTGATTCAAAAATCTCGAGAATGCAAGTCTTCTCGGGATCTCTAATAGATCCTCTCATCAGCATTATATTTGTCAATCATATACAAATGCACCACTTAAAATTCTTGCAATATCTCAAAAAATGAATACTAAACTTTAAGTTTAGATATATTTAAAAAAATATATTAACACCTTAAATATATTTTATTTGGTTATTTTTGGATTGAAATAACGAGTCTACTCCAATTTGTTAAAAATAATCATCTTTTACATATTTTAGTGAAAATATTTTTATTTTTTTGAGAAAATTTAAGGGAGGTTCAAAAGCCCTCCACTTAAATATATATTTTTATTGATACATTTTTAAAAACATATAATTTATTTCATTAAAAAACTAATTACTTTGTGTTTGTAAGTAGGTAATGCCTTCACCACATGAAACTCATAATGTTAACCTGGTCTGACGGAGCAAAATAAGAATCCAACTCATGGATGTTATATAAAGCAAACAAACACCTCCTCACATTACTCGTCTCGTGTGAAGCAATATCACATCGCTCACTACAGGCCATGGCACCGAAGTCCTCATCTTTTGTCCTTTCTCGTGCCCTTAAATCCCCAATTTTATCAATTTCAGTTCTTCTGACTCTAATTGGAGTTCTTGGTATTTAATATTTCATTAGTTTTGAACTTCTGTGGAATTAAATTTACATTTTCTATTTGTTTCGTTAATAATACGGTTTTGAATTTGAATAATTTAGAAGCTTTGAAGTTGGGAGATGGAAATGACGGGATTTTTAAGGAGATTCTCAGAGATGAGGCTGTATTCAGACTTCATGAACTGGGAAAGGTGCATGAATTTTTCATATAGTCCTTAATTTTGCATTTTTCTTCAGATTTAGCATGACAAAAAAAATTAAATTGTAATACAAATTTTATTCTACTGTATTGGAATGTTACTGGTACCGAACCAATAGATTTCAGTATCAGTACCTATCACTATGGACTGGTACCATCTCTGTACCATTCATAAAGTTTTCATGCTTCAAATATTTTGCTTCTTTTAGGTTTCAGATCGTGAAGGCTATCTCGAAAGAACCTTTTTAAGCCCTGCTTCCACGAAAGCAAGAGATCTTATAATAAGCTGGATGCAAGATGCAGGGTTAAAAACGTAAATTTTACAATTTTAGTTATAATCAAAATTTCAAATTCCCCTGTTTTTATTTAGCTTATTTTGTTGATTAACCGTATATAATTTGTTAAATTTAGATGGGTCGATCAAATGGGCAACGTACACGGCCGCACAGAAACAATTACTGAATTTTCCGAGGCAATAATTATCGGATCCCATATGGTAATTATATTAATTACCAATTACATTTACTACTTATTCTCCTTTTTGAATAATAATAATAAGGGCCCTAATAATAATAATAATAATATATTTAAATTTGCAGGATACAGTTGTTGATGCGGGTAAGTACGATGGTGCCCTCGGAATAATTTGTGCAATTTCGGCCCTGAAAGCTTTAAAAATCAATGGAAATTTAGAGAAATTACAGAGACCTGTAGAGGTTAGTTAGAAAGGTGGCATAATATTTGTTCGATTTATAGGGTCATATATGTAAATAGAATGTTTATTTTGCTTTTAGGTAATTGCATTTAGCGACGAAGAGGGAGTTAGGTTTCAATCCACGTTTTTAGGAAGCGCAGCTATAGCTGGAATTTTACCGAGGTCTATTTTACAAGTATCTGATAAAAGGTTTGTGTATTACATTTACGATTTTACCCTTATATATAGTGTTCTTAATTACTATTTTTTTAATATAATTTTTATTCAAATTTGTCAAGTGGTGCGAGTATGCAAGATGTTCTCAAGGAGAATTCTCTTGAAGCTTCTATGGAGAGTATTTATCGTGACAAGTATGATCGAAAAAATGTGTGGGGTTATGTTGAGGTATTAACTTTTTTTATTAATTTTTATTTCTTTTTTGTTTGTTTTTTATTTATTTTTAATTATAGGTGCATATTGAACAAGGACCGGTACTAGAAACACTCGACTATCCTCTCGGTATCGTGAAAGGAATCGCGGGACAAACACGACTCAAGGTGATAGTGAGCGGTACGCAAGGTCATGCCGGTACGGTACCGATGTTATTAAGACAAGATCCAATGGTGGCTTCGGCCGAACTTATCGTGACCTTAGAAAGTCTTTGTAAGAATCCCGAGAAATTCTTAACATGTGATGTTGAAAAAGAAGATTCTAGATGCTACCAGAAGGAATCTTTTTCAGGACTTGTTTGCACTGTTGGCGAGCTGTCTTGCTGGCCCGGTGCAAGCAACGTCATACCAGGCCAAGTACGTTTTTATTTTACTTTGCTATTTGTTAATATTATATTTTTTATGAATTTATTTATTTTTAATATTTTAGGTGAATTTCACGGTGGATATAAGAGCAATGGATGATAACGCAAGAGAAGCCATCGTGTCCGAGTTTTCGAAGCAAGTATCACAAAAATGTGATGATCGATTGGTTAATTGTGAGGTGGAAAATAAGGTTAGTGATTAAGTTAATAATTAATTTTATATTGAAAATATAAGATATTTATTAGCTGATAAAATAATATATTCGCAGCATAATGCAGAGGCAACTCCTTGCGACGAAGATTTAACTTCGCAATTAAAAATTGCAGCAAATTCTGCGATAAACAAAATGGCAAATTATAAAAAAAGTGACATGCCGGTTTTAATGAGCGGAGCCGGTCACGACGGCCTCGCAATGGCTAAATTAACCAAGGTTAGTTTTGTAATTTTGATTAAATTTTTAATATTTGCATTTCATTTATTGGGTATGTTTTGAATTTGATTTTTTGCGTAGATTGGTATGCTTTTTGTGAGGTGTAAAGGTGGAATTAGCCATTCGCCCGATGAATTTGTGATGGAAGATGACGTGTGGGCCGCGAGTCTTGCTCTCGTTCATTTTCTCGAACAACATGTAGACAAATAGAAATAATGTTTTTATTTATTTGTTTATTCATGTGAATATTATTATTATTACCTAAATGTATATGTAAAAAGATTATAAAATTCAATCAAACTTTGTTGATTGGTCATTCATGTTCTCAATTCTCTTTATTTATTTTGCTTTTGTTCGGTAAAATCTCACAATATCATCAATACCCTCAAGTTTTAATTTTTCAAAACAATAAAAAGACTAATATAGCAATGATATTTTGAAAGAAATAGAGATACATTAATTAACACTCAACACTAACACACGACGCGTGTCGGGCCCCGCGAGAAAGACTCGGTCCACAACTCCACTCACGAGTTGCCACGTCATAGACAAACAAGGCACCGTCTCTCGCCACATCAGCAACAAATCTTCTCCCTCTAACAACCGAAACATGTACCAACGCAACCAACTTGTCAGACCCAACCGCGGCACAACTGAACTGTACAGCCACACCACGCCCACTTGTCACCGGAGGCGATTTCATCCGGTCCCACCTCCCGCCATTGGTTCTTGCGCTCACGTCTCCATTCCATCGCCAAAAGGAGATCTCCAGTGCGTGGCTGGCTACCACGTACAGCTCGTCTTTTATGCCGCATGCTCCGATTATGAAACCGCCATGTGGAACTGTTGCCGTGGGGCCGACGTGGGTTTTGAGCCACGTGTTCGACGCTACGTGGTACGAGTCTATGGACCCTACGCAAGTGTGCGTGGTGAGGGTATTTTGGGAAATTTCTTCGAGTTTTAAACCGCCTGCTATGTAAAAAATACCATTCGCTGTGGCTCCTACACATGCATACCTGTGAACATATTAACTCGATTAATTTTAGTTAACTTTTTATTTTATAAGATAAATGTAATTAGGGTTAAGTGGATTGTTGGTTGCCTCTTGCATGGGGCGTTCGCAACTACTCGCCAGGTGTCAGACTCGGGATCGTACTCTTCAACGGCTGAACTACGAGACGATCCACCCGCTACGTAGATTTTGCCGTTGATTGCTGCCACGGCGAATTTCTTGCGAGGGAAGAGAGTGGCTGCACGAATGGCTACAGATCCTGTCCACGAGTCTAATCGGAGTGTTGAGCCTCGGCCAATTAGGTACACCCACCTGCCAATGGCGGCCGATTGGGCGTGAGAGAATGTTTCTGAAGAGAAGCTTCCGGAAGGGGATGAGAATGGGAAGTTTGAGATCTCGACGTTCTGAGGTATACCTGTTGATTGATTTAGATTACAAGAAAGTTAAGTTCTTTGATTGTGTCTTGAGAATCAATTTTGTGAGAAATTGATCACTCACCTGAGTTAGATGGGGAAAAACTGAGCTTGGCGCGATAGATAGAGGTGAGATCCGACGATACAGAAACGACGAGAAGAGAATCATTCAGAAGGCCGTTGCGGCGTCTGAGAGAGAGAAAGTATTCGGAGTCCAATACCTGGCGGAAGCGACGGCAGACGAGAGAGAGCGAAGGGAGGGAGGCACGAGAAAGGACTTCCAAGAGAAGATCGTCCGGCAATGAGGAGAAGGTGGTAGGAGCCGGCACAGGGCGGAGGAGAGGCGATGGGGTGGAAAAATGGCGATGTGGATCGGAAGGTATGCAGGGTTTGAGAAGCAGTGAGAGGCTTCGTGACTGGCATCCTTCCCTCTCCGCCATGGTTGAGTGTGAGAAAGCTGGGGACAATACGGTCCAGTCCGCAGGGAAGAAGTATTGGTGTGGTTTGGGGCTGAGACGCTGTTTGGGAATTGGGATTAGAGAATGGGAAAATATAATATTCCCCCTCAATCGCACAATCACACTTGGGACACCTAGAGGACGTTTGGTTGCATCTTTAGAACGAGATGTCTTGCATGTTGATTACATTTTCATATTTGATTTGCACAATAAGTAATAAAGTAACGAAATACTTCATTTTTTAAAATATAATTGATGAAAATATAATTACCACCAAAATTAATGATTTTTTTTCTATTTCCATGAGGAACGAATAGCATCTTACATCATATTATGCTTATAAAAACAACATATTGATAAAAATAACCTATTTATACTGACCAACATATTTATAAAATAAAATAAGTAATTCGATATTCTCACAAAAAATAACATGAAATATTTCATTGAAAAAAGAGAGTCAGGCATAAAAGTTGATTAATGAGATTTATTAATAAAAAATATTATTTTTTTAACACAACTAATTTATAGAGAATATTATTTCTGTAATAGAATTAATTTTTAGAGAATCTTATTTTCAACACCATTAATTAATGAGAATATTATTCTTTTAATACAACTAATTTTTAGTAAATATTATTTTTTGTAATAGAATTAAATTTTAGAGATTATTATTTTTAAGATCATTAATTTTTGGAGAAAATTACATTTTAATACAACTAATTTTTAGAGAACATTATTTTTCTAATGCCATTAATTTTAGAGAATATTACTTTTTTTAATATAACTAATTTTAGAAAATATTACTTTTTAATATCATTAATTTTAGATAATATTTTTTTAATACAACTAAAGTTTTGAGAATTATATTTTTTGGATAATAAGTTCAAAAAACTATCAATTTTTTTTAATACTATATTTGATATCCGGTATCCGGTACGTATACGATATCTGATATCCGATTTCGAATACGGTATCCGATACGAATACAGATACGAATACAATATTTAATATCTTATTTCGGATACGAATAAGATAGCCGGTATCCGATATCCTTTATGAATACGAATACGGTATCCGATATCCGTTATGAATATTGGATGGTATACGATATACGATATCCGATATTCGATTTCGGATACAAATACGAATAAGGTACCTGGTTTTATTATTATTATTATTATCATCATGATATTTCTTGATAATTATATATATAATTAATTAATAAACAAAGAAATTATAGAATTATGATATCTATGATTTATTTTCTCTCTCCTATCCTATGCAAAAATCCAATAATATTAGATTTTTCAAAAGCTAACAAAATGTAGATCAATCCATGGAATCGAAAAGTTCATGAGATTTATCCATGCATGTTTTTTTTTCTTTTTATTTTGACGGAATTTCACGTATATCCCTACAAAACCTCAAAATATACATTAATACTTTTACAAAATATGAAAAATCTCATCATACCATACTTACCTCTACAAAACCTCAAAATTATACACTTGCATAAAATATGAAAAATCTCATCATATCATATCATACTCTACTTTTATTTTCAAAGAGAATCCTAAGCTATTATTTTTCCTCACATAATAAACCCTATAAACTTTAGGGAAATTTACATATAACCCCCTAACTTTTCTTGAATTTACAAAAAAAAACCCTAACTTTTGAGAAACTCCAAAAAAACCCCTACATACAAAGTTTTCTTTTCAATTACCCCCTATAAGGGTATTTCATAGTATTGAAATTTTTTTGGACCAAAATACCCTTCTATTTTTCATCTTTAAATTTAATAAACATATTTTTGTATTATTTTATTAATTTAAAATCACTATAAATATTTTTTAACATATACTAATTTAATAAAACTATGTGTCATAAATTTTAATCTTTTATTTATTATATATTTTATCATAGAAAACTAAAATTAAATAAAAAATATGATATAAAACATTCCTGAAAATATCTTGACAAATTAATATTATTCTAGTATTTAATTTTAATGTTAAATAGTTATTAATAAAAATAGTTAGTGAATAGTTTTTCTTGTAAAATTAACAATGAATGAATGAGAATTAAAATTAGGACCAAAATAATATTGCCACTAATTGTTAATTTTGTAATAACTATTTTCAGTAACTATTTAAAAATAAAATAAAATTATTAATTTTGTAATATTGCCGCTAATTGTTAATATTGCCAAATTAATAATGAATGAATGAGAAAAATTATTCAGTAACTATTTTTATTAATAACTATTTAACATTAAAATTAAATACTAGAATAATATTAATTTGTCAAGATATTTTCAGGAATATTTTTATTTAATTTTAGTTTTCTATGATAAAAATATATAATAAATAAAAGATTAAAATTATGCATATGACATATAATTTTTTTTAAATTTGTATATATTAAAAAATATTTATAGTGATTTTAAATTAATTAAATTATACAAAAATATATTTATTAAATTTAAAGATGAAAAATAGAAGGGTATTTTGGTCCAAAATTTTTGCAATATCATGAAATACTCCTATAGGGGAGGTAATTGAAAAGAAAATTTTGTATGTAGGGTGTTTTTTGGAGTTTCTCAAAAGTTAGGATTTTTTTGGTAAATTCAAGAAAAGTTAGGGGGTTATATATAAATTTCCCTAAACTTTACAGTTGAGGAATCTTATGAAAAAAAATAGGAAAATTTTACTGTAGAGACAAAAAAAGTTTTGTATTACCAAGAATGGACAAAGTAGTTTGAAAATACCAGAAATAACACTCTCGACCTTTGAAAAGTCGAGAGTTTGCTAAAATGCTCGACCTTTCAAAAGTCGATCGATTTTATACCTTAAACAGCCCTTTTGCAGACTAATTAGGTCCCTAATCTTCCGGAATAACACCGGTACGCCCGAAATAACTGGCCAAAATCGTCGATCGGGAATAACTCGAAATACTTCTTCGTACGTACGTTTGTACATCCGAACTCGATAATATTCCGCACAATAACGATAAATATTAGGTTCACGCAACAAACCACACACTGCTAATACATGTGTGCACACAATCCCTTCTAATTGAGGAACATTGCATGTACAACGACAATTTGGTTCGTCAAGCGAAAGTTCATATGTTTCGTTTTCTTGATGGTTCACTTTAATTACCTCGAAATACACTCGAGAATGTGGTCGAACCGTCATATTTCGAGAGTCACTGAGCGCCTTTGCTATTATACTCTCATATTTAATGCAAAGAGTAGTTCCCCAACTTTCCGCATCAATTTGACGTTTATAAAAATACGTGTTCAAACGATTGCATATTTGAGATACTATCGTTCGAACAGGTAGGCCACGCGTTTCTTTTAAAACTCCATTAAAACATTCTGAAATATTTGTTGTCGCAACACCCCATCTACGACCACCATCGTGGGATAATGCCCACAAACTTTTATCCCCAACCTGTGTATTCAAATATTCTTCTATTTGAGGATGCATTATTTTAAGCCGCTCAAAATATCTATCAAATGCGTAAATTGTTTTTTGAGTGGCTGTGGTCCAAAAAAATTCTCCCATTGCTTTCCCTCCTAATTTTGCTACGATATTTGATTGCACGTGACGTATACAATACCTATACACGTGCCCTTCTTCACTAGGAAATACACGATTCAACACATTTTTGTGTCCAGACCAACGATCCGTAATAATACACACATATCGTTCTTTCGTAACGTAATATTTTAACCGATCGAGAAACCACTCCCATGACGATGCATTCTCCTGCTCTACTATAGCAAAAGCAACCGGAAATATCCCTCTGTTTCCGTCTACACTTGTTGCGATAAGAAGAGTACCGAGATACAATCCATACAAAGAAGTACCGTCAATACTAACAACCGGTCTACAATAACGAAAACCACTTATTGAGGGACCTAACGCCCAAAAAAGACGTTTGAATTTATTACCTAAACCACGATTCCGTGATCTTACCCCTAAACCTTCTAATTGAAGGTCGACAGCAGCATTTCTATCCGCATTAACAATCGCTTGTGTGTATGCAGGCAATTCAGCGTATGATTGCTCCCAACTTCCATAAATCAATTCCATTGCTTTGCATCGAGCTTGCCAAGCTCTTCGATAAGAAATTTCAATTACATACACGTTTTTTATTATATCAATAATATTTTTTGGAGATAGCGATATAGTTCCTCTCAAATGAGGCATTATAATCCTACGTATGTGTTTGGTAGTTAGTTGTCTACTATCACTGCTACCGCTCTCATTTCTACAAGTGTGAGGACCGTTATATTTTGATATTTTCCAATAATCCGTATTTTTAGGGTTAAAGGCACGCATTCTCCATGAACAATCATTGTTTTTGCATGCGACATCCCATTCTCTTGGTCTACTTCTTTTAACGAAAAAACTAACAAAATTTTTAATCGTCCATTCTTGTACCGCAAATTGTAATGATTCTTTATCTGAAAAAATCATTCCAACCCAAGATTTATTTGTCGAAAGTTCCATACAAGGATTGTTAATATCGTTTCCATATTCTTCACATACCATTTCTTCTACCCATTCATCATTTTCAAAAACATCCGGCAACCCTTCACCCATATTCATTTCATCTAAATTAGTATTTATTTCATTCAATACCTCATCGATATCGGCTTCTGGACCTTCGGTTTGCTCGTCATCATCGTCTGATTCCGACTCTTCGCTTGTTTCATCAGTATCTTCATTACACTCATCATTAGATTGAGAAACAATTGGTTCATTTGAATCAGTCTGATTTTCGGTCGTTTCGTACGATGATTGTGAAGGACCCGCCATGTGTGGTTGAATATTATTTTGGTAAGGATTATAATTACCATCATGAAAGGAAGTTGGATTTGGATAATAATTAGAGGGAACGAGTTTCACAAACAATTTAATCGTTCTATTTTGAAGATTGCTCATCATCATAGAAAGACTGTGATCATCAGTGATATCGATAATATCACCGGTTCCATCACCAAAAGGCCAATTACATTTTATCGATAAATCGTAAATTTGCGGATTTATTCCAATAGTTTGAGAAATTGAATATTTTAGATCGTTATATGTAATATAAACTGGCACGTTTATCATTTTTCGATTACCACCTTCGTAACGGGGAATTGGACCATTCAAATTAACGGTCCCGTTCCAATAAACAACTAAATTTTGCATATTGCTACATCATATAAAAAATATAAATCAATACAAACTATAAATACAAAATTATTTAATAAACAATAATATTAATTAAAAAATTACTTTGAGAATAGAGGAAAATGAGATCCACCTTGTATAGAAAGAGCTCAGATGAAGAAGTGAAGGAGGCTTCGGGGTGTTTAAATAGATAAATTGATCGACTTTTCAAATGTAGGTGGGGACAAAAAATCTTTCAAATCCTTCGACTTTTGAAAGGTTGAGAAATCCACCGATTTTTGATAGGGAAATTTTCAAATATCCCCCTAATTTTTCTTGAATTTACAAAAAACCTCCTTACTTTTGAGAATTGCAATTAACCCCCTCTAAGGGTATTTCATGAAATTGCTATTTTTTGGGACCAAAATACCCCTCTATTTTTTCATCTTTAAATTTAATAAACATATTTTTGTATTATTTTATTAATTTATTAATTTTAAATCACTATAAATATTTTTTAACATATATTAATTATAAAAATAATATAAAAAAATAAAATTAAATAGAGGGGTATTTTGGTCCAAAGAAAATAACAATTTCATGAAATACCCCTAGAGGGGTTTAATTGCAAATTCAAGATAAGTTAGGGGGTTTTTTGTAAATGCAACAAAAGTTGGGAGGGTGGGATCACGGGGGCAATCACGGGGGGCATCACGGGGGCACTGTTGGGCGTTGGGGGGCGAGCCATTCGACCGACTTTTGAAAAGTCGAACGGGTGACGTGGCGGGTGATGTGTTCGACCGACTTTTCAAAAGTCGAACGAGTGAGGTGGCGGGTGATGTGGCAAATACTGCTCGACCTTTCAAAGGTCGAACAGATTAGGGACCTAATTAGTCTGCAAAAGGGTTGTTTAAGGTATAAAATCGATCGACTTTTGAAAGGTCGAGCATTTTAGCAAACTCTCGACTTTTCAAAGGTCGAGAGTGTTATTTCTGGTATTTTCAAACTACTTTGTCCATTCTTGGTAATACAAAACTTTTTTTGTCTCTACAGTAAAATTTTCCAAAAAAATAACTCTTCATTGGAATTGGAATCATATCATACTCTACTTTTATTTTCAAAGAGAATCCTAAGCTATTATTTTTCCTCACATGACAAACCCTATAAACTTTACAGTTGAGGAATTTTTTTTTGAATAGTACAGTTGAGGAATTTTAAGAAAAAAAATAACTCTTCATTGGAATTGGAATTTTAGTATGGAATCGTTTGCTTGAGCAATGCCTTTCATCTTCAGCATGGGTGTGCCTAAATCGGCTTTCATGAAGTTGGAACATTTTGAAATATTTCAAACAAAAAATCGATTGGCGAATTCGAACCACGGACTTGTCTCAAAGAGGTCGAAAGGTCCGACCAACGAACCACGCATACATATGTGCTTGGATCTCTAAAAAATTATAAAAACAATTCTAAAGCGTGGACAGGTGTCAAAACCTAAAAATCTCGTACATACTTCATATTTTTAATATACATAGTATAACAGTATAATAGTATAATAGTATATAGTAAGGAGATAAAAATAAAATACCCGAATTAACTCGAGTATTGACGCGGCAGCAATTAATTGGATGAGAACCATGGGTAACTGTGTGCATCGAATAGCTGCTGTCGCATTTATCATTTGAATTAATTCGGATATTTTTTGTCGAGTTTTGTAGCATTATTTTTTTGGTTTAAAAGTCTATAGACGGTTTATTAACATGATTGTCTTACAAAAAAAATTAGTTAACATCGTACTAAATGCATAATAACAACAAACTAAACAAAAGATACAAGTGATCGTGTCAATTTCTTTGCTTGTAGTATTATCTTAATTTCATGGTCTTTGTCGATGAATCTAATAACCGATTCTTTGACGATTTCGTGACATTACTGATTGCGCATCTTTCTTTTATTTTTTTCAAAATATTTCATATATACCCTTCAAATAGTCAAAATTAAATAAGAAATTAACATAGTTATTATTTACCCTTCTAAGAAACTCATAATATTATATGTTTATTCAAAAATAAAAAGTTACTCTTTCAAACACACAGCCTATTTACCATTTTAGAACTTACAAAAATATAAAAGATCCAAGTTATTAACTTCATGATGAAATTGTTAAGGTAATCACAAGTCTAGATAAATATTAGTTTTTAACGACAATTTTTTTTTTTAGGTTAAATTTAACATTTTGGATAGAAAGGCAGATATGTAATTTGTAGTGATCTATATTCCACAAGTTGCAATTGCCGAAAGTGTAGAGAAAAATAGGTAGGTTTGGTTACTTAACTTTGAAAAAGTAGATTTATAGCATCTTTTTCTTTATTTTAGTTGAGGTGTGTTTGTCTTTTAGCCAAAAAATTAAAAGGGACCGTATAGCTAACTTTTTCTCTTTTAAGTGTTTTTTTTCACTTTTTAGTGATGATCCAAATATAATTTCCAAGAAAAATTATATAAAAAAGGACAGGTTAAAAATACAACAAATCAAAGAATATCAATTACAAAACACTACATACCTACACAATGTAAATGAGAACCTTCAAACTTTACATACATCTACAAATATAATGTTCTAATTTTGCTAATAAAACCCTAAAAAAATCCAAAATAATAAGAAAACCTAGCCTACAAAACAACCGAACCCAAATCCCTTGTTAGGGCCAAGAATAGATCGGTCAGAAACTATACACTCACAAGAAGACCGGTAGGTACGTCGATACAACCTTTCACAATGGTTCGATTCGGACCCAATTGATCGTTAGCCCTTGAACCAATTCATAACACCCAAATTAGCCCCCAATACTCCAAATTAACCTCAAATTCATCCTTTTTGTAAACCAAAACAATTCAGGATATATTTGATATTAATCAGAACTGAACTTGTCACTTAAACACGCTCTACTTCCAAGAGCCAGTTCGATGCCTACGCCGAGACTTGTCAAGCATGGCTCCCAGCTCGTTAACCACATGCCACGTGGCATCACCTGGTTCAACTTCACGATTAAAAAGCAAGGCTCGCCTCTTGACCGGGTCCCAAAGGTTCCTCTGTATCGCGGTAAGATTAGTCTTCTTAACATGATCCAACACGGAGTCGAGCTTATCTATGTCGTGCTCGGCCACCGAGAGCGAGATATCGTCCCATCTTATCGTGTCACGAAAGGGCAACTCAATTCGGTCAGCGATAATAACAGGAACGCATCCGAGAAGCACCGACTCGACGAGTCTTGGGCTCCACGGTGCCCACCCTAATGGACAGAGACAAAACACAGAGCGTGAGATCTCTGCTTTGTAGCCATTCGATGGTTTTCTTTTCAGATAAAATCTAGGGTTGGTATTGTAGCGTTTGAATATCTCTGTTCTGATCTTCTTGCCATAGAAACGGCCATTGATGTTCTTGGGGTGAAGCTCTATTTTGCCTCGGAAAAAGACAAAGATGTCTCGTGTCGAGGACTCCGGATTTGGAAACTCGCGAGCCAATGAGGGGGTGACATATGGAGGGATGAGCACATGTGGAGCTTCTTGACAAACGTGAGTACCCTTCACACCAAATGTTTGCAGCAAGATTGATTCCTTCAGAAACGAGGGTATTCCATCTGCGATTGCCACGTCCTCCTACAAATATAGTTGAGAGAGAAGCTTGGCTTAAGAGAGAGAGAGAGAGAGAGAGAGAGAGAGAGAGAGAGAGAGAGAGAGAGAGACTCACCATGGGATGAAAGCAAGCGCCAAAATCGTGGGAGGTGACGAAAACATGGTCGTTGCCACGAGACCGGTTCCAAAAAGGGAATTTGGAAGAGATGAGATCGATAGCTTCTTTTATGAGTGGCTTAGCGTGGCCTAGAGAAGGAAACCCGTTTACGGTGGAGAAATTACACGAAACATAAATGGGCACGAAGAAAAAATCCGCATCATCAGGGTCCATGGCACGGCCTTGGTAGGTTAAGAGTGCTTCGTGTATCGCCACCTCAGCAGCGAACAATTGGGTCCAGCACCTAGGGTTGGCCAACCAGTCCTTGTTGAACTTGGAAGGCAAATCATAGACATAGATTCGAACTGGAGAAGAAGAGGAAGTGGGGAACTTGATTGCTTCCTTCAAAGCAATTGTGTTTGTTTTCTGAGGAAGCGTGGTTCTATCAAGAGAAGAAGGGCTCGAAAAGATAAAAAATGGCGATGTAGAATTCGAGATTAAAAAGTAAAGAGATAACGCTAACCAAATAACCCATTTATAGTGCTTTTTTAACCTATCCAGATACTGAAACTTGCTGTAATGGTGATGCCGAGTTCTCCTCGGCAAAAACTTCATCCTTTGGTAATGAAGCAGTCTCTGGTTCTCCATGGATTCAGCTTGAACAGCTCAGAACAGTACAGGACCAAAAGGTCCGAAACTTGAGTAGCTAAGAAGGTTGTAAAAGGAGAAATTAGAGTAGAAGTTACCGTGTACAACTTTCGAAATAGTCTTCGTTTCTTCGTTCCTACTCAAGTGGTGGGTACCTTTCTCTTTGTCTTCCTCGTGGCGTGGTGGAGTGGGCATCAATGGTGGAGGAGAAGAAAAGTCGAGGAAAGGGAGCGGTGGGTAAGAGATAACTTAAAGTTAATGAATGGTGTACGCAATAATAACGGCGGTGTCGGTGAATAATGTCGTATAGGGAAATCAGTTAAAATGAAATTTAATTACTTATTAATTATCTTATGTTTTATTAATTAGTTTCTTGGTGGGTTTGGTGAGCTGTCGTGTCACGTGCTCTTGTCAGATGCTTCCGTGAACAAGGTTTTCTCTATTCTGAACTTCAATTAAAATTTATATTTAACTTGATTTTTTATTAGGATCAGCGAGAGAAAATTATTAAGAAAATATGTAAGCAAATTTCTTATCCAATTTATTTATTTATTTTAATTAAATATAATTCGAAGAAATAAATACTAAATTTATAAAATAAACGCATTACATATAAAATATAATTTAAAAATAAGGCAAAATTTCATACGTACCCCTACAAACCCTACAATTTCGCATATATCCTTAGAAAATGTAAAATATTATGAATATCCCTACAAAACTACTAAAATTTCATGAATTCCCTGTTTGTTAGATTTCGGCTCACTATTCCTTCAGATTACCGCTAATTTGTAGTTTTTCAATTTTTCAATTTTTCCGACATAAATTTTATTCCTTATATAGATAGGGGGTAAAATTGAAAAAGAAAAATTTAACGGTAATTTTAACGGATAGTTAACAAAAATCTAAGAAAAAGGACATCCATGAAATTATGATCATTTTAACAAGATATTCATGATAATTCACGTTTTGCAAGGATATCTGTGAAATTGTGGGACTTTGTATGGGTACATATGAATTTTGACCTAAAATTAATAATAACTTAAAATTCAAAAATATAACTCCAAATCGATACAAAAAAATATTTATTGTTAACTAATCAAAAATATTTATTGTTGACTAATCAATAAATCTGTGAAATTTCGGCTCAATATTTCTCCCATTTTATTTCATCTCGTTTTTAGTATATGCTAGTCGTTGATTATTTAATAATTCAATATTATCATTAGAAGCATTATCTCCTTGAGTATTGATACAAATTCATTTGGTATCCGTTCGGAAACACAGGGAATAGAGGAAGAAAAATAATTCCAATTTATTTCAAATCTGTTCGAGAGATTAAATAGTAGAAGAGTGGAAAAAAAAAATTAAATTGATATTTTTTATTGAAAAGGATGAGAGAGATGACGAGAAAAAAATCATCTATTCCAATTTTTTTCACTCCTCCATCTCCCCCATTTCGAGAATAGAATTAGTTTTTCCACTTTATTCCAGTACTCTAATTTCATATTGCCCAACGGATCTCATTTCAAGAATAAAATAGCTGACCACGTCATATTTTCATTTATGGTCAACAATAAAATTATGAATGACAATAGTTTTCCACTTTATTCCATTTTATTTTGTCTTTTACATAATATTTTTACATCAAATTAGAAATACAACTACTGCATTTATTTCTTTACTGTGATGATCAAATTTTATATTAAATAAAAGGTATGCAAAAGACGATTTTTTATTATTTGTAAGTTTAATAGTATTTAATATTTAATAAATATTTTGACATGGACATATGAATTTGATTTTTTTTAGTTTTTAATTTGGAACTTACATAATTTAATATAAATAAATTTTAAAGTTTTCGCATTTATAGATTGTGGTTTACTTATATATATATTCATAAATTATTAGATGATCTTTTAAGTATCATGAGTTATCTTAAATTTGCAGGGAATATTTTTGTTGGCAGTGTATTTAAAATAATGAGTTTAAATAGGTACTTTTTCGAGTAATTTTAATTCTTTGTACAAATATCTACGACAACGGCCAAGTCATATCTTATCGAATACCGCATCGTATGTGTATACTCATTTAGTTTGAATCGAATACTTCACGAAATGTATTTGAATATTATGTGGGAAAATAATAATAATATATACTAACTATTGAGTTTAAATCAGTACCTTGTTTGACTCGAATTTCAATTTTTTGTTAATAACCGCGACAAAATATGAAGTACCGGATGTAATGTATTGGAATAATTTATGTTAAAATAATCCATATTTTTTTTTGATAATTCACAAATACTTGTCATATCTGCAATGTACGAACAAACATGCTTGAAAGATAAAATATCAAATAAAAACAAATTTTAAATATTTTTGACGCTAAACTTAGAATATCTAACACATCACATATAAAATTATAATTAAATATATAAACTATCAAAACTAAAATATAGACAATATACTATTATATACAATATAGGCACTATACTATGCCTATTACATTTAACTTTTAAAAAATAAAAATAGTACACTATACGTGTTAATATATTCTTGCCCAAATATGAACTGTTGAGATTTTTATTATATTTATTTTTTGAAAATTAAAAATAGTATGTAAGAGATGAATATCTTAAAAAAGTTGCAGGCTTTAATGGTTTTCAGGGCTAAGTCGGCCCATAAAATTGAGTGAATAGACAAAGAGACGGCGAGAGAGACGAGAAGGAGAGTGGAGGAAGATGGCATCGCCGTCGTTGGAGCTACCGGTGGAGCCACAGTCGTTGAAGAAGCTCAGCCTCAAATCACTCAAGCGAGCGGTAGATATCTTTGCGCCTTCCCATGGTCTCCAGTTACCTGTCGATCTCGAAAGGTCAGTTCTCCGGACATCCTAAACCCTAATTTTGATTAAACCCTCTCCTTTTTTGCCATGCGAATTTGTTTAAATCTTCTAATTTTCGTTTGGAGGTTCCATTGTTCTACCGACTTGGTCTTGTTTTGGCCCCCAATGCGTAGAATCCCTAATTTGCTTAAATTCGAGCCTTCCAACCCTGAAATCTCTCTTCTACTGTTTTCTTAAATTCGAATCTTTTTGCTGACGGGATTTTTTTTTTGTTTCAGCAAGAAGATACGAACCAGCTACAAGGTACTATATATATTTCTATGTCGAATCTTTATTTCATATATAGATTTTTTAATGATGTGGATGCAAAATAACTTAACCGGGGGGCTAAATGCAAAATATTCATGCAAAATCTTTCTTCATTTCTGGTTTACTAAAGGTTCGTGCCGAATATGGAGCGGTTAAAAGTTCACCTTCTGAAAACACAGTACGAAGTGGAGAGCATGGCAAACTGGAGAGCTCCTCAGCCCCATTAGCTCTTCCTGGTAAGGAGAGGGGCATTTTGGTCCTTTTACCTTTACCTTTACAATTTGTTAGTATCTCTGTAATTAATTAACTTAAAAACCTATCTTTTTCAGGCCCTGAAGTAAAAGATTCTACAAAAGAAAAGGGTAAAAGTGCAATTGTACCGATACAACCCATGCTTCCAAAAGCACCGTAAATTTCATACTCCAAACTTACAGTCATTATGATTATTATATTTTCCAATATTTTATAAAAAATATAAATGTATTTTTTTTTAATTACAGCGAATTGGCTATGCCAAGTAAAAGCACATCGATTATTTCAGTCCCTAACTCCTCAGATAGGTACTAATTTCATATTTATTATTTATTCAGGGTATTAACTGTATGATTCTCAATTATAAATTATAAGTAATTTATTTCTTTTTTTTTCAGATTTACTTCGGGTAGTTCATTAGTAGAAAGAGTTCTTAGTAAATGGCCCAAGCCAATCTGGCGTGCTCCTTGGAAAAATTACCGAGTACGCCCCTCATCTTTTCTAAAACAAAAAATCATAATATACCATTTTTATCTTCAAATATACCATTTTTATCGATAATAATGCAGGTCATAAGTGGCCATTTGGGTTGGGTGCGGTCTATTGCGTTTGATCCGAGCAATACTTGGTTCTGTACCGGTTCTGCAGATCGTACCATTAAGGTTCCTAAACTTTTCTAAATTTAATATTTATCAAAAATAAAGATAAATATAATTAATATTTTTTTAAAATAAATTTATGTAGATATGGGATGTTGCTTCTGGGCGATTGAAGTTGACTCTGACGGGTCATATCGAACAAGTCAGAGGTATTTATTTATTTATTTTATAAAGGGAAATTTGCATAAAAACACGCATATGTATTTATTTATTTCGAAATAGGTCTTGCGGTGAGTCAGCGCCACACGTACTTATTTTCCGCTGGTGATGATAAACAAGTCAAATGTTGGGATCTCGAACAAAACAAGGTTCATTTTTATTCTTAATTATTCTTAATATTAAAATTAATATAATTATTTAATTATTTAATTTATTAATTTGTTTTAGGTGATAAGATCATACCATGGGCATTTAAGCGGAGTTTATTGTTTGGCACTTCATCCAACGATCGATATTTTGCTTACCGGGGGTAGAGATTCCGTTTGCCGGGTACCAAATGTTTTTATTTAAATAAATAATTATTATATTTAATTCATTTTTAAAATATTTAATTTATTTTTTAGGTGTGGGATATAAGAACAAAGGCGATGGTTTGCGCTTTAACTGGACATGAAAATACCGTTTGCTCTGTTTTCTCTCGCCCAACTGTATGAATAATATTAATATTATTATTTCAATTTTATTTATTTATTATATGAAAAGAAATTAAATTAAAATTATGTTTATTTTTCTGATGTATTAGGATCCTCAAGTGGTGACGGGTTCGCATGATTCGACTATTAAATTTTGGGATCTCGTAGCCGGTAATTTAAAATTTTCAAAATATATAATTTATAGGACTGAAATGTTAAAAAGTTGAACTCTTTTATTTTGTTTAGGGAAAACAATGGCGACTATTACGAACCACAAGAAATCTGTCAGGGCAATGGCTTTGCACCCTAAAGAGTACGTAATTACGAGATTGCCCTTAAATCTATTTATAATTTTATTAATGATTAATTTATTTTATTCAGACAAGCCTTTGCATCGGCTTCGGCAGATAACACGAAAAAATTCAGTCTTCCAAGAGGCGAATTTCTCCACAACATGCTGTCAGCATTTAAATTAATTAATTATTTATTTAATTATTTAATTAATATGTTTAATTTTTATTTTTTGGTGTATTTAGGTCACAGCAAAAGACAATAATCAATTCAATGGCCGTGAACGAAGACGGAGTCTTAGCTACGGGAGGTAATCTTATTAATCAAAATTTATAATTTTCAAAAAATCTAGTGGCATAAACGTAATTTTATTTCAATTAAATTACAGGCGATAATGGGAGCTTGTGGTTTTGGGACTGGAAGAGCGGTCATAATTTCCAACAGGCTCAAACCATCGTTCAGCCAGGTCAGCATTTTTACACAATTAATTATTATTTACAAAATAATTATTTGTACTAATAATTATTTTTGTTTATTTTTGTGAATAACAGGATCTTTGGATAGTGAGGCGTGTATATATGCGCTGTCATATGATATGAGCGGTACCAGACTGGTAACTTGCGAAGCGGATAAAACCATAAAAATGTGGAAGGAGGATTCGAGCGCGACTCCCGAGACGCATCCTCTCCACTACAGACCTCCAGGAAAAGACCATCGTAGGTTTTAATATTTTATGTTTTCGAGGGTACATTTTTGTAGTATTTTATCTAAGATCGAAAAACTAGTTTATGTTTATGCTCATGTTTTTTCGCCTAATTAAAACTCACAAAATAGATTTCAAAAGAGATTTCGATACATAAACCCTAATTCTTAGGTCACTAAATTAAATTAACTTGACATAGTTAGTAGTCCAATTGCTGGCGTGGCTAGTCGAGGCATATAAGCTAACACTTTTAATCCATCGTTGTAACCGTGAATGTCTTGATTCGCAATGTAAGGACAAGGTGGGGCCCATTTCCATTCTTTCTTGTTGATATCGAGCAAAAGCACCGATGAATTTTGTTTCGATATAAATGCTACGATGCCTCCGTGACCAGCACATTCAAACGCACCTATTTGTACGCAAACAAACAAATATCAAGAAAAACCTTAGAAATATCAAGAAAGTAAAAATTTGGGTATATATAGACCTTGAGGCTCGCAATTCTGAGAGAATCGGGTTTGGGTATCGACTGGCATTCTCGCTATCTCTGTCCAAGTGGGCCCGCAATGTTGTAGCGCCCACACGCGAATACTTCTCGGTACGTTAAGTCTATTCTTCTCTACCATCGCTACCAATCCGATTCCTCCTGCGTTATTGCCGACTTCGACTAGAGAAGGATATTTAAGGAATCTTCGCATGGGGGGTTGGATTTTAGACCAAGAATTTGATTCCTGGTCGAAAATTAAAACCGCAAAAGGGGACACGCTCATGCAGTAAAACTTATTGTTGTTGAAAACCATTCGGTTCGGTTCGAGGCTGCATAGTCTCGGTAAATTGCTCGAGAGAGTCCACGGTGCAAAAATTCCAGTCGTAGCATCTGCGAGAAATAATTCTGCCGAGAGATTTTTCACGGAGAAAGGAGAGATTAGATCGTCGCCTGCGATTATTACCGAGAGAGACGAGGGTCCGACAGATAAGCCAATTGCTGGAGAGAGACGCGGAGTTAGGGTTTGAGGAAGATAAGCCGTGAGTTTCGATAAAGGGTTGATTAGTAAAAGAGATTTCGGCCCGGGGGAGAGAGAGATGAAACATAGCAAACCAGAAGAGGCTGCGATGGGAGAGAAGTTAGGGTTTGCAGGGAGAAGAGATGATAAGGGGAGAGAGTTCCAGGAGAGGGAAATAGGATCGAGAAGGAAGAGAGAAAATGGAGAGGAGAAGAAGGCGAAGAAATGGAGCGGAGGGGAGATGAAGAGATGAGAGTGAAGGAATGAAGTGGAGAAGAGGAGAGAGTGGATTCTACGTGAGAGGATACGGACACGGAAGAAGTCGGGGGGAGGGAGGAAGAGGAGGATACGATCGAAGAGCGGTGAAGGAAGACGACACCATATTTGAGGATCCATTGTTGTTGGTGGTGGTGGTGCTTGAATTAGGGTTTCATGGCAAGTTGAGGAAGAAGAAGGGAAATTAGGGTTTGGAAGTAAGTTCATGATCAGGGTTTGGTTTTCTGAAGAGTGGAGAACTATATGCATGAATTTTGGGCATACAGTTTATATGGTAGAGAGAGAAAGGATCAATAGGGATAATTAGCAGTTGTCTCTTGCGAGAAAAAAGAGGGAGTCACAAGTGATTGTACCAAAGATGGTACGAGCCCGCAACATTTAACACGACTTGAAGTAGTGTCATTTTGCCCTATACGGATATCATATCAGACAAAAAGAATAATCATAAAGCCTATATATTTAATTTAGCTTATAGTGCTCTATAAGTTGATGAAACCCTTGAAGAAATAGAAATGAGAAAAAAATCATTTGAGAAAGAACTTTAACAAAAGCCATAGTTAGAAATTTAGAATCGAGTCAAAGCTCAAACAGTAGTTATTCATCGACAAAATCTCCACAGAAAAAGAGAAACAAATTACAAAAACCTTTTACATGAGAAGAAGAATAAAAGAGTGGAATTATTCACATGAAACTGAGCAAGAGATATCTAACGTGATCCCAAACCTTACAGAAATGAAATCGAAATGAAGTTTGAGGTGATTAGTTGGTCAGAACTGAGTGTGGGCCCTTAATCATAAGTCCAATCCTGTCCGTACACGTCACTACACGGTATTTCATTTCCTAGTCTTGTTCTGTCATTAACTAGTCCCTACACTCACATTATAAACTTATAAGTTTCTCTAACCACTAGAGTAAAACTTTAAAGTGATACCATGTCCAAGCAAGGATCACTAGCTAGGGGGCTACTAACCTTGTCTACAAAGTCCCTACACTCATACTTGAAGAGAGTGCTACAGAGAGAGAGAGAGAGAGAGAGAGAGAGAGAGAGAGAGGAATAATGAAGTCTGAAACTCACAGTTTGTCTGTTACCATTTTGTATCTGCAGTCACTTATCCTTCTCTGCACCCTCTACTGTTTTGCTATTTTTGCTAAGTTTTTAAGGCCTTAGATTTGATCACAGGTGGATTCCTTCCTCTCCAGTAGTATACAATACTGGCGCACTCCGATTGAGCTATAGCCTATACTTCTCGCTTCTAGTTGTTGGAACGGAGATAATTACAAAATGGAGAAGTTCTGGCTGTTAGTAGAAGGACAAAATTATACCGGGTTCCCTCGTGAGTTCGAAGTTCGAACCTATGCGGCTGTTCAATGCAAGTGATTTTTGAAAGATATGGATGGATTCTTGCACTGTCGAGAGTGGAGTATTCGAAGGATATTAATGTCTCAGGTGTATTATTTGATAAGTTAGAATTCAAAATAATGAAAATTAAATTTATTGTTTGACGTGAAAAAAAACTAAAAAATAGTTGAAAATTAATTTGATTAGTTATAATAATTGTTTAATCACAATTCCAAATAATAATAATAATAATAATATAAGTATTCATATATGGGAAAATATACTTGGCCCCCAACATGCAAAAAACATCCTTGATGAGGTGGCAAAAGGGAGATTAAATGGGGTTAAATGAGTTGTTTAGCCTCTTTAATTGACCCGATTAAATATTAATTGATCGTTTAGTTGAATTGACCCGTCAATTAACATGTATCAATATTAACATTTAATCGTGTCAATTAAACGTGTCAATTAACATTTAATCGAGTCAATTAGAAAGGCTAAATAATCCACTAATCTCCTTTTTGCCACCTCATCAAGGACCTTTTTTGCATGTTGGGGGGGCACCATATATAACCTCTTTATATATTATTATTTACCACTAACTTCAAAACTAAGTCATCATAAGTTCTACCAGAGCTGATGCACGAAATAATGATTAATTTTGCATATTTTTTTTTGAAGAGAATCTTTAACCGTGGCCATTGAACTATACAATTTTAATGGTGGTATCGGATACGTTGTTGCAGGGCCGGCCCAACGATTTCACGTATCCGAAGCCAAAATAAAAAATGCACTCGTAAATTAATTAATTTGCTCAAAAATATCAAATTTAAAATTCAAAATATATTACATTACTTATAATTCAAAAAGAACAAAATATATAATTCCAAAATAACGTACTATTATAAAATTTCACCTAAATATATAATTTACAAACGAATTTCAATCCCATTAGAGATGAAATTAATATACAATTTCAAACATTTCAATCCCATTAGAGATAAAATTCAACATAATCTCCTTTGAAATTAACAAATTGACAAATGAAATTTACAAACAAATAAATAAATCAACAAATCTAACATAATTACAAGCAATTTGAGTCCAATTTATTAACAAATTATCAAATCAACAAATTCATTTAGCCCCAAATTCAATTTAAATTTAATTTCAAGTGAAAAAACTAAATTAGAGATGAAATTAGTTTGAGAGAGAAAGAGATTATACAATATGGAGGTAGTAGGAGAATAATTAGCAAGAAAATCGGAGAAATTCCCACCAAAATCGTCAAAAAATCGAGAAATTCCAATACCTAGTTCCAAACTCAAAAACACCCAAATGCTCCTCAAATCCCTACTCAAATTTCTTGAAATCCACCCAATAACCAATAATTAAGCTCCACTACTATTCTCCTTGATTAAACGCACGAAATCCACTCAAAAAACCATTCCGTGATACCCACTTTTTTTTTGCAAAAATTTCCTGTCGAGTCCACTATCCAGAGAGGGATGGAGAGAGGGAACACAAACGGTAACGGGTTATTGGGTATATGGGGCTGGGTGGGGCGGGTATGGGTCGGGTTTAGAGTAAATAAATATAAATTGTCCATTCATCTTATTATTTTGTATATGCATAATAAAAAAAATAAAAAAATTTGGACCCCCATTTTTTTTGGACCCGAGCTCAGGCTTTCCTGGCCTTATGCATGGGCCGGTCCTGCATTGTTGGTCACCACCTCCACTTTTGCCGAATTTCATAAAGCTCCAAATGATTCTAGCTACTTCCTCGGTGCTAGGAATCTGGTGGTCTTTGTTTATTTTAAGGTGATTCCCGAAAAGGTAGAGTCGAATGTAGATACCCTCCAAGAGGTCTTTTTCGTAATCCTCAGCCTTCTTCTGTATCTTTGGTCAGTTGGTCACGGAAGTGCTTCCAATCATGCACAGTCACGGCTTTCCCTTACTTCGATTCTAGTCTGATGTCACGTGACAGATAAAAATTATGAAATATACTGAATCATTCGTTATATATATTTTTTTTGAAGAGAGCCTAGAGCACGAAACGTGCTCTTGCAGCTCCGATTATATATAAGTGCGCAAAACGCCAATTTTACAAGCGAATCAAAATTACAAGTAATACAAGTATCCTAAACATGAGAAAATGGATCTAACTTAACGTAAGGATGAACTAGCAATTGAATTCTCTATACTCGGTTAAATGCTATGTTCCAAGCCTTGACTAATTCTCTGATGCACTCGTTATATATATTTATATAGTTCAGCAAAAAATTGAAAAAACCAAGCCCTTCCCGGCCGCTACAAACCCCCTGAATATGAAGTTTAAATTATCACTTATAAAATCTGATATTTTGACATATTGCCCTTTAAAAGTCTCAAATATATCCCTACAATTTTATATATACACTATATCCCGTATTTTTTCCATATGGCGTTTTTTCTTCCATTTTCGATGTATACCTCTCAATTTTATATTAACTGTATGTATTGAGTATCTCTTGAAATTGACATTTATATCCACCATGTACATCATACATTCAAAATCTAATTGTGGACAATACTTCATGATACATTCAAAATCTAATTGTGGACAATATTTGAATTATAAATGTCAAGAAGAATAAAGTCCATATAAAACTCATAATTTGATAGTTATAGAAGGAGAAGAAAAAACAGACGAACTGGCGGCACTGTAGCGAAGGAGAAAAGAGCGACGATACTGGCGGCACTGTAGCGACTGGAGCGACCGTACTGTAGCGACGATACTGGCGGCACTGGAGAGAGAGCGACGATGAAGCGCTCTGACGGCGACCCAGGAAATCTCTCGCGGCACTGGAGAGACCACGGAGGAAGCTCAAAAGGGACAAATGGAGCCTCCAGTCCACGCCTAGGGAAGCTGCGACCGGTCGCCATTGGTGACGGTTGGCACGTCCTGATGAGACACGGCAGGGAGATACCTTCTTTTACCCCCCTACGGACTGAGCGTGCGATCCCGTCGGTCACCACTGGTCGCCATCGGTCAGGAACCCTCAACCCTAGCAAGATACAAGCACACCCTCATAAACCGAGCCCCTCCTTCCCTCCTCTCTCCTCTCTTCTGCCTTCTCCTTTCACCCCTCTTCAACTCTCTAAACCTTACACACAAACTCTAACAATGGAGAAGGAGAAAGCTATCGCTGAGGAAACCGAGGGGAAATACCCGACTCGCTCTTATGCGGCAGCGCTTAGACAACCATCACCGGACTCTTTCATGGCTTCGGCAAGGTTGGGCCAACAAGTTACGGATGGTTTCGAGAGAGACCAATCAAGGAAAAGGGGCCCCCGCAACACGAAGACGAAATCGAGTCACCGGAAAGGCTCTCATGGCCCCCCACGGACAAGCCGGAATGGCAAGACCTTTGCCGGAAATGCCTATTCCCGGGCCACCCGACGGAATCGTGTAGGAAACCGCGGGCATGTGTGAATTGCCGACTTCCGGGTCACATCGCAAAATATTGCCCCAAAAAAATGTCAAGACGGGCCTCGGTATGGCAACGAGAGCAAGATGTGGGACAAAGCTCCAAACAATGGATTCAAAGGAAAGCTCCGGCTTTGCTCGGACATGGATTACCAGAATTCAAAGGAAATGCAAACACCGCTTCTCAATTGAATGCTAACTCGCAACCGAAACCGGCCTCTACCACCAATTCGAACTCTCAATTGTATTCTAGACCGCGAGTTGGCTCTCAAAGTGACTCTCTTAGAGGATCTCGGGGGGATTCGGCATCAAAAGAAAGCTCGGTCATTGTTCCGATTCGCCTCACGGACCGAGAAATTAGTCGATCCCGCCAAGGATTGGATCACCCCAAAATCACGATAAATCGAAGCGCCGCCGACCCAAAGGAAACCGAAAAAAAAATTGCTCACGTCTTTTCCAAGCAATCGCCAAAACAAGAAATGGAGATCGTTAGATGGAGAAGGGGCGTGGTAATTGACGGTAGGATGGTACCGCATCATAATCTCCATACCCTACACATTCTCATACAAAAACTATGGTACCGCCGAGAAAAATACGAACTCTCGCATCTCTCCAAGGATCGATACATCCTCATTCTACCCGAGGGCACAAACCGAGAGGATGTCATCGCCAAAGATCTCCTCCCACTACGTCGCGCAAATTTCGTCAATTTTCCATGGGAGCTAACTTTGGGAGGGGAACGCACCGAATTTCCAAACCGGGTATGGGTAACTCTTCAAAACCCGCCACCTCCGACATGGTGTATAGAAGAATTAACCAAGATCGCGAGCTCGTTCGGTATCTTGATCAATCACGGCCCGCTAGTCAATTTAACATCCATGGAAACTTTAGACATCCTCGTGGGAGTCACGGCCGAGGCAAAAATACCGACGGACATCCTCTATACTCACGCGGGGGTGACATGGATCATCAAGTCCTCCGAAAAGAGTATTCTTCCGGAACCGCTTCGTTTTTACAACCCTCCTAATCCGGAGCCACCGGCCGAAATCTATCAAGACATTCAAGCTCGGTTAAAAGCGGAGGTAGAAAGAGGCCTAATCCCGCAAGAAATTGAAGATTTCAACCAAGGGGCAACACACAAACCGATCTCATCGAGCGATTGGATGTCCGATGGTTCGGCCAACTCGTCCGAAAAAGACGAATCGCTAACGTGGAAAGGAAAGGTAGCGGTAGACAAGGAATGGCTCCACCAACTTTGGAGTTTGGCGGGTGAAGGACTCAAATCGAATCCGAGCGCCTCACCTCTTTTGATAGGTGAAATTGGTCGCAAATCCCTCCGCGACGCGGGGATTATACAACAAATCTTAGAGATCGAAGCAACGGAGCGATCCAACGACAACAAAGAGCTCGCCTCCACTCCCGACAAACCAACAAATAATAAATCCGAGCCGAAAAAAAGGAAAATCATCCCCTCCAAATCCATGCAGGGGCCTCCAGCAGCAGCTACCGGCACACGAGCGGAAAAGGAAAAAAAAAAAAAAATGGAGCTGAACCAGGGGCAAAAGACATCTCGCGGCACTGTAGCAGCTGTACAATGTACTGTAGCATACACTGTAGCCGATGTACCAGGTACTGTAGCAGGAGCTGTACCAGGATCTGGGGGAGGAGAAAAAATGGAATCAAAACAGGGAACTTCGGCAGCGACAGAAACTGTTGCGGCTAAAAAAATGACGCCGAAATTGATACCGGATCGGGCGACCGATGCGGATCCGATTAGCAAACCCACATCCGTGCCAAGGGAGATCTCCATTCCAAAGGATGACGAAGGTATAAACATACTTCTCTCCTCAATTCACAAGGAAATAATTAAAAAGAAAAAGAAAAGAAAAGCAAAGGTAATTAAAAAAAAAGACCAAGGAAATTCCACATCCATAGTTGCGAGATCAAGTTCGCGGGTCAAGACACCCTCAAAAAAAGTCGAGGAAATGTCAAGACAAAATAAATTAATCAAGAAAACAAAAAATACTAAAACAAATCCCAAACCGAGAGCGAAAACCCTAATTAAAAAATTAAATGAGGAAGAAATAAAACAAACCCCTCTCACCCCCACACAAATTGCCGAGATCCATGACGCTCTCGGCATAGACTCTAATTACTCGCCCACCATACCAAAAAACACAACAATACATCAATCCGCCACTAAAGGACCCCCCGCTCCAACAACAAAATTGAAACCCTTCAAATTAAAAAACAAAATCACTTCCTTCTTTGAACTAGCAAATATAAAAAAGAAATCAAAAATTAAAAACAATAAAAAAAAAGGGGTTTACTAACCAATTCTTCTACTCTAAATTATCGAGGAAAAACAAAAGGAAAAGCGGTGGTGCATTACACGACCCAAGGACACGAAGAAGAAATACAAGAAAGAGATGAAGAGGATGAAGAGTATTTCGAGGAGGCTTTGGAAGAAGCCGATGAAGGAAAATGTAACATTTTATCATGTGTATGAACTTAAACATTTTATCTTGGAATGTGCGTGGTTTAGGATTAAAAGAAAAATGTAACATCGTCAAGGAAATGATACTCAAATCAAAAGCAAATATAGTTTGTCTTCAAGAGACCAAATGGGGCACGGCCAATCCTTTCCAAAACAAAAGGATTCTAACGCGTAAACACGACAACGTCGTCACAAAAGAGGCAATCGGCACAAAGGGGGGACTCCTAGTGGCGTGGGACAAGAATTTCGTGCTAATCTCCTCCTTCCAATCAAATTCGTGCCCAAACGTAATCCTTCGAGATTCTAAACACAATAAATTCTTAATCTCAAACACATACTGCCCTTCCACGTGCCTAGGAAAAGATGAATACATCGAGGAAATAAAAAATCTAAATATTGTCACCAAACTCCCATGGATTATAATTGGCGATTTCAATCTCATTCGAGCGAGCACCGAAACAACCGCAATCTCGACAAATCTCCAACATATTCTAAAATTCAATGAGGCAATCAATTCGGCTCTTATAACCGAAATTCCGCTCCGAGGGAGGAAATTCACATGGTCCAACAAGCGAGACAACCCAACTCTAGCACGTCTAGATAGGGCCTTTGTTTCCCAAGAATTCCTAAACTCACAAGATTCAATCTTGCTTCATGATCTTCCAATGATCACTTCCGACCACTCACCAATAATGCTTTCTCTCAAATCCGCAAGAATTTCTACTACAAAATTGTTCCGATTTGAAAGGGCATGGCTTAATTTTCATGAAGCAAACCAAATAGCAATTGCTTGTTGGGCCGAAACCCCCTCAAGTAGCTCGAACAACCTTGAAATTCTCACTCGGGGGCTAAACAAACAAGGAAAAACCTCAAGGAATGGGCAAAGTCATTTTTCAAAACATCAAACACAACCTTAGACGATGGTAAATTGATGATTAAAATCTTAGATTTGGCCGAAGAATCTCGTCCACTCTCTAACGATGAACTACGCCTCCGAATTAAGACAAAGAAAAAAATCCATGATCTTATAAATTACAAAGAGACCATGTGGCAACAACGAAGCTCATGTACTTGGCTTCAACTAGGTGATGCAAACACGAAATACTTTCACGCAATCGCATCCGCAAGGAACAAGGGAAATCAAATATCGGAACTAAAATTAGGAGATGAAACAATTACGGACCCGTCCACCATTATGCAAAAATTCGATAGCTACTATGAAAATATTATCGGTTCGGCCCCAACGACAACAACGACCTCCGACCTTACCGTTTGTCTCCGACCCGAAACCGAAAATGATATGACCATTTTCCTCTCCGACTTAGCTTCCCCTTTCACCGAAACCGAAATCATCTCCACAATAATGAAAATGAAAAAAGGAAAAGAGGTGGGACCCGAGGGGTTCCCGATAGAATTCTACCAACATTTCATACAAACTCTTAAACCGTTACTACTCGGTATTTTCGAGGATTTTTTCCACCATAGGATAAATCTCGGCCCCATTAATGATGCTATAATAACGTTATTACCCAAAAAAGAAGCGTCCAAGGAATTGAAAGATTTTCGGCCAATTAGCGTCATCAATACAATAGGAAAAATGATCACTAAAACACTAGCTTCTCGGCTCCAACCAAAAATGGAAACACTAATCCATCGAGATCAAGGGGCGTTCATTCAAAAACGCTCGATTGCCGAGGTATTCCTCTCGGCTAGGGAGCTACTTAGCTCAATAACAAGGAAAAAAATTCCGACGGTGATGATTAAAATAGACTTTCATAAAGCCTTCGACACCATATCATAGGATTACATAAACAAATTATTGCAAACGAGGAAATTCCCTCCGAGATGGACTGCATGGATATCCGGTCTTCTTTCTTCGGCCTCTTCAAGGGTTAAAATTAACGGCTTGCTAGGGAAAAAATTTCGACATAAAAGGGGGGTTCGTCAAGGCGACCCTCTCTCCCCCATGATTTTTAACCTAGTCGCCGACTCTCTTCAAGGTTTTCTTCTTAAAATAAAGGGGCTTATGAGCATACCGGTTCGATACGTCTCAAGGGCTCTCCAATACGCGGATGACACGATCATCTTCGTAGAAGCTCATCCAAAGAATCTAAAAATCCTAACATACGCCCTACAAATATTTCAAAATATCACCGGCCTTAAAATTAATTTGGAAAAAACCGCATTCGTCCCAATTGCGGTCCCGAGCGATTTGCACCCCACGATCAAGAGAATCCTCAATTGCACTCAAAAAGAATTACCTATCATATACCTCGGGATGCCTCTAAACCATAAGAAACTAAGGAAAATAGACTTCATACCCCTCATAAAAAAAATGCAATCAAAGCTATCGGGTTGGAAAGGGAAATTCTTGTCTCTAGGTGGCCGTCTAACACTCGCGAAATCGGTCCTCAATTCGATCCCAACCTACTTCATGCAATGTTTTAAATTACCGAGTTGGCAAAGGAAATGAACAAAATAACAAGAAAATTCCTTTGGCGAGGAGACCAAAATTGCGTTGGCGCTAATTGTCTCGTCAATTGGAAAAAAGTTTGCCTTCCGAGACAAAACGGAGGTTTAGGGTTGATTGACCTAGAAACACATGACATTGCCCTTCTCCTCAAATGGCTTTGGAAAATCTCGGTTGAACATCAAGGAATGTGGGGTGAAACCATTTTTCAAATATACGGCATCAACCATGCCGCAAACCTTCCCTCCATACCCGCACATCATGTATCCTATTTTCTCAAGGATCTCATAGCTCTAATACCCATCTTCAACATAGCATTCACCCCGGACCCGACCAAGTCTTCACCATCTTGGCTCGGGAAAGAGGCCTTCTCCACATCCGCGAGCTATGCCCTCACCATCAACCCAGGGATTACGTGCAAATGGAACGCAAAACTTTGGAAAATAAAGGCACCACTAAAAGTTAGATTTTTTGGATGGCTAGCGAGCCTCGGAAGAATTTTAACCAGTGACAATCTATCGAAGATGAATTTTCCAAATGTACAAGCTTGCAAAAATTGCAACGCTACGGAGGAAACGGGTCACCACCTATTGATCGATTGCCCTTATGCCCAAAGGGTTTGGAGAGGGATCTCGGCTCATCTCGGCATATCTTTCCATGGGAAAGATACAATAGTTGACTCGTGGCTCAACAATAGAACCACCCCATCCGACAAGGAAAAAGGTATTTTCGATACTCTCTTCTTTGCAACGATTTGGACCATTTGGAAGGAAAGAAATTCGCGACTATTCGACGGAAAGAAAGCACCACCATCGATAACGATAACAAATGCTATCAACGAAGGCTCAAATTGGTCCAACCACTGCTAAGGAAACGCCGCACATCTAGCTCCACCCGGGTAGCACGGATCTTAATTTCTCCTACAAGCTTTCCCTATTTTCTATTCTTCTTTTGTTTAAGTTCTTTTTACATATTCATGTAAAATTAAAAAAACGATATATTAAACTTGCTTTAATATATCAAAGAAGCTATGCTTCCTAAATTTTCAAAAAAAAAAAAAACTCAAAATTTTTAAAACTCTTTACGATAACGACAATTACTTGCATGAGATGATCTCATATACAATATATGTCGATAATTTTTTAATTGTAAATATAAAAAATATATGTTAAAAGGAACAGAACTCATATAACACTCATGATCTTTGAAACTCTATGCAATTCTTTCTTACTCATATAACGACAATTACTTGCATGAAAATATAAAAAACAATATCATGTTTTGCAGTGACTTACGTAATATTCCAAATCTCCATTCGTTTGTTTCAATTTTAGCTCGATTAACCCAAGTACACATGATTTAGAATTTAGATGATTTGTCAAATTTCCATGTCCAATTTTAGCTCGATCAAAATATTTTACTCGTGTTAGACTTTAATTTAACATTTATTTAAAAATATATTAATTAATTTTTTGCAGGTGTTAAACTTTATTTTGTATTTTTTGCGGAATTTTTGAAAATTAATAAAAAATTGCTTGTGTATATCTTCCATTACGGAGTTTTTCGAGAAAAATTTGAAAATAAAAAGTTTTCCTCGTTTAGAAATCTATTTTAAAATTGTTCTAAAAAATAAGATTATTGATATTTTTATGAATGTGAGGCTTCATTATTTGCATTTTTGCAAAACTTTTGAAAAAATAGATATTTGCTTGCGTTAATCTCCAATTGTGGTTTTTTAAGGAAAATATGAAAACTAAGTATTTGGGTTCGTGTTAGACTTTAATTTTAGCATTTTTAGAAAAAAATATTATAGTTGATTATTTTCAAGGCATTGGACTTCACAGTTTGTATTTTTGCGAAATATTTGATAAAAAAAATAGATATTAGCCCTCGCCAATTTTCAATTACGGAGTTTTTTTACAAACACATGAAATTATATTATTTTGCTCATTTTGGAAATCTATTTTGACATTAGTTTGAAAATATGATAATTGATTTTTTTAGAGTGTCAAGACTTCACTTATCGAGTTTTCGCGAACGTTTTGAACGAATAAAAATATGTTTGTGTTAGACTACAATTATAGAATTTGTTTGAGAGAAAACATGAAAATAAAGTATTTTGCTCATTATATTGCAATTTTGGCATTTTTTGAAACATATGATAATTAATTTCTTTGCGTGAGTTAGACTTCATTTTTTTACGATTTTTTTGCAAAAATAAATATTTGCATGTGTTAATATCCAATTACGGAGAATTTTAGGAAAACATTAAAATTGAGTAACTTTCTCATCTTAGACTTCAATTTAAGCATATATTTTTTGTTGTTGAGTGATGAGTACATTCTAAATATAAGCACGCATCTAGAGGAGTTTGTATTTAGGGGGGGCTTTTAAAAATTACTAATTCAACTTAAAATATTTTTTGACAATATTAAAAAAATAGGAGAAGTAATGTGTAAAGTAATTCATAAACTAGGAAAACTTTGGCCAATCGGTGTTATTTGAATATCATCAAAAAATGAAGTTTGTTTTGACTTGTTTGATGATATCCAAAATAACACCCGAGATACAAATTTTTTTATCTAAGTGTGATTAATACTAATATTTTACGAAATAATATGGTGAACTCTTGTTTGTGGAGAATGAATGTATAATCTCATTATTTAGAATAATAGGGCCATGAATAACACTACAACACATGTGTTTTTTAGGGTCGGGCCGCCCCTAAAATATACTCATTATTGGGTCGGCCGGCCCCAATAAGGCTTTTGGGTCGGTCAGAACAGGGTCAGCCCGACCCTGATTGTTCAAAATTTTGGGTCCGCCCGCCCCAACTTGGTCCAACCGCCCCAATAAGGCTTTTGGGTCGGTCAGAACAGGGTCAACCCGACCCTGATTGTTCAAAATTTTTGGTCCGCCTGCCCCAACTTGGTCCAACCGACCCAATAAGGCTTTTGGGTCGTCCCTTTATTGGGTCCGCCCGACCCTAAAATCAGGGTCCGCCCGCCCCTGTAGTAAATCCCGTCCCAATAAGGTTTTTGGGTCGTCCTTTTATTGGGTCCACCCGACCCTAAAATCAGGATCCGCCCGCCCCTGTAGCAAATCCCGTCCCAATAAGCTCTTGCAGCTGCCCGCCCCTGTAGCAAACCGACCCAAAAGATTTTGCAGTTGCCCGCCCATATTCTCTACCCGCCCCAATAGTGTGTTTGGGTCGGCCCGCCCCAAATCTGCCAGACCCAAAATATGAGACATGTGTCCCTTCCCCCTCTCGTCTCCCCTTTCTCTCTCTTTATAACCCCTCCTCTCCCCTCTCTCTCTTTTTTCCCCTTTCTTCCCCTCTCCAAAATACTTTTTTAGTAATTTTAGTATATTTAGTATAATTTACTATATTTTGGTATTATTCAATATTTTTTTAGTAACTTATAGACTTATTTAAATACTCTTCTTTATTTGTGTTAGTTAAATATTTCAAATACTCTTTTCTTATTTTTTCTTATTTTTTTACTCTTTTTGTTTTGTAATTTTTTTGTTTTTTAATTTTTTACTGTTTTAATTTTAATTTTTCTTCATATTTTGTTTTTAAATATTTCTCTTTTTTATTTTTAATTTTTTACCGTTTTTTTGAAGGTTGGTCTCGTAGGGCTGGAGATAGGTCTCGGAGGGTTGGAGGCGGGTCTCGCAGGAGCTGGAGTCTGTTCTCGCAGGAGCTGGAGGAGGGTCTCGCAGGAGCTGGAGGCCGGTCTCGCAGGAGCTGGAGGAGGGTCTCGCAGGAGTCGGAGGCGGTTCTCGAGGAATACGAGAAGGCATTGGAGTAGGAGAGTCTCGAGGAGTACGATAATTTTATATTAACTTTGTGATTTCATTATTTATTTCTAATTATTTTCCTGAACTTAATTTGAAATTTGATTTGGTTTTGTGTAGGAGAGTCTCGAGGAGTACGAGAAGGCATTGGAGTAGAAGAGAAAGTCCTTCGTTGTGCATAAAGTATCGGAGAGGAAAGTATTTTTTAACAATTATTTATTTTTTGACAATTTTGTATTATTTTGAAATATTTCGTTGGGAGGGCAGGGTAGGACCATGGGAGATTACTTTTGAATTATGTATTGTTTATTTGAATATTTGTATTATTTTGTATTATTTGTGATATTATGTGGGGGTTCTGTTTTTGAATTATGTTCTGTTTTTGAATTATGCGATATTATTCGTATTATTTGTATTATTTGTATTATTTTTGAATTTGTGATATTATGTAATATATATATAATACAAATATAATAACAAAAATAATAATGTATATAATAAATAATAATATATATATAATTATTTATATAATTAATTATTTATATATTTATTGCGCCCTATTGGGTCAGTCCGCCCCTGAACCCTGTATAGATGTGATCCTGCGCTGTGATTGGACTGACACACCTTTAGGGTCGGCCCGCCCCATTAAGTACCGTCCCAAAAGGACTATAGGGTCGGCCCGCCCCTGTTAGGGACGCAACCTTTAGGGACGGCTAGTTAGGGTCGTCTGACCGTCCCAATAAGCTATTGGGGCGGTTTTGAGGCCTTATTGGGTCAGTTTTGGCCGCCCCAATAGGCCAGGTATGTTGTAGTGTAAGCCTTCCTTTAACAAAAGCGCATTGGTTTATAGAGATAAGATTGGGTAACAACGGTTTTATTCGGTTCACGAGTATCTTCGCTATGATCTTATAAATAAAGTTACATATACTTATTGGTCTATAATCGGTAACTTTGAAAGGATTATCAATTTTTGGAATCAGGCAAATATTGGTTGCGCCAAAATTATCCGGGATTGAGAGGTTTTTGAAGAAGTTATGCACCAATGGAATAAGATCAGAACCTATTACTTGCCAATTATGATGAAAGAACCTTGGGCCGTTGGACCCAAAGAGAATACCGTTTGAACTATTTCGGCTTGATCATGTTTAATTGATAACAACTCGATATTCTGGTTAGTTAATTTTTCCAAACTTGAAACCACTTTGTCTGAGATTTTATTACCTATGGTATCTGGCATACAAGTTGAAAAATACTCCGCAAACCATACAATACGCGGATGAGACGTTAATCTTTCTAGAAGAAACATATCTCATGTTTAATCCACCTTTTCCGTCATATCGGACCTTGAGATCAATTGGAACAAAACCCGTTTTGTTCCCATCTTGATACCAGATGATCTTGTGCCAAACATAAGTCGTATTATACATTGCGATCCAAAACCATTACCGATAATATATCTAGGAATACCACTATCCTATAAAAACCAACAAAAATCTCCTTCCAACCTTTGTTGGAGAAAATTAAATCACGTATCAACAACTGGCAAAGCTCCATACTATCTCTGAGAGAGGAACAACTCTAATCAAATCTGTCTTACGTGCTTTACCGGCATATTACATACAAGTTTTTCTACTGTCAAAATGGCTCATCAACCAAATCATTTCACTCATAAGAGCTTTCTACTCGGGGACAGTGACAAAATAAAGGGAGGAGAATGTTTAGTGGGAGTCGTGATGTATGCACCCACTTATCTTACCCCCCCCCCCCCCCCCCCCCCCACCTCTTGATGTGCTGTAAAGTGCTGGGTGTTAAACCTTAAATGATATTTTTTTTCCGAACCCTTAAGGGGATCCATTTTTTTACCCATCCATCGTTTAACAGGCCCAACGTTTAACAGGCCCATACTCTATATATAATTAGAAACCCTATTTTTCTCTCTCCTCTCATTCTCCATAGCCGCCTCCTCTCTCTTTCTCTCTCTCTCTCTCTCCACAGCTGCCATGCCCATCGTAAATGCCGAAAACTGGGGATCCGCCGCCGCGCAACTGTCGCTTACGTTCCCTCTCTATGCACGCGACCCCTACACACTCTCTCTCTCTCTCTCTCTCTCTCTCTCTCTCTCCAGCCATGGCGGCCACTCCACAACAGCAAGCCTCAGGTAAAATCGGCCGATTTTTCTCGCCTTGCTCTGGTTTAACTCGATTTTTGTCGTTTTTTCTCGGGTTTAAATCGATTTTTCTCGCTTTTCAGACCAAATCGGCCGATTACGAGTAAAAAGGGGTAAAATCGGAACGGTGCCGGCCGATTCCGGGTTGAACTCGGCGATTATTTTGTAAATTTTTAATTTTCAGGGTTTGTTTTGCAGTATTGTAAATTTCAGGGACTGTTTCGCAATTTTTCAGGGGCTCTTCCGTAAATTTGTAATTTTTCAGGGGCTGTTTTGTAATTTTTCATTTTCTGTAAATGTCAGGGGCGGTTTTGTATATTTGATCGATGTTATAATAATGAGACATATTATATTGACCTTGTTTGTAAGATTTAATTAAGGAAAACAAATTGTTTATGGTTGAAATAAGAGATTAAACCAAAAAAATGTTGAGATTACGTTTAAAAAAACAAAGTTTGAAATCATCACTAAAATTGTTTATGGTTGAAATAAGAGATTAAACCAAAAAAATGTTATTTAACAGACCCGCTAAGAATGAAATCCGTTTAACAGTTTAACAGACCCAAACAAATTGTTTATGGTTAAACACCAAAAGATTATCAAAATTAGCAATTAACGGACAATGAAATCATCAAAATACAATAACATTAAAATTAGCAATTAACGTTTAACAACATAATTTACTAATTAACAAGAACTCAAACATTCAAACTCACACAATTCAAAATTCAAACTCAAAATCATTTTCCCTCCAAACAGGTGTTAAATGATAATCTGCACCATGAACAATATTGAGTTAATCGTGTTAAGATAATTTTGTACCCTCCAAACTTGTATAATTTTGTATTGAGTTAATCGATGAACAATATTGAATTTCTGTCAACTAGGGTTTATTCATGTTATATAATTTTGCATTACTTGTTGATTTTCTGGTAAATAAATTGATTCAATAAGTTTAATTTATGTTTTAGGTTTTTTGAGGCACCAGTACCAGAGGGCATTAATTAGGTTTTATTATCAATTTTCAATTAGACATACTTTTTCTTTTGCTAAATTTCGATCTCCTGTGAGGCTAGGTTACTTTTTTACATGATTATATAAAATTAAAACGATGTATTAAACTTGCATTAATATATCAAAAGAAGCTCCGCTTCTTATTTTTCAAAAAAAAAAAAAAGATGACTTTGCTAGATTTCACCAGTCAGAATTGTTCAAACTTTCGCAACAACAAAAATATTAGAATTGTTCAAACTTTCGAAATAACAAAAATATTATAATCTTCAAACTTTCGCAATAACAAAAATATGTATAAGTTTGTGTAATTAGTTCGCGTACCACTTCGGATTAATTAGAATGATTGAAATATTTTTTGTGCCAATTGATTTTGGATAATTATTTTGTGTTTTGTGTACCATTTATTTTAATAACTAATTTGTGTACCTTTTTTTTGGATAATAGTTTGTGCACTAATTTTTGTAATTAATTAGTTTGTGTACCTAGTGTCAACTACGTCGTATTTTTGTCAATAACAGTAAACGAGTGTGTGCTACTGTTCGAACGGTAATCTTCGAGGATCGTGTACTTATCAAAAGCACATGCTTTTATTAATTATAATATATTAATATTTTTTTTGTGTATTTTCATCAAAGATCTGAGTAGGAGTTTTCTCGGCAACAATACCACAAGAGAGCGCTTGAAATCACTCGCAAATTAGTATTATTTATTATTTATTATTTTCTTTGTTTCTTTTTTTCTATTTTGTTAGCTTGGGCTAATCAAGTGTGTAAATAAAATATATTTATGATTTTACTCGTAATGTTACTTGATTAATATAATATTTAACGTAAATCATATTTTATTTTAAGAGATGAACTAACTGCAAATTACAATAATCAAAATTAACTGCCAATCACATTTTTAAATACATCAAATCAAACAAGAACAACATATTCATAAGATATATCTATTTCAATTACTTCTATGCAAAATACATCAAGGACATGTTTGACATGCTGTAACTAAGGTAGTTAGTAACATGACTTATCGTAAGCGAGTTAATTTTCTTGTTTAGTATGATGTATTTGATCTAACTCCTGCAGTTGTAGTTACCTTGGGGCCTTTCATTACTGCAAATCAACTTTTGCTCAAAACTACAAGAAGCAGAGTTACGGAAGGTGAATAATTTGGCGGGAAATACTGAAAACCGTCTCCATTTCTTCTTGGCACCTCCGCTCGTCTCTCTGCCGTCCGTTATAAACAAAATTCTCAAGTTTCTATCGTCTCTCTGCCGCCTGGTATACATAATAGCAAGCACATTTCGTTCTCTTCTTGGCGCTCCTGTTGTGTTCACGTAAAGCTATACTTTTTTCAGATTTCGTGTTTTTCAGAAAATTTCATATTTCGTGTTTTTCAGAAAGTTGTGTTTTGTTTCAAATTGATATTTCAACTTCGTTACTGTTTATTTGTTTGTGTTGGATTATGTTAATATGTTTTGTTGTGTCCTCATGTTCTTTTGTAATTGATATTTTCTCATATTTGTCGATATGTTTGTAATTGATTCATTTAACCTAGATTTCTTAACAATTTCAAGATAAAACTTTGTTACCCCTTGTCATTGATGTTCTGTAAAAATGTAAATTTACCGTCATTTGTCATGTATTAATCATTTTCTCCTTTCATCTTTTCAATCATTCACTAGTTTTAGCTTGATTTTGTGGGTATGATAATCGATGTCGTCATGAGCATGCAAGGCAAGTTTTTGATGTCATTGTTGTTATCGTCAATGCAAATATCTAATAATACATAAAGATATTGCGTGTATGCTCTTAAAATTCAATTCTACTCTTCAAGAGAGTTTGATTGATAATTACGCGATGAAAACATTGGAGTAGGTGATAATTTATATGAAATTGTTTATGCAAGTCTTGTTTTATTTTATTTTTTGAGATTGGAATGTGATGGTATAATTTATTTATGATATTAGTTTTAGGATGATTTATTAGTTTCTTGGGTAAATTAAAATTTATGTTAATTAGTTATGAAATTTTAGTACATATAAATCTTGAGATTTCATAATTCAATTATATCAATCAAAACATAAATGTTATGAATCCGGTAGTTTGTTTTTGTCAATCCAAACATTAAAACTTGAACTATAATATCGAAAACTCGATTTAGGGACGATTAATTTTCTTTAATTTCTGATAGGGCCAAACGTGCCCCAAATGAAATATGCCCGTAGTTGACGTCGGCAAGGGCAGTACCAAGTATTCCCAACCCTCCATTTCATTAAAACTGGATATCTCCATTTCCTGAGAAATATACTCGATTCCAGACCACAAACTATATCAATGGACATCTCCATTCTGTTAAGTTTCACCTCATATTCTCTGGACACAAGAGAAAAAAATAAATCCGAGTGTTGTACAGAAGTTTAAAATTTTATAAAAAAAACCAGGATTTGTGCCCATAGTTTTTACTAAATCCATTTGCTTATACAGTTACATTATACTTCTTTTATATGAGAAGATTTTGAGCTATTGGAGCTCACATCTCTGTGATTCTGTCCCTGGATTTGTTTGCCCAATTCAGTTGGTATGTTTTAGTTTTTTATAAATTAATGAATTTTGTTTGCTTCTGGTTTTGGGTTTTGGGTTTTGGGTTTTTTTTCGATTGGTTATCATTGTGACCTTTGATGGAAAAGCTCGTATTTTTCTTGCATTAATCGATCGGTGGTAATTAAAATTTTGGGTACTCACTGTAAGAGTGTTCTTTTTTACAAGCTATAATGTCTTAAAGATTGTAATTTTGGTTATTGTTCTGGTAATTTAGATCGATTTGGGTTTTGGGTCATGCTTCTACTTCCAATTTTCGTTCTCATTTGATCTTTGATCTATTTTCAGATTGAAAGGAGCTGTAGACGAGGTGTTTGATGTGATTCCTTCTCCATTCAGGGGGCAAACTTTTCTGTATTATTCTTTTCTTATCGAGGTATTATTATTATTCTCTCTTCAATTGTACTAAAGCTATATAATATCACTGATTACTTACGTTTACACCCTTCCTTACAGGGACCATTCTGCGAAAATGTCGCTGCTTTCGAAACTGAAGCTCATAACCGTGGACGTGACTGGAACCCTAATCGCGTACAAAGGAGATTTAGGGGATTATTATTGCATGGCCGCAAAATCGGTTGGTTTGCCTTGTCCCGATTATAAAAGAATGCACGAAGGCTTCAAATTCGCTTATACTGACATGGCGCGAAAATATCCTTGTTTCGGCCACGCTGCCAAAATGCCCAACATTGATTGGTGGAGAACTTGCGTTAAAGATTCCTTCATTAGAGTAAGTAAGGGTATTTTCGTAATTTTGTTGGAAAATCGTAATGTTTTTTTTTTTATTTGGAATTTTAGGCGGGATATGAGTATGACGATGAGACGTTTGATAAGGTATTTAAGAGAATTTATTCGACGTTTGGATCTTCGGCTCCGTATTCGATTTTTGAAGATTCGCGACCGTTTTTGAGATGGGTGCGTCAAAAGGGGATAATCGTGGGGATCGTTAGCAATTCTGAGTTTCGATATCCAGATGTTATTCTCCCTGCACTTGGTCTAAATAAGGTAGCTTCTTAATTTCATAATTTTGCCTAAATTAACCCTAATTTGTGCATTTATTCGTCAATTTAATTTATTTTTATCATCGCAGGGTTCGGAATGGGATTTTGGTGTATTTTCAGGGTTAGTAGGAGTAGAAAAACCGGATCCTAAAATTTACGAAATCGCCCTCGAGAAAGTAGGAAATATTGCGCCGGAGGAAACACTACACATCGGAGATAGTTTTCGCAAGGATTACGTACCGGCCCGTGCCGTTGGTATGCATGCCGTTTTATTGGACCGGTTCAAAACCACAGATGCTCAGAACTGGCGCCAAGATGGCGCACTGGTTTTCCCCGATTTGGTCGCGGTCCAAGACTGGCTCGTGAAGGACCAATCGGGTGAATCAGGTCGAGCTTCTGCAGGACAGAGTTAATTTTTTACGATTAATTAGTTAATGAATAATAGGCCATTGATGTGTTGTAATTTTAGTTGAAGAATTTGAAGAAATATCGATCTTTTTTTTTTTAATTTCTATGGCTGTGACATGTTATGTTATGAGTTGTGTTGTGACTTGCGCGCAGTGTTGCAAATAACAGTTTTAACATGCCGGTCATCATAATCGGTAATAACTTACAATATATAATTTTAATATTTTTGAAATAATTATAATTATTTTTTAAATTCAAAGGTTAAAAATTAAAAATTTTGGTATTTAAATGATTTGCTAATTCTCAATCTAACTTTAGTCAAAAGCAATGTTACAATTACAACCTAAACCCTAAAAATCAATCAACATCACATCGTTTTTATGGACGATTTTTAGAGCTCAAGTTATAACGAAAATTACAAACAGGGTATCCAAATTGTAGTACTTAAAAAGATCTATAATTTTGATATTTTAATAATTTGTTAATTCTCATTCTAACTTGTTCAAAAACTCAGCTATTTGACCCAATATATTACATGTAAATAATAGTGAAAATAATACCGTTAAAGACCGTTAAAACGGTTAAACACGGTCAAATAACGGTTGACAATTATTTCGAACATTTATGAAAAATCGTAACATTAACCCACTGTTAACCGTTAAACATTGTTAACGACCGTTATTTTCAACACTATTAGCCTTCTCAATTTTTGTTTATTTGGCTTGCGTAGAAAATCGAGAAATGAATTTCTCGGCCGCAGTAATCTGAAATGTCAAATCTCAGATCATTAAAAAAACGTGAATATAGGCTCTGGTTTTTGTGCATTTTTTCTCCAGAATATAGGAATTAAATTCTCGGATTTACTAAGTGAACCTGGAATGTAATTCCCGAGTTTAAGGATCCTGGTCGAATTCATTCATTTCTTCTCCCGTTGGACTTAGGAGGGAAGAGATAAGAAATGCTGCCATTGTAGAGTGATTTCTTCCTCTCCAGTACTACACATCTACGGCTTGTTACTCGCTCTCTCCAGTCGACATGCTGAGAACTCAGCTCTCAGCTTGTCTCTCCAAATCCCTCTCCTCCTTAGACGACATAGCTTCCAATCACAAAGGTTTTTTCTTTCTCTAACCCAAAATTGTAATGCTCACGACCTGTTTGTTGAAATGCCTGACTGAATATTCATCCTTTCTCTAACAGGTTTAGCAAGAGTAGTGTTGAAGAAAGGGAAGGCCCAGATATTCAAGGATGGAAATCCAATGGTGTACAGCGGTGCGGTCCACAAAATAATCGCTAAATCGCCTCCGTCCACGGGTGACCTCGTGTTGGTCCAAGACGGCTCTGACAAGCCTGTTGGTTGGGGCCTCTACAATTCCGTCTCCATGTTTTCCGTCAGACTCATGCAACTCGAAGAAGAATCTAGAAGGTATTTCTTTCTAAATTATGTTTTTTTATATATTTGTTAACTTGATGATCAAGATTCATTTTATAATTTTATTATATTTCAGAGATCCGTCATGTACATTAAATATGGAGAAATTACTAGAAGAAAGATTTTCGAATGCGATAGATTTGCGAAAAAATTTGGACCTTCCTTCTAATAAGACAAATGTGTACCGTTTAATTAATAGCGAAGGCGATAGGTACATACATTAATATATAAATTAAAGTTTAAAACAAGTATTTATTTATGTGGTACTTTAATATTTTGTAGATTGTCAGGATTAATAGTCGATATATTCGGAGAAATTGGAGTGATTGCTTCATCAGCGGCTTGGGTTGAAAAATACCGAACCGAAATTGAGGCTCTTGTAATTGGGGTTTCCGGTGCGAAACGAATTTACTGGAGATCTTCAGTTGATATGTTGAAAGCTGAAGGCTTGGAAATTTTACAAGATAAAGAAAAGAATAATCTCTCTTCCGTCACACAGAACGTTCAGGTTAAATAAATTGTAAAAAGCAATTTTTAATATTTTTTGTTTTTATAATTTTGTGATTAATTAATTAGGTGGTGGAGAATGGGGTGAAATATAAACTATCGCCAGAGGGACAAAAAACAGGATTTTATGCAGACCAGAGAGAAAACCGGGATTTCATTTCCTCGTTATGCAACGGGAAAAGAGTTCTCGATTTATGCTGTTATACTGGTGGATTTGCATTGAATGCTTTAAGAGGAGGCGCTTCTCTTGTAATTGGTATACTATTTATTGCGAGAAACATTTTAATTATCCATTCAAGGGTTAACGAAGCAAAATGGCATGATAATTTCTGATTTTTCAGGGGTAGATTCGTCAATGTCTGCAATAGAATTAGCGAAAGAAAATATACAAATAAATAATTTTGACTCGAATAAAATTTCGTTCGTCAAAGAAGACGCGAGCGAGTTTATGAAAAAAGCCATCTTACAAAACGAATTATTCGATGTTGTAATTCTCGACCCTCCAAAATTAGCCCCTCGAAAAAAGGTAAAAATCATTTCAAACCTAACTATCAAATGTACGAATTTAATCATTTATTACCATCGAAATTAAATAATATTTTTTTGTGAACTTTAGGTATTGCAAAGTGCATGTGGTATGTATAAAAGTTTAAATTCGTTAGCGATAAAATTGACGAAAAAGGGGGGTTTGCTAATGACATGTTCGTGTTCGGGGGCGATGACTCAAAGTGGACTTTTCATTCCGACCCTTCAGGTTTCTTCATATTACATTTTAATATATAACTTTTTGTTGTCATATTTTTTACGATTTATTTTTAATTTTTGTTTAGGGGGCTGCATTAATGGCGGGTAGAAGAATTACGGTTTTGAGAGAAGCTGGGGCTGGTTTGGATCACCCGATTGATCCCTCTTATCATGAAGGAAAATATCTTACCAATATTTTGCTCAGAGTCGTGTGAAACATTTTCATGTTTACCCCTAGAAATGCAGGGCCCACTGGATTTGACTTGTTCTTGATTCAGGATTTTGTTGGATTTTTTCTTTCTATAAGAAAGAGTTGGCTATTTTCTTCAAAACATACCTTTACAATCCGGTAGATGTCAGAAACCAAATTTCTTTCTTAAAATTCACATATATTAAGAAAGAATTGAAAAAGAGTAGTTTGTCTATCAAATTCTCATCTTCTATAGAATTCTCATATAGTGTAACTCACAAAGGAGAATCTATTTTAGAAAGAACTCAATTATACAAATAAACCTACGCTTACAATTCATTATTTTTGAATATTCTACTACTTATTACTTAAAAACAGTGGATTTTGCTTTATTTATCTTTTAGTTCAGCTCTAATTTAGATTTATCATGTCAAATCAAATGTTAATAAAAAAGGAGGAATCTTTATGTCTCGTTATCGAGGACCCCGTGTTAAAATAACAAACCGTCTGCTAGTTTTTTTACCAGGATTAATTGACAAAAAATATAAAATCAAAGAAAGAAAAAAATACTTTCGCTATAAGAAAATACCGAAGCAATATAATAATTGTTTAATAGAAAAACAGAAATTTTGAAGCCGCTTTTAGGTGCCAGTCATACCAGCATGCCCACCACCAAGAGCAGAATCATGCATGGATTTGAGCAGTTTACTTTTTGTCTTTTGCATCAGTGGAGAAGTCACATCTAGATCTTAGGCCTTGCAAATAACAAGCTCTTTCGAAAGATTCCTTTTGAATCCGAGCATCATAAGATTCCATTTCTTTTTTCTCTTCTGCTTCGGAACCTGAACAATAGTTTTGAATATATGAAGCCGTAGGATACCGCATATATTGATTCATAGACGACTCTGAGCAAAATTTGAAGACCACCAGAATTTTAAGCCGTAGGATACCGCATATATTGATTCATAGACCACCAGAATATATGCCGTAGGATACCGCATATATTGATTCATAGACCACCAGAATTTTAAGCCCACTGGATTTGACTTGTTCTTGATTCTGACATCTACCGGATTGTAAAAGTATGTTTTGTTTCCTATTCCATTAGGAACCGCGGATTTCTTAGTCCATCACATTCATGCATTTACGATTCATGTAACTGTATTAATACTACTGAAGGGTGTTCTATTTGCTCGTAGTTCTCGTTTGATTGCACACGACTTTCCCTATGTATAGATATCAGATTGATATCTTGAGAACAAAAAAATGAACTTCTTTTTTGCTATTTATTTGATTCATAAATTGCTATAATGAGCATTTCAGAATCCAAATTCATCGATCTGGTTTTTCTTTCTCATTTCCAGAGGATTTCGAATTGAACTGAGGACGGGTTTTTGGAGTTAGCTCACCCTCGCGGGATCGCGGACATGATTGCGACCTTTGTACCGTCCATTGTAGCACGTTCTGCAAAATGAAAAATACCGTGTATACCGCTACACGTGAATATTGTGGGATTTTGCTCAGGGTACTGCTTATATTTCTGTTTGGGAGGGGTATATGTGATATTTCAAGGTTTTATAGTGGGTGAAATTTCGCCTTGCTGTTATTGTTTAGGAAAATTTTAGGTTCTCATTTTTATGATAAGCCAAGTCAATTTATTTTAAATTCCATAATGAATGAAATAATGTTTATTTTGATATTTTGTTGAATACAAATATAACTTCATACCTAATGTTTAGTATTAAATCATAAAAAAGAAACCAAAACGTATGTATTCAAGAGTAAAATAATGATACAATAATAAAGTGTTCAACTAAATTACAAGTCTCAAGAAACCAAAGCTAAATAAAATACACATTCTTCATAATAATAACTGGTAATCAAAATACCAGATTAGTGGTATACAATATAAATACAACATACATTTCGAAAATAAATCCATAAAAAAAACAAAAAATAAACCCATATAAAGAACACCACCAAAACACATCCAAAACCCATCAATTAACTCACATCAAATTTCTGTTCCACGACAAGTACTGAGGATCTCCGAGCTTCCTGCTCAATGGCAAAATCGTAAATAAATAAATCATCGAAAATCAAATAAAAAAACAAACTTTAAAAATAATCATATAAAAATTACCTGGGTTTGATCAAGTAAAGGAGAGTGAAAAAGAACGCGAGGAAGAAACAAAGTCCACCAACAGACAAATAAGCGAGACCCAAAAAGTCGTTTTTGCCCCCGAGCCAGCTGGCGGTGGACAAAACGAGCATTTTCTTCCCGCTAAAACTATACGTATTATAATTATTTTTAAGAGTAACCGTAATGGTAGAGTTCGCCTTCAAATCCACCTCGATTTTCCCCCAAAGTTTTCTAAATGTCGGCAACGCCGCGGTTCTCATCCACACTATCAAATCCTCTTGCTCACTCAACTATAAAAAATAAAACAAATATATCAAATTTACCCTCCCAGAAAAAGAAAAAAAAAATACGTACCGGTACTGTAGCATTGAGAGTACCGCCACCAATGAGGGTACCGTTTTGGAAGTTCGTGGGGAAGACATCGCTACCGAATTTGTGATCCCTATCGCTCTTCCAAGAAATATGTGTTTTGTTCACCGAAATAGAAGTCTTGTTAGTATCGGCATAATTAAAAGTATACGTGTCGTTGAACAAACTCCATGCGATCAAACCGCACGGCACGATCGGTAACCCGTTTCCGGTGGTTTTCTCGGGGTCGCAAAATTCCGTCGAGTTCGCCTCGTCTTTTGATCGTAGTTGCGCATCGTTTCTACTCTTCACGTACCTTCGATGATTTTGGTAGAAACTATCGAGTTGGTAATACACGTAAATGGGTTGTTTCATGTCCTTTGGAATCTATGAAAGTAAATAAAATAATGAAATTATATAAGTAATGTAGAAAGTTATGTGAAAATATTAAATAAAAATAATAAGAAGAATACCGTGAGCGTGCGCGTACAATTTTTATCACTATTGGGATCTTGTATGTAATCGACTTTATTTGAGAATCCTGGTGGGATGCATTTATCATCGTATCGGTCTATTACTTCGACAACCTAAAAAAATTAAAATTTATATATTAATTGATAAAAATAAGTTGAAGTTTTCGAAGAAATGAATATGAGCGTACATCTCTAGAAGCCAATAAGGCGGCGACACCTATAGGGATGAAAATTAGGCCAACGATTGTAAATACTGAAATTACCTGCATAAATTAACTAATTTTAGATATTTGTTTTATATTATTTATAGAACGTGTCCCTTTTTGCTTTTGAAAATTTACCCATTTTGGAGTAAGAATTGGTTTACACGCTGGGAGTTCCTGTTGAGTGAATTTTGAATCTGGAGAAATTAAGAAAGAAATTTGTTAAATTGACTAAGATTTTGGCGTTCAAAAGATAAAAACTTTCATTTAGAGATCTAAAACGCCCAAATAAAGGTTAATTGACGTCTAATTTGGAACTGATAAATGTATTTATTTAATCAATTGCTTATACGAACAAAAAGACCCCTTTCTTCGAAATGAAGTTACTTGTTCAAATCATACAAGTTTCAATATTTTCCAAATTAAATCGACTTGCAAATCAGATCAGACAGAGAAATCAAATAGAACGACAAAAAACTACCAAAAAGCCTTAAAACAAAAATAACAGCGAGCAGTCAATGAAAAATTGCTATAAATAGATATTAACTACTAATTCCTTAAGTATATAAGCACACACTAAATCAAACAAAAGTGAAATCATGATAAGAAAATTACATTTGGGTCGCCTTGAATTTCTTCTCTGATTGTTTGCCTCAGTTGCTGCAGAGCTGGATCCAGCCCCGGTATTACTATTGGTATGATTCATCTAACAAACACAACACCAAAAATTAAGTAGTTTTTAGAACTATTCACGATGAGAATCGTAATTGGGTTTTGCTATAATCTCTCAGAAATGAAGAAGAATGTGGATTTTAGGGATTTAAAAGTCGGGTTGGTGATTGACAAATACGTATTTTGACTGTTGGGAATAGAGAGAGAGAGGAGAAGAGTTTAGCCGGCGAAGAAGACTAATGATGAATTAAGAGGGTGATTAATAGACTTGGTTTACCATTTAATTCATAAACTTTACAAAACTGCTTGTTTGAGTGAATAATGAATTTTACTATGCACGTTATAAATTATAAAGGGAAATTTTCAAAAAACCCTCTAACTTTTTTGGATATTCTAAAAAACCCCCTATCTTTTTGGAAACTCCAAAAAACTCCCTCTACCAAAGTTTTATTTTCAAATACCCCCCTATAGGAGTTAAATCTAACCATGGATGGTGTTAAATTTTTTTTTTGACCAAAATACCCTTCTATTTTCATATGTATATTTTTGTTATTTTTTCATTAATTTTATTAGTTTTAAGAAAATTCATAAATAATTTTTAACATATAATGATTTCACAAAAATAAAATTATTAAATGTTGTGTTTGTATAATTTTAATATTTCATTTATTATTCATGAAAAACTAACATCAGATAATAATAAAATAAACACCTTGAAAATACAGTGATAAAAAAATATTTCTTTAAACATCTATTTTATTTTTATTTTCGTTCTTCTTTTATGTATGTTTTTAATAGATTCATGATATTTTAATTTTTAAATATTTGTAAGGAGTTCTTTTAATATTATTGTTTATCTTATTATTATTTTATGTTATTTTTTCAGTAAAAAAAAATGAAAGTCAAATATATATAATGCATGAAATATTAAAATTATATAAATATAACATATGATAATTATTTTTTAAAAATTATTATAAGCTAAAAAAAAAATTAGGACTTTTTTAAAATTAATACAAATAACAAAAACATTATTTTAATTACTAAATATGTAAAAAGAAGGGTATTTTGGTCATAAAAAAATATTTAACACCATCCATAGTTAATTTTAACCCCATAGGGGGTATTTGAAAATAAAAGTTTGGTAGAGGGGGTTTTTTGGAGTTTCCAAAAAGATAGGGGATTTTTTAGAATATCCAAAAAAGATAGGGGGTTTTTTGAAAATTTCCCAATTATAAATTATTAATTATCAATAAATAATTATTGATTATGTTATGTTGTATTCGGACAAGATATATTTTCAATATTTTTTGAGGAAATGTTCAATTATGTGAAAATAATATTTGCAAGACGGATTGTCAAATCGAATGTTTTTGACGATTTTTTTAGATATTTTGGATATTTCATACATTATTTTGTTCATTGCATTTGTTGGCCAAAACCGGTAATTAGCTATATCAATATCAATGTACATTATTTATAATTAATACTATATATTTTGTATTAATAGATTGATTTAGTTCTAATACATTGTTTCAGGTGTCGATGTATTATTTTTGTACTAATTTGCTTTTGCAACATTAATATTAATATTATATTTTTAAAGACAAATATAGTTTTAGAATCAAACAAGACAAAAAGTCTTAAAATGATTTTTAAAATGATCTATTTATGAAAACGCAAGAGACAATAATTATTTGGTAGAAAATTGAAGGAACAATATATGGCAAAAAAGACAAGAAATTGCAAGAAGAAAATAATCCGTAATGAACAAAAGTAATAATAATTTTATTTTTTTTATTATTCATATACCCTACGTTATGGATTGTCATTCACTATTATGTATTTTACTTTTATAATTCATTTCGTTAACAATTTAATTTTTCAATTTATTTTCTTACTTATAACTTATATACAATATTTACTAACTTTCAAATTTTAAAGACTCTCGATAAATGTTTATCTTTAGGTTATTAAACAGTCAACGTAAATTTTATTAGATGATTCTAAAATTGATATGTAAACATAAAAATATCATATCACTATTTTGAGATACTATCAAACTAATAATAAATAGGAAATTTTTTAAAACTAACCACGTTTGAAAACAAAATTACAAAAATAACCAAGTTTTGAAAGAAATTCCGAAAATGTCTTTTGCGGGGTATCATTCAGCGCCTTTTTTAAATTGCGGGGAACCATTCAGCGCCTTTGTTTAGGGGAGTAATTAAGGCAGTTAAATAAAGGCGCCGAATGAAACAGCGCCAAGCGCTCAATGATTCAGCGCCATTTCAAGATATTTAAAAAAAAAAATTATTTCACTCCAAGATGTACCCGCCGAATTCTCCATTATTTAGTTATTACGTTCAATTATATTGATAATTAAGATATACAATTAAATATTCAGTAAAATTTATTCAAATTTATGAATTTGAATGAATATTAATTATGTATTAAGTTAACAGCTAATATGTAATGGTTATTATTTTAATTAAATATACGAATCGAAATTATCCAAATTTTATCATAACATTTCTATGTTATAATTAATATATTTAATTAAAATTATAACCAGTACATGTTAGCTGTTAACTTAATATGTAATTAATAATTGTTCGAATTCATAAATTTGAATAAATTTTACTGAATATTTAATTATATATCTTAATTATCAATATAATTGAACGTAATAACTAAATAATGGAGAATTCGGCAGGTACATCTTGGAGTTGAATAATTTTTTTAAATCTTATTTTCAAACCGTGTGTCAGTGATATTAAAAAAAGAAAAAATTAAACCCCTCCGAAGTGTACACGCCGAATTCTCCATTATTTAGTTATTACGTTCAATTATATTGATAATTAAGATATATAATTAAATATTCAGTAAAATTTATTCAAATTTATGAATTCGAACAATTATTAATTATGGATTAAGTTAACAGCTAACATGTACTGGTTATCATTTTAATTAAATAGACGAATCGAAATTATCCAAATTTTACCATAACTACTCTATGTCATAATTAGTATATTTAATTAAAATAATAACTAGTACATGTTAGTTGTTAACTTAATATATAATTAATAATTGTTCGAATTCATAAATTTGAATAAATTTTACTGAATATTTAATTATATATCTTAATTATCAATATAATTGAACGTAATAACTAAATAATGGAGAATTCGGCAGGTACATCTTGGAGTTGAATAATTTTTTTAAATCTTATTTTCAAACCGTGTGTCAGTGTGTGATATTAAAAAAAGAAAAAATTAAACCCCTCCGAAGTGTACACGCCGAATTCTCCATTATTTAGTTATTACGTTCAATTATATTGATAATTAAGATATATAATTAAATATTCAGTAAAATTTATTCAAATTTGTGAATTCGAACAATTATTAATTACATATTAAGTTAACAACTAACATGTACTTGTTATCATTTTAATTAAATAGACGAATCGAAATTATCCAAATTTTATCATAACATCTCTATGTCCTAATTAGTATAATTTAATTAAAATAATAACGAGTACATGTTGGCTGTTAACTTAATATATAATTAATAATTGTTTGAATTCATAAATTTGAATAAATTTTACTGAATATTTAATTATATATCTTAATTATCAATATAATTGTACGTAATAACTAAATAATTGAGAATTCGGCGTGTACACTTTGGAGGGGTTTAATTTTTTTACATATTTTTTCCACATGTCACGTGTGTATGTCAGATATTAAAAATAAAAAAATTATTCAACTCCAAGATGTACTTGCCGAATTCTCCATTATTTAGTTATTACGTTCAATTATATTGATAATTAAGATATATAATTAAATATTCAGTAAAATTTATTCAAATTTATGAATTCGAACAATTATTAATTACATATTAAGTTAACAGCTAACATGTACTGGTTATCATTTTAATTAAATATATTAATTATAACATAGAAATGTTATGATAAAATTTGGATAATTTCGATTCGTATATTTAATTAAAATGATAACCAGTACATATTAGCTGTTAACTTAATACATAATTAATATTCATTCAAATTCATAAAATTTGAATAAATTTTACTGAATATTTAATTGTATATCTTAATTATCAATATAATTGAACGTAATAACTAAATAATGGAGAATTCGGCGGGTACATCTTGGAGTGGAATAATTTTTTTTTTTTTTAAATATCTTTGAAAGGCGCTGATTCATTCAGCGCCTGGCGCTATTTCATTCGGCGCCTTTATTTAACACCCTTAATTACTCCCTAAACAAAGGCGCTGAATGGTTCCCCGCAATTTAAAAAAGGCGCTGAATGGTACCCCGCAAAAGACATTTTCGGAATTTCTTTCAAAACTTGGTTATTTTTGTAATTTTGTTTTCAAACGTGGTTAGTTTTAAAAAATTTCCTAATAAATAATAAATTCAATCTCAGTAACATTTCATATAATTAATAAAAGGTGTATGCATCTAATTATAGACCGGGTGCAGCGAGTAAAATACACAAACTCCTAGAAGAAGGAAGGAATTGTCAAATAATTAAACGCGCCCCTCTCCGCGACTTTTGGCATACGTTAACTTGTTCCGCAGAATGGACCGGACCGAGCATGCGTCGTTAACTTGTTCCGCAGGTACATCTTAACACGATAACTCATACATCAACATCATTCCAAATACTAACCACCACTAATTTTGTTGATGGTGATATCAACAGCAATATAATTCTTATTAATACACCTAATCTTCTTTGGAATGAAATGGAGTATTTATATAATTATATATTTACCCTTCTAGAGATCTAACATGTCACATTTATTGTTTGAAAAATAAAATATTATATCTACTCTCTCAAAGTCCATGATTTCGAAACTCGAATTCGGATCGGAGTCGGTAACTGGAACCGAATCGAAAGCCAGCAGAATCGGATATGATTAGTCGGATTTTGATAAAAAAAAATATTTTAAAATGAAAAAAGGATATAAAAAATATTATAAGAAGTTAAATTCAATTAATACCAGTATTCATAGCAAGTTTATAGGGGGATTTCATTATCAAGTTTGATGCTTGTCCAAAAATCTTTAAGCAGAGATATTATCTAAATATATACTTAAACATAATCTTACGCACATTTCATATTTTTACAGTAAGTTACGTCACTCTAATGGTTATGATCAAGGACGGATCCAGAATTAGTTTATAGGGAGAAGAACTGGAAAAAAAAGTTCAAAATATATGACTTGAGAATTTCGAACTCAAAAGTCTTCACCTTCAAAACGCATATTTTACTACTACACTATTCTAATCTTTATGAAATATAAACAATTTTATTATAATTATTATTTTTCAAACGAACAAAATCTTCATCTTCAATGAATAATGTCTAGGTTTTCGATTTCATGGGGTTATGATTAATTTAAGCACCCGATTTATTCAAATGTACATGATTTTATGCATCAAATACATTAAAAAAAAACATTATACATCAATTTGTATAGACTGCGTCCAAATAAATTATTTCCCCAAATCTCCCTCCTCTGAGTCTCATAACACGTCTTCTTAGAAAGAGAAAGCGATACGATCTCGCCCGACAGAAAACCAGCGAGAGAAAACGAGAGAAGGCAGTCGCCAGCCGAATGGTCACTAGATCGCCACCTCCTCCTCTCCTCTTCGCCGTCAAGGTCCTCTCTTCGAGTTGCGGCTACTCTAAACCCTAAATCTGATTATCATCACTAAGAGACCGAAAACGAAGCCAATCCAAGTATATATTATAAACCATAAAATCTCATTGATATTTCGTCGTCCAAAAGTCTGCAAACCCATAATTAATTCACAAAAAGAACCCCAAGTTGTGTAGAATACTATCTAGTTCCTGAAACGGTGATATTACCAGTTATGGCATATTGGTATACAATATTTGGTACGTAATATTTGAAGATCGTATACATACTGGTATCTTGACCCCGGTTCAGATGCTGAGCAAGATATAAAATATTTAGAAACCATATATGCATGGTTGTTTCAAAAATTTCATGCTTAATCCATATTAGCATTGACTATGTAAAGAAACATAGTCATAATTATATCAGATTGAAAAATAATGAATAAATGCTTATGTTACTAAATAATATTTACAGAACCATATCTACAAAATATAAAACTAATAGTAAAAAAAAAAAAAAAAAAATCAAATTTTGTTGATTTTTTAAAGTTCGCCAATTTGTTTTAAGAATTCGGACAAATTTTCAAAGAATCTTCCCATTCTACCCATGCAGATCACGAAAAACTAAATCGTCTAATTCGAATCCGACCAGATTTGTCCGACTCCGATCCAAGTCTTGAAACCATGAATAATCTTAAACACTACTAATTTAACCTAAATTTGTAAAATAAAACTATGATAAACTCGACATATTTAGCATCAAGTTAACAATTAGGACATTATTTTATATCTTCCAAGTTTTGAAAAGGTAAAAATAATATTTAACAATTTTGAAATAATAAATATGATATTCTTATTTTTCAAAGGATAAATAACATATTATTTAATTTATTATGGGTTTTGGTTTTGGAAGGGCGGACAAGTCCCAACACACACACAATCAAGAAAAAACGACATAAATTTGAAACTATATTATTCATAAATTAAAACTGCTCGTAAAACCCTAATTATCAATCTTCTTGTACCTAAGGATCTCGACACCAAGATAATTGATGGCACCGTGTAACACCAAATCGGGCTTTTTAACCTCCACTCTAACGGCCGAAATTTGCGGATATTTGAGCAAAGTCGTGTTTGCGATCAAATGAGCAACGGATTCTAGAAGGTTCTGAGACGGTCCTTCCACTATTTCCCTTACTAACCTGCTCCAACAAAAACCCAACAATATTAAACATTAATTTGGCATAATTTCACTTTTACCCTATCAAAACCTCATAATATCACATATACCCCTTTCGAAACATGAAATATCACAAATAACCCTAGAAACATAAAAAATAACGCAAGGGTGTATTTTGGGATACTTTTAAAGGGGCACGTAGGGTATTCCTTACATTTTATAGGGATTTGATATTTTCTATATTTTACAGAGGTATTCATGATATTTAATATTTTGATGGGTTATACATGATATTCACATATTTTGCAGTGCTATACATGAAATTGCACCCATTTAATTTAAAGAATCGAAAAAAACAGATGATAATCTAAAAAATAAGTTAAGGAAACAATTTTTTTGAAAAGGGCAAACCTGTAAATATCTGTGTAGCTAACTGTGTCGGAAAGATCGTCAGTCATACCAGCTATGCTCAGGTCTAACCATGCATCCATATCGACTATGAATTTTTGACCTGATTTCTTTTCTTCTTGCTTGACACCATGAAATCCATGAAATTCTAAACCTCTTAATACAAGCTTGTCTTTATCCACAAATTCCCTACCAGCCATAGATTTTCTCCTGAAAAAAAAAATATCATTTGTTTGCTGTTAATTTTACCTCGAATGAATGCCACGAACCCAAATTGAAATCCCGTATTTTATCAACAAATTAGTACCGAATTAGTACAAAATAATTATCACAAACACCTAACGTGCAAGATATTATAGCCCCCAAACTCTCATCCGTTTATCGTACTAAATACAAACGTTAGTATAATCAATGAAATAAGAGAATTTAAAGAAAAATAGATCGCAATTTTACCGAATAAATACCACCCAAAACGAGCCTTTCGTTCTCCAAGCTGTAGCACAATCTCAATTTCTCACTCAGACTAGTGGGTGCGGGTGAGTGCGTGAATACCGATGAGTGAGAGAGAAGCAAGGTTAAGCTTATTTTATACAGCCCAAATTATTTGTCAGGCCCAATAACCTACAATGGAGTGATTTATATTTCTAGTTTTAGGTTAGGCTCTTGCTAATTGAAGGGACCATATATAACCTATGTTACGCGGATATTTCAAAAATGCAGACGTATCTCGAGGATACGGATATTCGATATGAATACGGCAACAAGCGTAGGTTGTGTTGTCTTCACGCTTTTCCCGCGTTGGCAAAAGTGTACGATACAGTTCAGATACGTATCGGATACACCACGTGACGTATCCGATTATTTTAATATTTATTTTTTCGGATACGACGGAGATATAGCAGGATACTGTTCGGATACGTTCATGATACGATTGTGATATTTCATTTAGGATACTTCGGCCCTTTATATATTTTGGTCCATAATATTTTTAAATAAATTATATAAGATGCTTATAGGATACATCTAAAATAGTTCTAGAATACTTCTAGAATAAATTTAGGATATTTTTATGATACTTGAAATTGTTATGTTGATTTTATTTATTGTCATGATATTTAATTTAAAATTATTATTAATTTATTAATTATACGCAATATAAATATATTAAAATAATAACTATATAGGATACGTATTCGAATCCGTAATTGTTTGAAAATTGTCATATTGCAGTATCATCGGATACGATATCCGTATCCGTATCCGTACAACAAAGATCATAATTGGTCCATAATCTATTATATTATCGATTTTGCAATTAATTCAAACTCTTATTTTTAGTCTATTTCTTTGTATTCTATAATAATTATTATTTAAACTCAAGTTAGATTATGCTGTGGGCAACATTTGAACCAATAATTAATGGTTGATTTTTTATTAATATGATTTCTAAACATTTTTTGTCTAATATTTTGCAAAAAAAATGAACAATTTTAGAAAGTCACTAGTCATTTTAAGCTACACTGAATTTTAAATATACTACATTCTCATTATTTATAAAAAATCATAATTTCAAAAATAAATCATAATACTAAGTAGGCTATAGTTATGTTACTACTAAAAAAAATTGACATTTTTTTTTCAAATACAAATTACTTCTCAAACTTATATAACATTTATCATGTATTCTTTATATCTTTAAAAATGTGAATTTAAAAATATCATACAATATTACAAAAATTGTTTTTGTATTAAATAATTGTTTTTAATTTTATATTGAATATACGTAGTTAAATTAAATTGACAAGATAGATATTAAATGTGTATGAAAATATCACAATGTTTTTCTAAAAACATATTTTTAATAAAACGGTCATAACTCGCAAGTTTTAATTTATTTTGGAGGCGCATGCTGATGTGTCTTTAATTTTTAAACATAAAAATATATCTTAAAGGTTAAAATTTGCTTATTCATAAAAATAATTTTTTGTTGGATTTTTTTAAGACCATATACCATATTCAGACTTTTATCCACAAATTAGTATAAAATACTTGGGTACAAAAGTTAGAGCTCCCAAAATTTTATTTGTTTATCATACTAAATACAAACGTTTTCGTAGACTACATGATAAAATAATTGTAAGAAAAGATTCTGTACTCGGATCTTAACGCACACCAGACCGTCATATATACTTTTTACTTTAATATTTATAAAAAAAATCATACTATAATTACAAATTTTGTTCTTATTTATATCTTTTTTGTTAGAGAATTTTGTTGTACAATTTTTTTTCTCATTTAGAGAAAATATTTGTTGTAGAAAAAAAATATAAATACTAGTGTTTTTATTACGAATCGTTATAAAAAGATATAAATATGTAGATGAAAGATATATGACGGTCTGACGTGCGTTAAGAGCGGAGTGCGTTAACAGTCCTCATTTTTAAAAAAAAACTAGACTACATGATAACTAATAAGAGAATATAAAAAACATTGGGTAAAAAATTTACCTAATAAATACAATCCAAAACCTAATATATTATCAGATTGGAAAATAGGACTCACACATAAAGAACCAAATTCAGCTTTTTGTTATTAGTACAAAACTAACTCTTCATGCATAATGCGTTTGCATTTCGACATAGCAAATTCCTATATATAGCACTATGAATGTAAAAGAAACTCGTAATGCATAAAAATCCTTTGGTTATGATATTATATACCAAGAATTAGCATGAAATATTGGAGGAAATCGATCGAAAGTAACAACATACAAAATAAGTATTTTGCGTCGTTGTTGCATTCATGAAATTAACTAAAATTAATTTGTATCCCAAAATTAATTTTCATATTATGAAACTAACTCTTCATACAGGAAAAATCAATACAATTATCACCAAATGATTTATTGGAATATATATATATAACATATTTATATGAGTATTGATCGGATAGCATTGCGACTTAGTTAAAACATTTTATAGGAAAATTTCAATCGTACACCGGTTTTTATTTTTTAACTTACATAATGAATTAAGTAATGAAATAAATGTATCCCATTCAATATTTTATGTACAAGTTAATTAATAAATATATCTCGCCCCCCCCCCCCCCCCCCCCCCCCCCCCCCCCCCCCCCAACAACAATCTACGATTAGTTGATATATATCTCTATCCATCACAATTTTTTTTACCAGACTTATTTTCTTCCAGTTATTAGCCTATGAATTCCATGAAATTGTAGATATTTTTATCAATAAATTCCGTACCACCATAGATTTTTTTTCCTTAAAAAAAATAATATTTTTCTCTATTAATTTTGCTTTGTGAAAGTATCTTAAATTGGACAATGTCCTCCAGAAATAAACCGAAATTAAAAGCTCCTATTAGGCCCACAAATACCACCACATAACTTTCCATGCTCCTATTAGGCCCGAAATTAAAAGCTCATATTAGGCTTGGTGAAAGGAAACGAAACAAAAGGAAAACGAAGGAAAAGAATTGAATCAAGGGTAAATACTTTATCTTTTTCATGCTTGGTTTAATGGTTTGGAGAAAGAGAAGGGAAAAAAATGGAGATTTTTTTTTGAAAATAACTATAAAACTGCATGTTATTAAATTTTGATGATTATATAATATTTACATAAAACAAAATATCATTGCACATAATAAATAAAATACTAAAAAGGAACTATTAATCAAAAAGGAAAAATGGAACAAAAATGCAAGTTCTGACGTGTATTATGATTTATGAACCATGCCCCATTCACAACCAAACAGATCAAATAGAAAATGAAAGTTACATTCATGCCAGTGGATAATTATCTATAAAAAATAACATAAGTTTTATGACATTAATTTTGTAACATGCAAGTAAAATAAATTTTAAAACATAAATAATTGTCTACCTAACATGACGTAACAAAAAAACATTTAACGACATCAACAATTAAAGATATCATAAGCAAAAAAACGTTATAGCCCACACCATGTTGGACATTAATGTTTTTAACATTTCTTTACACTCAATAAATGGGCATCCAAGAAGGGCTCTCAACATGTCGGGATTCTTGACGAGGAAGAGATACGCCTTGCGTTTATCCGACTCATCAACATGAGTCCATATTTCCTCTTCTCGCATCGGTAGCTTCGGCGGCTCATTGTGTTATAGCATCGGCAACATTTTGAATGGAACCGAAGATCATCTCAACATCACTCTTCTTTTATTTTATGACTTTGCATTTTTTTTTTTGAACTTCCTTCTCCAATAGACATTGGCGAATCATCACTACTAGATTGCTCGAATGCATTTAATCTTATTTCATCTTGCGATAGCATATTATCGATATCATCGAAAGACATCAGCGCATTATACGAATTTGCATTTCGTTCTCTCATTTTGGCCGCCGTTTCCTCCATGTCTCCGGTTGCTCGGTCTTGTCCATACAACAAGACTAACCTTTTGTAGTTTCGAATTGGTTTATTCATCCATTGAGCCGCGCATCCGGATGTGCCTACATATGATATTTGTATGAAAATTCAATAATGAAAACTCCAAAAATGTTATGCATCATATAAATTTAAAATATTTAAATATGAATACCTCGATCAATTTGGTCCAAACTTACGGCTCCGCACCCCACATGTTAGTTATTGGATTCTAACTAAATCCACTTAAACAATTCTTATAGATATCATAACATAGTGCGAAACATTTTTTATGTACTTAATTCGATTTTTTATTCGTTCCTCGTCAATTAGAATTATAATATGGTGTGAAACATTTTTTTTTGTATTTCATTCGTTCCTTATCATAAAATAGTGCAAAATATTTTTTATGTATTTAATTCGATCAATTTGGTCCAAACTTCCGGCTCCGCACCCCCACATGTTAGTGTTACCCACATGTTACGTGCAATAAGTTCATATTATATGGTCCATAATATTTATCCCGCCCAATTAACTAGAATGAGGAAATTAAACTAGAATGAGGAAATTAGAATGATAATATGTATGAGCAAATTGATTCAATTCGAAATGGCTTGACTGTTTACTCATTAAACTTTTTTTATGACTGGTGATTTAAGAAAATTGAGATAACTTGCGTAACCGGTTGTTTTGCCTACGGTCAAATTACTCGACATCCGAGTATACAATTTTTGGACCTTCGAGGATAAAATTATCGATTTTTTAGGGGGATTATCGAGGAAAATTAGGAATTTGCTAAAAAAGTTAAGAACAAAACAAAGAGATGTAAAGGAGTTATCAAGGAGTTGTATAGGAATTGTTTTGTTTAAAACATCCAATCACGCACTAAGAATCACTCAAAATACTCCCAAATTCATTTATTATTGTTATTATTATTATTATAAAACTAACTCTTCATACGTAAAGTGTTGTCGTAAATTCAATCACGCACTAAGAATCACTCAAAATAGACCCAAATTCATTTATTATTATTATTATTATTATTATTATTATTATAAAACTAACTCTTCATACATAAAGTGTTTTCGTATATCTAATCACGCACTAAGAATCACTCAAAATAGACCCAAATTCAATTATTATTATTATTATTATAAAACTAACTCTTCATACATAAAGTGTTTTCGTATATCTAATCACGCACTAAGAATCACTCAAAATAGACCCAAATTCAATTATTATTATTATTATTATTATAAAACTAACTCTTCATACATAAAGTGTTTTCGTATATCTAATCACGCACTAAGAATCACTCAAAATAGACCCAAATTCAATTATTATTATTATTATTATAAAACTAACTCTTCACACATAAAGTGTTTTCGTATAGATAATCACGCACTAAGAATCACTCAAAATAGACCCAAATTCAATTATTATTATTATTATAAAACTAACTCTTCATACATAGGGTGTTGTCGTAAATCCAATCACGCACTAAGAATCACTCAAAGTAGACCCAAATTCATTTATTATTATTATTATTATTATTATTATTATAAAACTAACTCTTCATACATAAAGTGTTTCGTATATCTAATCACGCACTAAGAATAACTCAAAATAGACCCAAATTCATTTATTATTCTTATTCGTATTGTTATTATTATTCTTCTTCTTATTATTATTATAAAACTAACTCTTCATACATAAAGTGTTGTCGTAAATCCAATCACGCACTAAGAATCACTCAAAATAGACCTAAATTTTGCGTCCTTTTTAAATAACCGTTAACCCGTTATCTTTTCCCATCTTACATACATACCCACTCTTTTCTTTTATTCACTCCTCGCTCCCAATTTTAAATATTTCTTTATCCCTCGCTCTCCCTGCCCTCCATTCAAGAACTTCACAAGATTCTCTTTCATGGTGACGTCTCATCCTGCTACCTCCATTGTTACTGACTCTACACAAACTTCCCCTTTTCTCACCAAGATCGTAACTTTTCCTCATGCCATACCAATTAAACTTGATTCCTCGAATTATCTTCTTTGGAAATCCCAAATTATTCCTGTTCTTCGTGGTCACAACTTGATACGGTTTCTTGAAAATCCGCAGAAATATGATCCTAGCATAACCCCAGACCCCATCGATCAGGCTCTCCTCGATTATACACAGCAAGATCAGCTTATTCTCAGTTGGATTCTTGGATCTCTCTCCGAGAAGGATCTCTCTCAGGTATTGCATTGCCACACCTCTTACGATGCATGGGCCTGCTTATTGCAGACATATTCCACCTATTCCTTTGCTCATGCTCACGATCTTCGTTCGAAATTACAAAATATTAAGCGAGGCAATATGTCCTGCTCGGATTTCTTTCACCAAATCAAGAGTCTGGCTGATCAACTTGCGTTTATCGGTTGTTCCATTAGCGATGATGATCTTGTTATGACTACCTTACGGGGTCTTGGATCTCAATTTCGTCAATCTGTTCTGGCTATTACGAGTACTCACACCAAACTGAAATTCCAAGATCTTCAAGGGATTCTCCTTAGCCATGAATCTCTCTTGGAGGAAGAAACCTTTATAGATCATGCTTCCGCGTTACACACTGTTGGTTCAAATTTCCGATTGTTTGATTATCTCAAAAACAATGTCGATACTACTAACAAAATCTATCGAGAAATATGTGTAGGAGATATAGGTACAAAAAGCAATGAGAAGATCAAAATATACAAGCAAAAATCAATCAAGAATAGCAACGAACAAGACGTCGAAGAATCGCGAAGAAGATCAAGACGTAGAAGAATCACGTAATCAAGACATCGAAGATTCCGCAAGTTGGGATATCAATCTAATCACCAAAACACAGTATATGTATCCCTAAACTTGTTTATGTATGATTAAGCTCAAAATAAAAGTCAAATAAATATATTCGAAATCCTGAATTGATATTAAAGGCTAAAATAAGGATGTCCGTTACAACGGAACTCAGTGTCCGTTATAACGGACATGCTCGTCCTATTCAAGAATGAAAACACAGTATAGTCCATTACAACGGATTAACCAATCCGTTATAACGGACTTCAGCAAAGCGTTGCAACGGAATAATGTCCGTTACAACGCTAATTAAATTCAAACTTGAAGGATGTCACATAAATATGTCCGTTACAACGGACATATATGTCTGTTATAACGGACATTGAACTCACTTCAGTACAATACTCTTCTCTTCATGTCCGTTGTAACGGATTAACCAATCCGTTATAACGGAATGCCTTTCAGCGTTGTAACGGAGTATTCTCCGTCATAACGGGAATTAAATTCAAACTGAAGTGAAGTCCCAGTACGAGGTCCGTTGCAACGGACATGCTTGTCCGTTACAACGAACTACATAACACAGACTTACGTTATAACGGACATATTTTCCGTTATAACGGACTGTGTACCAATTCGAATATAACAGCCGTAACGGCTAGTTTTGACTTATGGTCCGTTATAACGGACCATGCAGAAAATCCATACTCTGGGAAGGGTCTATGTGTTCTATAAATAGAACCCTTCCCTCATTCTCTCTCCTAACTTTGACAATCTTATTTCCACTTTAAAAAGAGAGAATACTTGCAAAATCTTTTGAGCTCTTAATCATCTAAACATTCTTAGAGATTATTAGATCCAATTTCGAATCCACTACTAAACGATTCCCAACTTGCGTGACCGATCACGACTAGTTCGTTAATAGTAAATTGTAATATGCTAGTTACTAATTGTAAAGCCCGCCATTGATCGATAAATTCGTGTAAATCGATCAAGGCAAACCTTGTAATTGTTTGAGTTGGGTATTCAATCGAAAACCGAAAAGGCGCAAGGGAACCCCGGAGACGTAGGTACTTGCAATCAATCGAGTCGGTCGATTGAGCAAGTAGCCGGTGAGTTAAAACTACAAAGCAACCACCTACCGAACTCCGTAAACAAATATCGCGTGTTATTTGTTTCGGTATTATATTTCTTTCTCTAATTTGTTTACGCTTCCGTACGAAATTATAATTGTATCCATTACCGCGAAAATTGGACCTTAGGACTTCCTATTTACCCCCTCTAGGTCTAAATTATACAACACACACTACACCTCAGGCTTACACTACACACCCATCCTCTTCATCGCCATTACTCCCAAATCCACCCAATTATACTCCCCGCGGCCCATTTTCGTCTCCTAAGCAGAAACCATGGAACAAAAACTCAAAACCTGGCTTAGTTTGCCATTACTGCCACAAGCCCGGTCATCATATCAATCAATGCTGGATCAAGAATCCGGCTTTCCGTCCCCACCGCAACCCAACTCCTTCATACCAACCTCAAGCCACACCCTCGGTTTATTATGCTACTCCGGCTACCTATCTCACAGCTCCTGGTCCTCATAATTCTCACGAATGGTTGCTCGATTCTGGCGCTTCTCATCATATTACTCCAGATTTTAACAACCTCTCTTCTCCATCAGTGTACAATGGTTCTGATCAATTAATGGTGGGTAATGGACAGGGTCTTCACATCTCTCATACGGGTACCTCTTCTCTCTCTACTTCATCTTCTACCTCACTGCATCTTAATCGTATTCTTCATGTTCCCCATATTAAACAAAACTTACTCAGTATTCATCAACTTACACTTGATAATAACATATCTATTGAATTTTTACCTTCTATTTGTCTTATCAAGGACCTCCAAACCAAGCAAATTCTGCAAACTATCCATCCCGTTAATGGTTTATACACTCTCCCTACTTCAAGCACGTCTCCAGTGGATTTTTCTGCTTCTTCACAACTTTGGCACAAGAGATTATGTCATCCTTCTTCTGATGTTATTTCTTTATTAATTAAACAAAATAAAATTTATGTTTCTTCAGTTGATTGTAATAAACTTTGTGATGATTGCTGTCAAGCAAAATCAAAGAAATTACCTTTTTTCTTGAGCAATTCTGTGTCTTCTACTCCTCTTGAACTACTTCACTGTGATGTTTGGGGACCAGCACCAATAAGTTCAAATCAAGGGTTTCGATTTTATGTTATTTTTGTGGATGATTTCTCCAAGTATGTATGGATTTATTTCATGCACTATAAATCTGATTTACCTCAGATTTTCTCTCGGTTTAAAGCTCAAGCTGAGAATCTCCTTAATACAAAAATTAAATCAATGCAACTGGATGGTGGTAGTGAGTTCTTCTTCCTGAAGAAGCATTATCCCCAAATTCAATTACAACTCTCATGTCCCTATTCGCCCGAGCAGAATGGCCATGCTGAACGTAAGCATAGGCACATTACTGAGCTCGGTCTTTCGGTTATGTCTGGTTCTCACATTCCCTCGCATTTTTGGCCTGATCTTTTTCAAAGTTCGGTTTATTCTATAAATCGTTTACCAACTCTTACCTCACCATATTTATCTCCATTTGAGAAACTCTTCAAGCATACACCAGATTATCGGTTTTTTAAACCGATAGGCTGCCTGTGTTATCCACATCTTAAACCTTATCTCGATCATAAACTTCATCTCAAATCTAGACCGTGTATTCTTCTCGGTTATGCACCCAATTACAAAGGGTATAAGTGCCTTGAGATTTCTTCTGGACGTGTTTATGTCTCTCGCCATGTGATTTTTGATGAAACTCGTTTTCCTCTCATATCCACAGAAACTTCTCCATCAGTTCTGCCATCTTCCTCACCTCCTCCACCTCATCAACCTCTTTCTATACTCACACCCTCTTTCACCTCTTCTCCCACATCATCTTCCTCTCCACCTCCTCTTATTTCTTCAACTTCTGATAATCTTCCACATCCTCCTTCTGATACTATCCAAACTGTAGATCTTCCGCACTCTACTTCAGTATCAGATGCCTCTCTTCACTCCATGCGCACTAGAAGCAAGACGAATGCTTCTAAACCAAAACATTATCCTGACTATATTGCCTATTCTTCTAGCAAAGAATCTCTTCAAGATCTCGAGCCTACAACTCTTCATCAGGCTCTTAAATCTACAAACTGGCGTGATGCTATGTCAGCTGAGTTAAATGCTCTCATCCAGAATCAGACATGGGTTTTGGTTCCTCGACCTGCCAATAAAACTCCGATCCAATGTAAATGGATTTATAAAACTAAACGTAACCCTGATGGATCTATTGCTCGTTTCAAAGCTCGATTGGTGGCTCGCGGTTTTACACAGGAATTTGGGATTGATTACGAGGAGACTTTCAGCCCAGTTGTTAAACCGACCACCATTCGTCTTGTTCTCTCTCTTGCAGTATCAAATCAATGGACTATTCGACAGATTGATGTTGATAATGCATTTTTGAATGGTGAATTAACTGAGACTGTGTACATGGAGCAACCCAAGGGTTTCACTGATCTTACTCATCCTAATCATGTGTGTTTGTTAAAGAAGGCCTTATATGGTTTGAAACAATCTCCACGCGCTCGGTTTCAGAAACTTAGTACATCTCTTATTACCTTCGGCTTCAAACCATCACTTGCAGATACATCTCTCTTCATCAAGAAATCTCCTCAATCCCTAACTCTTATGCTCATCTATGTTGATGATATCATCATTACTGGTGATGATTCCACTGAGATTCAGTCCATTATTTAGCAACTCCATGATAAATTTGCTCTCAAAGATCTTGGCACGATTAATCACTTCTTGGGTATTCAGTGCACCTTCAGTACTCATGGCCTGCATCTTACTCAGTCTCATTACATACACCAGTTACTTCTTCGTGCTCACTGAAAGAAATATGGCTTAAGAATTAACTTGGAAGAATTTATATGTATAGGCAAATCTGCAGTCAGAACTGAGTTCGTTCGAACGAACTCTTTTGTGCGTTCGGAACGGACTTATTCGTGACAGTCAGATTTGGGTTAGTTCGAACGAACTACTTAAGTGCCTTCAGTACTATAAATTTGCTCTCAAAGACCGTTTTTTTTGACCCTTTTGTTTTTCATAAAACAGATTTTTTTTTAATATATATATATATATATATATATATATATATTTTTTTTTTGGCATTACAAACCGGTAACTGTTTCGTAGTAAATTTGGAGAGAGATCAAATGTTCTCTTTCAAATAATAATTGTAATTAGTGGTATTTTGTGTTTAATTCTTACATGAACAAGGTAATTCTGATCCAGATTATCATGGTTAATTATTTTGTGTCTAATTTTGATTGACGCATCTAATTAGTTGATCTTTTTGTCTAATTAGATAGCTAAGAATATTTATTCTGATATGTTTAGGTCGATGGACATTTATTCAATATGTTTTATTAATATTTCATATGTTTTTTTAAATTTTGGACTTTCGTATATACTTAAGTTGAATTATAAAAATTGAATTATTATATTTTTGTTTGTTTTATTTTTAAATTTTTATTATAATTGCTATAAAATATTGTCGATTTAAGTAACCGTTTTTTAACCGTTTTTTTACCGTTTTACGACCGTTTTACAGTAAAACATTAAAACGGTGACCGACCATACCGTACCGTTTCCCGTCATTTGCAACATTGATGTGGACCGATGAGTGTCGAGGCTAGAAATGGGTATCGCTACTTTGTGACTTTTACTGACGATTATAATAGATATGGTCATCTATACTTAATGCGTCACAAAAGTGAAGCTTTTGAGAAATTCAAAGAGTTTCAACACGAAGTAGAACTTCAATTGGGCAAGAAAGTAAAGGCCATTCGATCGGATTGAGATGGTGAATACTTGAGCTATGAGTTTGAGGACTATCTTCGAGATTGTGGTATAGTATCACAATGGACTCCACCCGGTACACCCGAATGAAATGGAGTGTCCGAGAGGAGGAATCAGACCTTGTTAGACATGGTTCTCTCGAAGATGAGTCGAATGGATTTGCCAAAGTCATTTTGAGGTTTAGCGCCTCAAACAATTGCTCATTACTGAATAGAGTTCCGTCCAAATCATTTGAAAATACACCATATGAATTATGGCATGGCATGGTGCCATTATTGTCTTATCTTAAGATTTGGGGCTGCGAGACATACGTCAAAGGAAAATTAACGCCAAACTCAAGCAAGATCCAACAAGTGTTTATTTGTGGGGTATCATGAGGATACTACTTTTACTTGCCTAGCGAAAACAAGGTTTTCGTGGCTCGACGAGGATACTTCTTAGAGAAGGAATTCCTAGATCATCAAGCCAGTGGGAGTAAAAATTGATCTCGAAGAAATTCGAAAATCACATAGTGAACAAGTTGATACGGAACAAAATTCTTAGTTACCATTGGATGGTAAACAAGTGGTTATGTCTTCACGCTCAATTGGGGAGCTGTTGTTTGGAAAGGATCCAAACTGAAGACGGTGGCTAATTCTACGATTGAAGCGGAATACATCGCGGCTTGCGAAGCCGCAAAGGAGACTGTCTAGCTACGACTGTTCGTGATGGAACTTGGCATTATGCCAAGCATCTCGGGTCCCATGAATGTGTATTGTGACAATAACGGAGCAATAGCACAATCCAAGGAACCGCGAGCGCATCACAGGTCCAAGTATGTACTCCGGCGTTACCACTTGATTTGTGAGATTACGAATAGAGGTGACGTGAAAATAATGAAGATACCTACTGATGATAACGTGGCCGATCCATTTACGAAGCCACTATCACGTGCCAAGCATGAGCAGTATGCTAGGGCGATAGGATTGGGATATCTATCGCAGTGTTAGATTGAGTGTTTTATTTATGTTTCTTATTGCATAAGGGGATTCGATCTGCCTAGTGCAAGGGGGAGAACATTTATTATGCCCTAGACGTGTTATTGGGATTGTATTTGTTTATGACACAGATATTTATATTATTATTCATCGTATGACCTAAACCTTCATATTTCAAAAAATTTAAATAACAAGAAAGTGTGTGAAAGGTTATTCGATTATAATAATCGGATAGACCTTGAATTTTATTCTAGTTTAGTGCATCGAGTCAATTGAGAATAATATGTTGCATGGCCTTCGTCTGGCATATTGATTCGTCAATTGAATGATGGTAAAACCACTAAATGGAATGAATATAATTCTAAAACGTCCATGGCGTATCAAGTTGTTCATAGGTTTGAACTAGGTAGTCCATTCATTGAATGGAGACTTTTACATACACTGGCATATTCGTAGATGAGATGATCATGTTTTACTGATCTGGGACGGTAGCGTCGATTCTAGAATATGGATATACGCGACGTCGTATATTGGACAGACCACTATATGAGTTTGTGACATGGTCAGAGTCATTGGAGACGAACTCATATCCAGATAGAGCGTTTTAATTCTTCATACTTGAGTGATCTCATGGATACCTAGTATGTGAAAAGACAATGCTTTGATATAATTTATGTAGGGAATTCACCCCGACCCCGGGCCCGCGCAGCGGAATGAAGGCCCGGTCCGGTTCCCTAAATCCAAGATCACGCCATGACTTCGATGGTACGATGCAAATATAAGGATAGATCTATACCAGTGCCAAATTGATGGCACACGAAGGGTTGATCGCCGCCTTCTATTCCTCCTGTCACGTTGGTGACAATCCGCGCGTCCCATACCACGCGTCCTTCACCACTCGTTAACTACGCCGGTTCACTCGACTTCGTCTTCGTGCGTCCAAGCGTTTCCACCGTCTTTCTCACTCGAGTCGATCACAATCGAAGAACCACAAACGTCGTTCCTCTCACGTTGATTCGTAAGACGTCGGTCACGGATGCACCTGCCTAGACGATGCACCGGCGAACTTGCTCGATCTAATCGATTCTCTATTTCTCTCTCTTCGCACCTTTTCACTCACGAAAGATCAAATCTGAATTTGCTCTTTTTCTTGTGTATTGGGCAGAATGATAATCTCAATAGTCTGATTTGGATGAAAGAGAAAATATCCTATTTATATCTAATAGGATTAGGATTAGCCAAAAGGCATGTATATCCAATATACATCCTTTCACACAGAAAAGTGCATGAACCTGTTCAGTATTCTGTCCAGACGAAATTGATAAATTTCTCTGACAGAACATCACCCAACATGAAAGTTGTAGATAATCTCAGTATCTACACAACCCAATTTGGCCCAGCCCAATTGGAGTTCGTATGCAAAAGTAATGACTGTTTTACTAACTGTGTGTCATACTATTGCACCCTTTCGGTATTTCACATAAACGACACTGATACTTCGTTCATATGAAATATATTTCTACATGAAGGTTATAGATAATCTAATTATCTATGTAACCCAATTTGAACCATTCAAATCGGATTTTCCCACTGACAGTTATGGCCACGAATGTACGACTACATTCGTTTATCCTTGTGTACACTTTTACGGTTGATCCTGAAACTGTATTTCCTTTAGTCTCCCACTCAATTTCAGATCTACCTAAAAGGTACTCATGCATATCCAATATGCACGATTTTAGAGAATATAGCTCGCGTATCAAATACCAAGCTATGCACATCCAATGTGCCAATTTTATGATCAAGCCCGACTTAGTACGACTCGTTGTGTGACCATGTAGGTTCGACTTAACGATGGCAGTAGGTTGTTTCCAATACCTACAAGCTCATGAGCGGGATCTAGTCACTCCATCATAACTACCCATGTTAAACGAATAATGATTGTCATCATTGTGCCTATCTCGAATAGCGGTTACTAGTACTCTTGTTTGCGATATCCGTTAATCAAAAGGCATGGTAATAGTCATCCTTATAATTTGATTAACTACACTTATTCCCCGATTCCGAGTTGAGTTAACAAATTTCAATCGATATTAACCATTAATATCATTAACTGTGGCCACAGTTTTCGTTAATCTACTCATCGAGCGGCGCCTAAGAGATATCTCTTCCTTTCGGAATAAACAATTCCTATCTTGGAGACTCACATTGAATTCCGTGTTTCGGACAATACCCAATGATGACCCTTTTAACTCCCTGTTACGGTGAGCGTAAGATCATGTCAAGGCATTGTGTTACGCACGTAACTCAATCAATGATCCCCTCAAGTTTGAAGAACCTAAAACCCCATCCGTCGCAAGTCCATCTATAATGACTAAACCATGTCATGGTCTCGCGGCTTCGGTCATATCCAATACATGTAACCTAACATATATCTACATTCCCGATTCGACAAGCACCTTGTCCCGTGATTAGCAAAACATAATCATCTCCTCGGCAAAACGTACTAGTGTACGCGTTCAGTCTATTATCTAATAATAGAAATGCTTCTCTCTTAAGCAAGCTGATCCGCGACTAGGGATGTTTAGAAATGACACTTTAAGTGTGACGGTTTTGCTGCACATGGTCCTCAACCATGTCGACGTCCACACAAGTTCAAATCAAGGTTCATGTAACAATCATATTACACTACCCGCACACAGTTTTCATATAAGGTGAATGCATATTAATTTTGTTGGGAATATCCTCGACCCCGGGCCCGCGCAGCGGATATGTAGGCCCGGTTCGATTCCCCGATTCCCGAGATCACGCCACGACTTCGAGGGTACGATGCGAATAGAAGGACAGATTCATACCAGTGCCAAATTGATGGCACACGAAGGGTTGATCGCCGCCTTCTATTTCCTTCGGTGTCACGTTGGTGACTAGCCCGTACGTCCCATACCGCACGTCTCCCACCGTTTCGACACGCCTCGGGTTGATGTCATGACAGATATAATAGATCCTAACATCAAATGTAAGGCATCATATTATTACTTTTCGCGCTGCTTGATGTCTCACATCGAGCCGTTGAAAATTTCTGCCATTCGACATTTCGATTTATCTCCTCCAAGGAGTTTACATGTTGAAAACCATTTTCAACAATATGTCGATATATGTGCTATAACATAGAACGATGAACTTCTTAGATCTATCCTATAGATCTTCACGCTTAATTCATAAGCGGTCTCGTCTAAATCCTTTGTCGTTACAAGAAATATAACGCAGCTCCCACTAACCTTCATGTGTACACAAAGTTTCCATTCGTTTCGACAATTTTATAACAGTTTATAATTATGTCAAAACGAATATTCCAATTCCGAGAAGCTTTCTCTAATCCATCATATGGATCGTTAAAGCGTGCATATCTTATCCCCGATTCTTATGAATCGACAAAACCGTAAGGTTGTGTCAAGTACACATCCTTTCATAAAATTTCTGTCAAGAAATTCGGTTTTGACATCCATTTTGCCACATCACATAGTCGTAATATGCGACCATGGCAAGCAGAATTTCGAGAATGTGAAAGCATGGCAACATGCGAAAACGTTTCTTCATAGTCCGACTATGAATTGCATGAAACTCTTCGCAAAAGCCTCGCTTTACATATATGCGTATTCCTATCCATGTCGGTTCTTCATCTTGAAAAACCCACTCACATTTCACGGGTCTAACCCAGAAAGTAATAAAATCAAGTTCTGAACTTGATAATTTACATGGATCGAATCTCAGATTTCATGACACCATGTCATGTGGAATCAACTTTTCATAGCATCCTTGTAGGATATCGAATCATCATATGATTTCGATCTATCATCATTAGCCTCGATAAATCCGTATTTACCGGCTTATGATATAGCCTACTTGATCTACGAAAAATTCCTTTGTGTGTTCGACTTGCGTTCATCAACTCTTGATGAAGCCATGTCAACTTTCATCGGTACAATGTTCATTTTCAAATCACGAACTCTTTCGAGATTTATTCTACTCCCACTAGCCCACATAGAGATAAATGACACCAAGTTCCAAACTTGTGCGCATCTAGTCCTCCTCCAAGAAAGCATCTCTTCGAGCCACGAAAATCTAATTTTCGTCGGGACGTTAGAACTAATACCCATTAGTTACCTTAAGGATACACGAACAATTTCCAGATTTGGGAGTGAGTTTAACCGAAACAAATTTCGAAATACACTCACTTCCTCAAATATGTACAAGTGACAACTTCGGAACCATTCCGATCCATATCTCATATGGCGTCTTTTGTACCGATTAGAAGGTTTATGGTCCATATCTTATATGCAACCATTAATTAGTGTCGCTGTCTCAAGGGCGTATCCCCAAAATATTTTTGGGAGATCCTATTGACTTATCATTTATCGAACCATGTCCAACATGCGTTCATTTCCTCTTTTCGGACACATCTCAATGTTCCGAATAAGGCAATCGTGAAACGATTCCACAATCATAAATGATCATCAATATTCATAACTCAAATATCGCCTCTTCGATCCTATCGAAAGGTTTAGCTCAAATACTCGCCTTCTCGATCCTATCGAAAAGCTTTGATTTTCTTGCTTAGTTGATTTCGTATTTCGTTTTTGAAACTCTTTGAACCTTTCAAAAGTCTCCGTTTCGGCACGCATTAAATAGATATTTTCATATCTACTTGAACCGTCCAAAAACGTAACAAAATACCGATAGCCTCCTCTTGCCTCGGAACTTATCGGAACATCTACATGTGAATGTAAGTTCCAATAATTCGTTGGATCTTTCTCCAACATTTGGAGAATGATGCCCTTTGTCGTCTTGCCTAATAAATAAGTATCGCATTAATCAATCGAATCTAATTCCAATGATTCTAGCAATCCATCATATGGAATCTAGATACGCGAATCTCGTTTATATGGCCAAGACGGCAATGCCAAAAGAAGCAATCAACTACTAGGTTTAATCCTCCTCGGATTTCACCATTTTTGAGTCATTAGTTTGGACAACTCCTTGTCCGAACTTTCTGTTTGGAAAACATTTTCCCAAAATACCCTTAGACATACATTTCTTTCGATCCCGCTTTTGAATTACAAGGACATCCACGCATCTATATGCATTGGATTCCTCGGATACTCTGAGCATCTCCAATTCAAATTTAAATCGCATCATATGCAATTTCGGGATCGACTTATCTATCGAATGCATATGATATTCGGTCACGAAGATCAAATCTCGTACCATCAACACACGAGTGTTAATCAAAGACCCATAAGGCGTCTCAAAATTAACCTACTCTTTGAGCCGCATCGAACCATTCAACGCGCTCTAGCTCTTGAAACTATTTCATGAGCGTTGTGTTTTACTTTCATATACACCCGAATTCTCAAAACAATTTTGAGAAATTTGCGTCTATACATGCCACCACAAGGCACGTAATATCGTTCGATTCCTTCTTAAAGTTTATCGAACCCAGCTTTCTCTAAAGCCATAGCATTGAGCCCCGAATCTACCATTTCCGTGTCCAACACGTTCCTTTAAGTCTAAGACCTATTCTTTGACTATCAAGGTTAATAACGGTAATTCCGGCCCAAAAACCATCTATCATATCGATCTCATCGATATATTTGGTGTTGCTAGAAAACATAATTCTAAACGGATGATGAAGATTAACTTCTAACCGTGCGTACTTAATCTATATGCTTATATGATGAATATATGAATGTGTTATTTTTATCGAATCGATAACCCTCATACCGATACGGGACTCCAAGTCCATAACACTCAAGACCCATATTTTACGATCCTCCCACAAGTTGCTTTGGCAGACGAGTGGGATCTCGCTATTTAGGTAGGATTATATCCAATCGCATCCAATGCGACTCTCGAACCTTTATAGGATTTCGGTGATGGATCGTATCCTATACAATCCCAGTTCCGTGTGTGCATCCTATCTATGCCCCGAACTTCCAATCAAGTCGGATTTGGCCTCAACCCTTACTGGCTTGAACGGTTAAGTCACAACCATACTCATCGTATCGTTCAAATAAACTACTAATAAGTCGGCTTTGGCCTTAACCCTTATCAGTCCCTATTTAACGCTTGCCACCCCGTCGATGACTACAATAACCCATGTCGGCTTTGGCCTTAACCCATGTGAGACGTAGTACCGATCATAGTGGTTGTGAATATGGAAGGCATTTCCATGACTTAAATATTATGAGGGATCATGCCATTGCATGTTTCTAAATTCGTGACATAATCATATTATATCACTATCACAAGATTTGTAAATGCATATGATTTATTTAGGGAGATTAATTATTCTAAATAATTAATTATCTAATATGTTAGAATGTTTGATGCCGATCAAATCGATATAAAGAACTCAAAATTCCGAACTTCGTAGCCAAAGTTATCGCGAAAACAAAAACAGCATCCGGAGAAGGGTCCGTTATAACGGACTTCCCCATCCGTTGTAACGCAAGGGCCGTGGGGCGCGAGAAAACCTCGCCCGGGACGCGTCCGGGGCGCCAAAAACTGCCCCCGGGGCGGCAGAAAAATTGTTTTTCTGCACCCTTTCGTTATTTCATTAGAACGATACTAATACTTCGCTCAAATAAAATATATTACAACATGAAAGTTCTAGATAATCTAATTATCTAACTAAAACAATTTGAACCATTCAAATCGGAATTTTCTACTGAAAGTTATACCAGTTTTAGTAAAATACGAACAAACGAAAAGGTAAGTATATCCAATATACACCTTTTCAACCAGAAAACTACATACACATTTTCAGTATTCTGTTGAAACAAAAATATTAAATTGTTCCAACCGACTTTGAACGTGAACGAAAGTTCTAGATAATCTTATTATCTAATTAACCCAATTGGATTGGACTCAATTGGAGTTTCGATGCGACATATACGGACGTTTTAGTCTCTGTATGTCAAACAGTCGCACCCTTTCAGTATTCCATAAAAACGACACTGATAATTCGTTCAAATGGAAAAACTTTATGTATCAAAGTCATAGATAATCTCATTATCTAACTACGCCAATTTGATCCAATCAATTTGGAGTTTTGCACTGAAATTTATCTTAGTTTTACTCACTGTTTCGTATTCTAACTTTCTGTAGATTTTGCCGTTTCGTCCGTTTTCGCTCGTTTCCAAAACGATAAATCATGAAACTTTTTCACGATCATTCCTAGATACTCTCAATCAACTTTTGATCGATCTCTAGCGAATTCCACTTGTGATTTTAACGGAATTTGACTTTCTCTATATGTAACATCATGCAAACGGGTACGAACTTTGATAACCCGTGCGTATATCTAATATACGACTATGATTCGACCCTCGAATCGATGGCGATCGCTCTGATACCACTGTTGGGAATATCCTCGACCCCGGGCCCGCGCAGCGGATATGTAGGCCCGGTTCGATTCCCCGATTCCCGAGATCACGCCACGACTTCGAGGGTACGATGCGAATAGAAGGACATATTCATACCAGTGCCAAATTGATGGCACACGAAGGGTTGATCGCCGCCTTCTATTTCCTTCGGTGTCACGTTGGTGACTAGCCCGTACGTCCCATACCGCACGTCTCCCACCGTTTCGACACGCCTCGGGTTGTCTTCGTGCGTTCCATGCCCGCATGATTCCACAGCCCGTAACTCGATTACTTCTCCGGTTTGATCACAACGAAGAGCCACATGTGTCGCTCCTCTACCCGTATCCACCGTGAGTCGTAGCACCTCAGTCGCGGATGCACCTGCCTAGACGATGCACCGGCGAACTTGCATGATTGCGTTTCGATTCTCTAGACGGAGAAAATTCTTTTCTCCTTCTCTCTCAATCTCTTCGCACTCTTTCATCAAGTGATTAGAGTCTCTTAATTTCTGGATTAATTCTCTCCATTAATTTTCTGGTTGAACTAATCTAATTATTCAACTGGTTGGACTGATGAGAGAGAGAGAAACATCCTATATATACTCCATAGGATAAGGATGGGCCAAAAGGTATGTATATCTTCTATACACCTTTTCAAACAGAAAACTGCATACACCCTTTCAGTAATCTGTCAGAACGAAAATATTAAATCGTTCCAACCGACTTTGAACATTTACGAAAGTTGTAGATAATCTAATTATCTTTCCAACCCAATTTGGCCCAGCCCAATTGGAGTTCGGACGCGAAAGTTACGGCCGTTTTACTGACTGTATGTCAAACTGTCGCACCCTTTCGGTATTTCATTAGAACGATACTGATACTTCGCTCAAATGAAATATATTACAACATAAAAGTTCTAGATAATCTCAATATCTAACTAACCCAATTTGAACCATTCAAATCGGAGTTTCCTACTGAAAGTTATACCAGTTTTACTAATCTGTTTCGTATGCCCACGAACGCGTACGTTCGTTTGTCCTACGTACCATTTTAGCGATGATCCAAAACTGTATTTCCTTCAGTCTCCCACTCAGTTTCAGATTTACCTAAAAGGTACTCATGTATATCACATATACACTATATCAGAGAATCTGGCCCGCGTATCAAATACGCTAAAGCCATGCACATCCAATGTGCAAAAAACTTGCAATCAAGCCCGACATAGTACGACTCGTTGTGTGACCGTGTAGGTTCGTTTAACGATGGCAGTAGGCCGTTTCCATGGCACTACAAGCCCATGAGCGGGATCTAGTCACTCCATCATGGCTACCCATGTTAAAACGAAAAATGATTGTGATCATTGTGCCTATCTCGAATAGCGGTTACTAGTTCTCTTGTTTGCGATATCCGTTAATCAAAAGGCATGGTAATAGTCATCCTTATAATTTGATTAACTATACTTATTCCCCGATTCCGAGTTGATTTAACAAATTTCAATCGATATTAACCATTAATATCATTGACTCTGGCCAGAGATTTCGTTAATCGACTCATCGAGCGGCGCCTAAGAGATATATCTTCCTTTCGGAATAAACAATTCCTATCTTGGAGACTCACATTGAATTCCGTGTTTCGGACAATACCCAATGATGACCCTTTTAACTCCCTGTTACGGTGAGCGTAAGATCATATCAAAGCATTGTGTTACGCACGTAACGCAATCAGTGATCCCCTCAAGTATGAAGAATCTAAAACCCCATCCGTCACAAGTCCATCTATAATGACTAAACCATGTCATGGACTCGCGGCTTTGGTCATATCCAATATATGTAACCTAACATATATCTACGTTCCCGATTCGACAAGCACCTTGTCCCATGATTAGCAAAACATAATCATCTCCTCGGCAAACGTACTAGTGTACGCGTTCAGTCTATCCAATAATAGAAATGCTTCTTTCTTAAGCAAGATGATCCGCGACTAGGGATGTTTAGAAATGACACTTTAAGTGTGACGGTTTCGCTGCACATGGTCCTCAACCATGTCGACGTCCACACAAGTTCAAATCAAGGTTCATGTAACAATCATATTACACAACCCGCACACTGTTTTCATATAAGGTGAATGCATATTTAATTTAAGTAAACAAAATTTTTAAAAGGAATGCATTCATATGGACTAAGTATTTGGGTGATACAACGTTTACCTATGGGTATCTCCATACCCATAACCTGCGAGGACTATCGTATTAGATAACTACACTCTACTCTCTTCTTCCTCCTCTAGGTATCTCCATACCCATAGTCATCGCATGACAGTCACGCGCGACTAGAGAGAGCGGTCTTGTAAACGGGTCCGCACGTTCCCGCTAGTGTTAATCATCATCAGGATTGGAACATTTCCAATACCTACGATCACATCTTTTCATAAAATTTCATGGATCAAATGAAATTTTCTGAGTATTGGCTAGAAGTGGTTGTGACCTCGGTATTTTTGGCTTGTACTATTGCGTCTCACGCAATAAAAAACCATAAATCCGATAACTCGTGACTACTAGAGTTTGGTCATGTATCCTTGATCCATACCACTTCCTTTTGCGATTAAAAACCGCAATATACTCGCCACCGTAAATAGAATCATAAACTATTGGTCTTGTGGAACCTTTCCACATAACCGTGTTTTCATTTAAGCAAAACATGTACACACTTTGTGATCGAAAGTCGTGCTACATATTTGATATCCTGAGCATTAATACCATGCACCCATACATGCATGTAGCATTCATTTAATGCTATACACCTTCTGTTCGAACAGAATAATATCCTCGTTCGAACAGAATAATATCCACGTTCGAACAGAATAATATCCTGATTCAAACTGAATAATATCTATGTATCTGATTTTCTGTGTCCAGTCCGAACTTGTCTTTGTGTGTGACCCTATAGGTTTATTTAAAGTTGGCAGCATATTAAATCTCTATTTAAATATGCAAATCATAATTGGCCTCTAGCAAGGCATTATGACTACCCAAATTAAATAAATGATTTGTGATCATAACCTATTTATCAAATAGACAAATTTCTAACTCTCTTGTTCATACGATATCTGTTGATCAAAGACATGGTCAAATGTCATCCTTTCTAAATCAACTTAACTCTTTCCCGATATAGAATTAGATTGAATGTTCAATTAGTATTAACAACACATGTTAATCTTATTGAGTGTGGCCACGCATTTCCTTCAATCCTAATTCATCAGGGGGCCCTGAGAGATATCTCTTTCAATCATGAAAGGAACAACTTCCATCTTGGTTATTCACATCCTCCAACATGCTTCATGTAATACCCAATGATGATCTTGATTACCCGGTTAAAGATAACAAAGAAACATATCTAAGTATCACAATTCACAGGTGAGAAATCTAATGATAACCTCAGGTCAAAGAACTAAAATTCTATTTGTTTATGAGAATATATATAATGACAATAACCATGTATATTCTCATAAGTTGGTCAGTCCAATATGTAGTCTCTAATACATATATATATTCCATATTTGACATCACTACATCTCTATGTATTCCATGTCCATGATCAGTAAAACATAATCATCTCATATGCGAATATACTGGTGTACATATATATTCTATTTCCTTAGACATGTATATCTCTATATACATCATATATATGACCAGGGACATTTAGAATCGTATTACGTTCATTGATACAGTTTTACTATCATAATCACATATTATGATAATGTATAAACTAGTGATACAATTCAAGGCTTATTCACATATTCCTAAATATGTTAAATAACCAGTACACGTATTAAATGAAACTTTAATTCAATATTAAAATATTAGATTAACAACACATAAATAATAACTATCCTTTGTTTACATACAAGCTAAACAGTTTAGCCTAGGGTATTATTTAGTTCAGCCCAGGGCATTATTTCATTCAGCCTAGGGCATTATTCCTTCAGTCTCCCACTTGCACTAGGGTGAACTGATAATAATAATACACACTCAACTCTCCTCTCTGAGGCAATCCAAACCAATAGCTCTAGCATGACGATCATGTTTCGCTATCGAGAGCGGCTTAGTAAACGGATCAGCTATATTATCATCAGTTGGAATTTTGCACACATTCACGTCTCCTCTCTCTATTATCTCTCGAATTAGATGAAAATGCCGAAGTATGTGTTTGGATCTATGGTGTGACCTTGGCTCCCTAGATTGCGCAATTGCTCCATTGTTATCACAAAAGAGAGTCACAGGGTCCAACACACTTGGAACTACACCTAGTTCTGCCACAAATTTCTTGATCCAAACAGCTTCCTTAGCTGCTTCTGAAGCTGCTATATACTCCGCTTCCGTTGTAGAATCTGCGACAGTTTGTTGTTTGGAACTTTTCCAAACAACTGCTCCTCCGTTCAAACAGAATACATAACCACTTTGCGATCTAAAATCATCAATGCAGGTTTGAAAGCTAGCATCGGTATAACCCCTTATCACCAGCTCACTTTCCAAACCTCCATAGATTAAGAATACATCTTTAGTTCTTCTCAAGTACTTAAGAATATTCTTTACTGCTATCCAGTGACTCTCACCTGGATCTGATTGGTATCTGCTTGTTACACTTAATGCATATGACACATCTGGTCTAGTACATATCATCGCATACATAATAGATCCAATTGCAGAAGCATATGGTACTCTATTCATGCGTTCTCGTTCATCTCTCGATGTCGGACATTGAGATTTATCTAACGAGATACCATGCGACATTGGCAAGGATCCTCTCTTGGAATCTTGCATATTGAACCTCTTCAATACCTTGTCAATGTATGTACTTTGACTCAGACCTAGAAGCTTCCTTGATCTATCTCTATAGATCTTTACGCCTAATATATAAGCTGCTTCTCCTAGGTCTTTCATTGAAAATTGATTCCCCAAATATTTCTTAACACTTAAGAGCATAGGTATATCATTGCCAATGAGCAATATGTCATCCACATAAAGAACTAAGAATACATGTGCACTCCCACTGAATTTCTTGTATACACAAGCTTCCTCCACATTCTTGATGAAACCATAATCCTTGATTACTTCTTCAAAACGAAGATTCCAACTTCGAGATGCTTGCTTCAAACCATAAATAGACTTTTGAAGCTTGCATACTTTCTTAGAATTCTTTGGATCGACAAAACCCTCGGGTTGTATCATGTATACATCCTCGTTCAAGTTCCCGTTAAGGAAAGCAGTTTTGACATCCATTTGCCATATTTCATAGTCATAATATGCGGCTATGGCAAGTAGAATTCTTATAGATTTAAGCATGGCCACGGGCGAAAACGTTTCATCATAGTCTATACCATGAGTTTGCTTGAAACCTTTCGCCACAAGCCGTGCTTTGTAAGTATGCACCTTACCATCCATGTCAGTTTTCTTCTTGAAAACCCACTTACACCCAATGGTTTTTAATCCTTCAGGTGGATCAATCAAGTTCCAAACTTGATTGTCATACATGGATTGTATCTCGACATTCATGGCTTCTTGCCATTTCTGTGAATCTTCACTCATCATAGCCTCTACGTAGGATGTTGGTTCATCATCCATGGCCAACACATCATCATCATTAGTCACGAGAAATCCATATCTCTCGGGCTCTTGACGATTCCTACTAGATCTACGAGGTGGTCCTTGTGTAACATTTTCTGATTCTCCAACATTTGGTGAACCCGAAATATTTTCCATCTCATGTTCATTTTCAGTTTGGGAATCTTGAACTTCTTCAAGATCAACCTTACTCCCACTAGCTCTCTTGGAAATGAACTCCTTCTCTAAGAAGACTCCATTTCTAGCTATGAAAATCTTATTTTCTGAGGGGATGTAAAAGTAATACCCTTTAGTTTCCTTAGGATATCCCACGAACAAACATTTATCCGATTTGGGTCCAAGCTTATCTGACATCATGCGTTTAACATATGCCTCGCAACCCCAAATCTTCAGAAAAGACAAACTCGGAGTTCTTCCTCTCCATATCTCATATGGAGTCTTTTCTACGGATTTAGATGGAATTCTATTCAGTATGAATGCGGCTGTTTCAATGGCATAACCCCAAAATGATTTCGGGAGATTAGTTTGACTCATCATAGATCGAACCATGTCCAACAAGGTACGATTTCTCCTCTCGGAAACACCATTCCATTGAGGTGTACCGGGTGGAGTTAATTGTGAAACAATTCCACAATCTCTTAGATAGTCATCAAAATCTTGGCTCAAATATTCACCACCTCGATCAGATCGAATGGCCTTTATTTTCTTGCCTAGTTGATTCTCTACTTCATTCTTAAAATCTTTGAACCTTTCAAATGATTCTGACTTTTGTCTCATCAAGTAGACAAAACCATATCTACTATAGTCATCAGTGAATGTAATGAAGTATCTATAACCTCCTCTGGCTTCCATGCTCATTGGGCCACATACATCAGTATGTACGAGCTCCAACAACTCATTGGATCTTTCACCAACATTTGAGAAAGGTTTCTTAGTCATTTTGCCTAATAAACAAGACTCACATGTCTCATATGATCTCATATCAAATGAGTCTAAAAGTCCATCGGTATGGAGTTTAAAAATGAGTTTCTCATTTATATGGCCTAAACGACAATGCCAAAAGTAGGTCTGATTATCAACATGAGACATTATCCTCTCGGTATTCGGTATTGATATTAAATATGGATTTGTGATTATTCAGATCTAGCACATAGAGACCATTTTCTAATGAAACATTTCCATAGAAAATTTCTCCTTTACGGATAGTACAATTATTATCTTCTATAATAAATTTGTAACCATCCAAAGCTAGTCTTGAAATAGAAATAATATTCCTGTTCATACCAGGTACAAAACAACAATTGTTTAGTTCTAATACAAATCCATTAGGTAAAGTTAAATGGTAATTTCCTACGGCTAAAGCAGCAACTCTTGCTCCATTTCCCACACGTAGGTCCATTTCACCTATAGCTAATTTCCTTCTACTTTGTAGTCCCTGCACATTTTTACAAATGTGAGTGCCACATCCGGTATCTAATACCCAATTTGACAAAGTAGATAAGTTAACATCAATACCTGAGGCACTTGCCGAAACTGCTTTCTTCTTCTTCACTTCTTCTAAGTAAAGAGGGCAGTTCCTTTTCCAATGGCCATCTTTATGGCAATGGAAACAAGTGGTCGGTTCAGATTTCTTGATCTTTGGTTTGGGCAACATCTTGCCCTTACCTTTGTTCTTGCCTTTGAACTTCTTCTTGAACTTTCCCTTTTGAACCATCAAAACTTCGTTGGCATCGGATGCCTTGAAGTCTTCGGACTTATTGGTAGCCTCAAAATTCTTGAGCATACCATGTAATTCCGGTATTGTTTTATCCATAGAGTGCATGTTGTAGTTAGAAACAAACTGTGCAAAATTCGGAGTCAAGGACTCAAGAATCAAGTCAGTTTCCATCTCATGGCTGACTTTCGCACCTAGTTTCTCAAGATGATCGACATATCCTTTCATCTTCAAAACATGCGCACTCACAGATGTACCATGGGTCATTTTGCAGTTGAACAACGCCTTGTGGGTGTTAAACCTCTCAAGTCTGGCTTGCTCTTGAAACATTTCCTTGAGCTGTCTGTTCATAACATATGCATGCGAATCAACAAACTGCTTTTGAAGATCCGATGACATAGTAGCCAACATGAGACAAGTTACTTCAACATCATCATCTATGAACTTTTCATAGATTTCTTGGTCCACATGGTCAGCATCTGCTGGTGGTTCTTCAGTTGGGAGAGGCTCATCAAGAACATAACCCTTATGTTCAGCCCTAAGAACAATTCTTAGATTTCGCTCCCAATCTTCGTCGGGACGTTAGAACTAATATCCTTTATTTTCGTCGGAACGAATGGAAACTTTGTGTACACAAGGATAAACGAATGTAGTCGTACATTCGTGGCCATAACTGTCAGTGGGAAAATCCGATTTGAATGGTTCAAATTGGGTTAGATAGATAATTAGATTATCTATAACCTTCATGTAGAAATATATTTCATATGAACGAAGTATCAGTGTCGTTTATGTGAAATACCGAAACAGTGCAATAGTATGACACACAGTTAGTAAAACAGTCATTACTTTTGCATACGAACTCCAATTGGGCTGGGCCAAATTGGGTTGTGTAGATACTGAGATTATCTACAACTTTCATGTTGGGTGATGTTCTGTCAGAGAAATTTATCAATTTCGTCTGGACAGAATACTGAACAGGTTCATGCACTTTTCTGTGTGGAAGGATGTATATTGGATATACATGCTTTTTGGCTAATCATAATCCTATTAGATATAAATAGGATATTTTCTCTTTCATCCAAATCAGACTATTGAGATTATCATTCTGCCCAATACACAAGAAAAAGAGCAAATTCAGATTTGATCTTTCGTGAGTGAAAAGGTGCGAAGAGAGAGAAATAGAGAATCGATTAGATCGAGCAAGTTCGCCGGTGCATCGTCTAGGCAGGTGCATCCGTGACCGACATCTTACGAATCAACGTGAGAGGAATGACGTTTGTGGTTCTTCGATTGTGATCGACTCGAGTGAGAAAGACGGTGGAAACGCTTGGACGCACGAAGACGAATTCGAGTGAACCGGCGTAGTTAACGAGTGGTGAAGGACGCGTGGTATGGGACGCGCGGATTGTCACCAACGTGACAGGAGGAATAGAAGGCGGCGATCAACCCTTCGTGTGCCATCAATTTGGCACTGGTATAGATCTATCCTTCTATTTGCATCGTACCCTCGAAGTCCTGGCGTGATCTTGGATTTAGGGAACCGGACCGGGCCTTCATATCCGCTGCGCGGGCCCGGGGTCGGGTGAATTCCCAACAGTGGTATCAGAGCGATCGCCATCGATTCGAGGGTCGAATCATAGTCGTATATTAGATATACGCATGGGTTATCAAAGTTCGTACCCGTTTGCATGATGTTACATATAGAGAAAGTCAAATTCCTTTAAAATCACAAGTGGAATTCGCTAGAGATCGATCAAAAGTTGATTGAGAGTATCTAGGAATGATCGTGAAAAAGTTTCATGATTTATCGTTTTGGAAACGAGCGAAAACGGACGAAACGGCAAAATCTTCAGAAAATTAGAATACGAAACAGTGAGTAAAACTAAGATAATTTTCAGTGGAAAACTCCAAATGGATTGGATCAAATTGGAGTAGATAGATAATGAGATTATCTATGACTTTGATACAGAAATTGTTTTCATTTGAACGAATTATCAGTGTCGTTTTTATGGAATACTGAAAGGGTGCGACTGTTTGACATACAGAGACTTAAACGTCCTTATATGTCGCATCGAAACCCCAATTGAGTCCAATCCAATTGGGTTAGTTAGATAATAAGATTATCTAGAACGTTCGTTCACGTTCAAAGTCGGTTGGAACAATTTAATATTTTTGTTTCAACAGAATACTGAAAAGGTGTCTGTAGTTTTCTGGTTGAAAAGGTATGTATTGGATATACTTACATTTTCATTTGTTCGTATTTTACTAAAACTGGTATAACTTTCAGTAGGAAATTCCGTGCTCGATCTTGCGTATAATGACCCTACGCGTAACTGTGTAGCAGAGATTACTATTGGGTATTGTTTTTAGCATAGGCAAAGAATGTGAGATTGCAAGATAGGAATTGTTCCTTTCTAACCTTGAAAAAGAATAGAGGGAGATATCTCTCGGGCCCCACGATTGAATTGAGATTGATGAAATGCTTGACCAAGCTCGATGGAACTCAGTAGAGTTCGCATTGTTATTATCAGTCTAATTCTTATCGAGAAAGTGTATATCTGATCATAAAGAAAAGGGGATGACTTGAAGTCTTAGACTTCACCGTGACTCTTTTGATCGGAAGATATCGCGAACAAGAGGACTAGTAACACTTATCTGAGCTAGGTATGAAGATGTACTGCATCTTCATAAAGGTGTTCTCCACCTTTTTCGTGCTAATTATGGATAGGTATTAACGGCAGTCTAGTGCTCGCAATACCTTGTGGATTGCTGCTATATCCACTGCCAGTCTTAGACGAACCTACACGGTCACACCAAGATTTCGTAACATATCGGATTCTCAAGATAATGCTCACCAATACGTTTGTTGGACAAACAAAATGGAATCACGTGTGATTAGATCTCACGACATATGTTGGACATATGGCCAAGTTGATTAAGTCTTAATCCAAGAGGGAGTTTGAAAGAAATATGACTTAAGAATTAACTTGGAAGAATTTATACGTATAGGCAAATCTGCAGTCAGAACTGAGTTCGTTCGAACGAACTCTTTTGTGCGTTCGGAACGAACTTATTCGTGACAGTCAGATTTGGGTTAGTTCGAACGAACTACTTAAGTGCATTCGAACGAACTACTTAAGTGCGTTCGAACGAACTATTTATGTGCGTTCGAACTGACTTAATTCCTATATATATAGAATTCTGATTTCGTTTTAACCTAAGCTAATTTCGAGTTTTAGGGTTTTGAGCCGCCGTTTCTCTCTCCTTCTTCCACAGAATTTTAGATTAGATCTAGAGAGATTGAGAGGGAGATTGGAGCAAAGATCTTGAGAGAATCGATCGTGACGGTGACTAGAACGACGTTGGTGATTCCGATCGGACGAAATCGAGGTGGACACGAGTAGAGGGATTGCACGAGCACTCCTTGGAGAAGGTTCACGGATTTGGAGAAGAAATCGACACGTACTAACTTGTACGAGGTAATTTTCTCCAACTCTTCATTTTTGGATGGTTTTCGGGCGTGATCCCGGTAGAATTAGGTTACGCATGCGAAACTAATTTCGCTGCACACTTTGATAAACGTGTGCGTAACCCTACACTCACATGCATAATTCTAAACCGGTTTCTTCACCCATCTCTTCTTCTGATTCTTTCTCAAAGTATACTGGCACACTTCTCATAGATCCATCTCTCTATCGCATCATAGTGGGCGGTCTGCAGTATGCAACTTTGAGTATACCAGACATAGCTTTCGCAGTAAATAAAGCTAGTCAGTTCTTACATTCACCTCGCGATACTCACTAGAATTTCGTGAAGCGAATCCTACGTTATCTTCAGGGCACAATTCACCTTGGTTTACTCATCTCTAAATCCTCTGACACTGCGTTACATATTTACTCCGATGCTGACTGGGCCGGTTGTCCAGATAATCGTCGCTCGACCACCGGTTATTGCGTGTTTCTCGGCCCAAACCTCATCTCTTGGTCATCCAAGAAGCAACCTACAGTGTCTAGGTCGAGTACTGAGGCCGAATACAAGGCTTTATCGCTTGCTACCTCTGAGGCCTTATGGCTTCAGTATATGCTTCATGAGCTTCATATCTCTCCTTGTTCTTCACCGGTTCTATACTGTGACAATATCGGTGCAACATACCTGGCTTCCAACCCCGTATTCCATGCTCGAACCAAGAACATCGAGATTGATTACCATTTTGTGCGAGAAAAGGTGGCATCCAAATCCTTGCTGATTCGTTTCTTGTGTTCAGCGGATCAAATTGCTGATATCTTGACGAAGGGTTTAGCTACACAGAGATTTTGTATTCTACGCACCAAGCTCAATGTCGTGAAATCCCCCCATCTCGCTTGCGGGGGGCTGTTAGAGCTCAAAACACCATTACCAGTTCGAAGAGAAGATCCAAATAAAAAAATACTAAAGATTATTTAGCAAAATTGTATTTTATAAAACTAGAGGGGTATTTTGGTCCAAATAAAATTTTAACACCAAAAAAGTTAACTTTAACACCTATAGGGGGTTTTTTGAAAGAAAAATTTGCTTTTAGGGTTTTTTTGGAGTTTTTCAAAAGTGAGGGGTTTTTTTAGAATATTGGAAAAAGTTAGGGGATTTTTTAAAAATTTCCCTAAATTTTTTATGTTTTCACCCGACAAGTACATACGTAAATCAAATATCAAAATCCACGACAGCTATGTTTAATTACGATGTATATTTGGTCAAACAGATTTTAGTTAGTACAAAATCAGATTTTAATTGAAGAAACAAAGGACGTAGATAATGTAGAATATTGGACTCTAAATTTTATATTTAGTACTGATACTGACTACTGAGCAGAGAAACAAAAACTATCTGGTAATTGATTGGACATTGTAGTAAAAAAATATTAAACAATAAAACAATGCTTTGTCACACGACAATATGCATGACTAAACTCCAAATAATCAGATTAAATTAATCCGATGAAACAAATTTCTCCCGTCAATTTTTTTTTCTTCCTTGCAACTTTGATCCTTGTAATTTTGAATTGAAGTCGAGTTACAGCAGTAGAGAAGTTTTTTGGAAGCTGAAAGTAATTTTATTTTGTAAATGAGTTATCAAAGAGTCGTGTAGGTGTAAATGAGTTATCAAAAGAGTTCCCGACCGAACCATAATTTTACCTTTTCAATTAAAATAAAAAATCGAAAATAATTTATATAGGTTAAATAAAATTATATTCTACTCCAGATTTTGAGTTCGTGACAATGTCAAATTGATGAAAGATAATAAATGCATTAATCAAAATTGTATTAAATACTCAAAAATTATGTATGCAACACAACAACAAAATATATTTGAAAAATAATAAAAATCAACAACAAATTAAATTGGAAAAGATAACTATGCTTATTATTTGACATAATTGTTTTTATTTCATTTCTCATGGCCAAGCACGGATTGGTTATAACTTATAATGTAATTTGGTGCTTGATTATCGATATAGTCAACAAATGAGCAAGAGATTATTTGATTACAATTACAAGTCACACATTGGGGAAATCAAGATCCAGATTTAACTTAAAACCCAGAACTGAAATACCATGACTTTGATTACGGATTCGAGAAACATCCGAGAACTCAAATACACAAAAAGCTAACCTTCTTACTGAAGATGACGATCGACTGTCACTCTCCCTTCACACCTAAGAAGACAAAAATGGCGATGCACCACGTGGCACTCAAAGCCCGCCACCTGATCTCCTCCCATCGCCTCCTCCGATGCCACGTACCGTCTCTTCTCTCTAAATATTTTGATTAATTTCTCGTTTAATACACTGAATTGATCATCAGTATTGATTGATTTTGTGATAACTGAGAATTTGTGTAGATGAGTATGGAGGCGAAAGGAGCACTGGAGAGAATCAGAGAATCGGGTTTATTGAAGAATCAAGGTTTAATTGGAGGCAATTGGATTGATTCTTACGATGGCAAAACAATCGAGGTTTTACCTTTATGCTCTTAATTTGATTGTACAGATTTAATCTCGGTATATTGAAAACTGAAATGAAATGTTTGTAATTAATCTTTTTTCTTTATCAAGTTAAGTAATTAATATTGTCATATTTTTGTTGGAATTTTAGGTACAAAACCCTGCTACTGGAGATGTAATTTCAAAAGTACCCTACATGGGTAGTAAAGAAACTTCTGATGCTATTTCCTCTTCATATTCTACCTTTTCTTGTACGTTTTTTTTTTTCAAATTAACCCTATAATTTATCAAATTGGGATTCACACCCAATATTCCTCATATTTTATGTTTGAATTTAGCTTGGAGCAAGCTCACTGCAAGTCAGAGGAGCAAATCTCTGAGAAATTGGTATTTAAAAAAAATAATTCTCCTTCTCCTTCTTTTTGTGAATGTTGAAATTAATTGCGGTAATTAAGATTATTGGGATTTGATTAATTGAAGGTACGATTTAATGATCAAGCACAAAGAAGAATTAGCTCTTCTTATTACATTAGAGCAAGGAAAACCCCTCAAAGAGGCCATTGGTGAGGTACAATTTTAATCTTTTTTTGTGCTTAATTGTAAACTTATTGGGTTAAATTGAAGCTTAATTACGCCTCATTGCACAACCGACCATCAATTTGAGTCAAAATCGGGTTAAATCTATGCAAAAAATTGGGTTAAATATATAATTGTTATGACACTAATAATTACGAAAATGCCCCTATTAATATAGGTAACCTACGGGGCAAATTTCATAGAATTTTTCGCTGAGGAAGCAAAGCGTATATACGGCGACATTATCCCCCCTCCACTTGCTGATCGAAGATTACTCGTCTTAAAACAGGTATACAAATTTAGGTTTTGATTAATTTAATTTTCTTTTATTTAATAACAAATTTGTATAATATTTTATTATTCTGTTTACCAGCCTGTTGGAGTAGTCGGCGCGATTTCGCCCTGGAATTTCCCTTTAGCCATGATCACTCGCAAGGTTTTCAATAATATAAGGGCCTTTTTTTAAAAAAAAAAAATCCTTTTATTTGATTATTTATTTTAATTATTATTCTGACAGGTGGGGCCCGCACTGGCAAGTGGATGTACGGTGGTAGTGAAGCCGTCAGAGTACACGCCTTTAACCGCCTTGGCTGCTGCTGAGCTGGCACTCCAAGCTGGCATCCCTCCTGTATTATTTTGTTCTGTTAATCATTTATTTTTTATTTTATTTATTTATAATATGAATTTATCTTTTTAGGGTGCGTTGAATGTTGTGATGGGAAATGCTGTTGAGATTGGAGACACTCTACTCAAAAGTACTCAGGTAATTAATTAATTAAAAAAATTCCTAAAATTTATCGAAATTAATTTAATAATAATTAATGTATTTTTATTTTATTAGGTGAGGAAAATTACGTTTACGGGGTCGACTGCAGTTGGCAAGAAGTTAATGGCAGGATGTGCAAGCACTGTTAAAAAGGTAATAATCAAATTCGTTTTTAATTATAAATATTTTTTTTTAGATTTTTGATATAATTATTTTATTAGATATCGTTGGAGCTTGGTGGAAATGCGCCTTGTATAGTATTCGACGATGCTGATATTGATATAGCTGTTAAAGGCGCTGTAAGTTATTATATATATTTATATTTTATAAATTTATGTATTTATTTATGTGAATGGCAAAAATGAAATTATTGTTGTACAGCTGGCAGCGAAGTTCAGGAACAGTGGGCAGACGTGTGTATGTGCAAATAGAATATTGGTACAAGAAGGTACATATTATTTTTCATGAAATTATAGTATAATTTTAAAATATTATCTTCTCCAATTCTTTTTAATTAAATTATATATTTGTGTAGGAATTTATGAGAAGTTTGCAAAGGCTTTTGTAAGCGCGGTTCAGAGCATGCAAGTTGGCAACGGCCTTTTAGATAATATTGTTCAGGTTTATTTATTTTATTTTATTTCCTTTTTTTATTCATTTAAATATTTTTTTATTAATGAAAAATATAAATTAAAAATGTGTAGGGTCCATTAATCAACGAAGCTGCTGTACAAAAAGTCGAGAAGTTCATCAATGATGCAACTACAAAGGTAAGTAAAATAACATATTAATTCTAATATATTATATTAATTTTGTTAACAATAATAATTGTATATAAATAGGGAGCAAATGTTATATTAGGAGGAAAAAGGCATAGTTTAGGAATGACTTTTTACGAACCAACTATAGTCTCAAACGTCAACAAAGACATGCTTCTTTTCAAGTAAGAAAATAATAATAATTTATTAATAATATATTTCTAAATATTATAATTCAATTTAACAATATTTGAAAGGGACGAAGTTTTTGGACCCGTTGCGCCGCTGGTTCCTTTTAAGACCGAAGAGGACGCTATTAACATAGCTAACGACACTAATGCTGGTAAAAAAGAAATAAAAAATTCTAATAATTCTAATAATATTTATTAATAAATTAAACATCTTATTTATATTTTTATATAGGTTTGGCTGCTTATTTATTCACGAAAAGCATATCGAGATCATGGCGTGTTTCCGAAGCGCTCGAATACGGTCTTGTTGGCGTTAATGAAGGACTTATTTCTACCGAAGTAAACAAAATAAATAAAATTTCGAGGGCGTGTATGTAAATAATAAATATTGTGATGTACAGGTGGCGCCGTTTGGAGGAGTGAAGCAATCTGGTTTAGGGAGAGAGGGATCGAAATATGGAATGGATGAATATTTGGAAGTAAGTATGGTAAATTATTTTTTTTGAGGTTATTGGATATTGAATATAACTTTTGGACTTTTTTGTAAAATTGCAGTTGAAGTATGTGTGCATGGGTAATTTGAAGGAGGCTTGAAAACAAGAAATGCTTAATAAAAGGTTATATTATTTGTTTTTTTCCTTCTTTTTATCAATTTGTTAACAATTATTATTTACTTGAACAGGTAAATTGAAATAAGGTCATGTTTAAAAAATTGCAGGCTTTTGCTTGTTTTTTCTTCTTCTTCTTCTTTTATGTTTGTTAAATTTGTTTTTGTATTAAATAAATAAATTTGATATTACTGAGAACTTTATTTCCATAATATAATTGCTTTGATTAAATAAATGTTATATTTGTGGTACCCATTAACTTTGAATATGATAATTCAGATCTGTATGGTGAAATGTAACTACCAAAAAAAACAAGTGAAACTTCCTCTCTGACTGAACACTTTTTATCCATATTCACCAAGTATGATATCTATCTTATAAATCTATAAACAGTGAAGTTACTATTATGCCCCTCTAGTAGAGAGTGGTAGTATGGATAGTAGGGTACAGCAAACAGAATCCGAGGTGCTTTTGCATTTGCATATTTGCTTGCATCGTGATTTTGTGAACCTAGAGAGAGAGAGAGAGAGAGAGAGAGAGAGACAGTCGGTCAGTGATGATATCTGCCTCGGAAATCGTGCTTCCCTTCTTTAGTCTGTCTACTTCTTTTTTAGAGTTAAGGTCCCTTGATATGTCAGTGCCTCTCTTACCTTTTCGATTTTATTACTCTCTCTACTTCTGATCTTCTGTCTTCCAACATTTGTGTATGCACAAATTTGAAATTTGATATAGTCACAAAAATCAATCAAAAATTTAACATACATGCATAAGTTTGTGATTAATTTGTTATTCATACATGAATAATTAATGTTACGAAATTAACTATTTGTGTTACATTTGTGGTTGATTTTTGTGACAATATCATTGCTCGAACTGTTTTGTTTCGTTTATCTTATTATTTTACTTAATGACAATATAATAATAATGTTATGTTTTGATCATTTTAATAGAAAAAGAAAATATTTTGTACAGTTTTATTTTATACACAATGCATTAACGGAACATTATATTGTAAATTTGCTCCTTATCGTAGTAATATTGAATCGGAATTATGACATGCTCGAAACCAACCTTGGAGGATCTAATTTGCAAGACATAATTTAATTTGTAGCAAACAATAGATTTTCTTTATCAACAATCTTAGAAAACCATCACTCGGAAGTCAACACAAGATTAGATGATCTACTTACAACGGTTTCGTCATATAATTTTTTTGACCGAGACACGTACAAATTTTAATTGGAGTAACTTAAAGTGAAAATATTAATGTGACTCCTCATCTTTAAACAAATTAGTCACAATGGATAACCTACAAAAGGATGCAAAACAAGATCTTCCCTTAAAGTATCTTGGACTTCCTTTAACCTCCAAAAAATCGAAAACAATAATTTTTCTTCCTCTCATTAAAAAAATTCAAGATAAGATGACAAATTGGAAAGAAAAACTTCTATCTATGAGTGGTCGTCTAACATTGATAAAGACAACACTAGCCTCCATACCAACACATAATATGCAAGTTTTGAAATTACCATCTTGAGTACTTTACGAGATTAACAAAGCTATTAGGTCGTTTATTTGGAAAGATGACGAGAAATGTAATCTCGAAAATTGTCTAGTAAATTGGGGTAAGATATGCCTTCCTCGCAAAAATGGAGGTTTGGGCAGCCTTAACATTAAGACAACAAATGATGCGCTCCTACTAAAACTCCTGCGACAAATAGACAATTACAAAGAAAATCTTTGGTCAAGTTGTCTCAAAGATCTTTATAAAATACAACAAGCTCAACAAATCATCGATATCCCCACCATCAAAAGATCTTTCTTCTTGAACCAACTAATACAATTAGTACCGATATATAAAGAGTCCAGGGGTGACGATCCATTGACCAATACAATAACATGAAAATATAATTGCAAATGGAGAGTTCACTAGTAGGTCGGCATACGATTTTCTAATAGCTCCGGGAATAACAGTTGCATGGCAAAAACTGCTTTGGAAACTAAAAATCCCGTCAAAGAAACAAATTTTTCTATGGTTGGTTTTGCAATAAAAAATTAATATGTTCGATGTATTGTTCAAAAAAGAATGGACAGGCGCAAGACAATGTGTCATATGTCATAGATATGATGAGACAGCCAAACACCTATTTCTACATTGTACCTACACTCAAGTCGTGTGGACACTAGTAGAAAGACTAGTGGGTGAACTGATTGCAAGAGACCAAAAAACTTCCCAAGTGGAGTCATGATTACACGATAGGGCTAAACAACCGCCACTTCTACGAAACTTATGGGACAAATTGTGGAATTCGATAACGTGGAATGTTTGAAAAGCGAGGAATGAAAAAAAATCGCTACTTTACACGGCGTGGAAAACATATAACGAAGTAAAAACCTGGATGATCTTAGAAAACATTCATAGATAGAATATAGGTATGTTTTTAATTACTCTATTTCTTAAATCATTGTAAATATTTTTGTTTTTTATAAAAGTATGAATACCATTTCTTCAAAAATAGTTTTGTGGTTATCTATTTCTAGAAACATCACATCACTTGTTTGCATCATGTCCATACACAAGAAATTTTGGAGTTCATGTCAGGATTGCTAATTTTTCGATGATCTTTCGGAAGCAATCACCTATTGAGGGGATGAAGAAGTGGATAAAAAGACTTAGTAATGAAGTAACATTAGAAGATTGCGCAATCATGGCCGGATGTTGGGTAATGTGAAAAGAAAGAAATAACCGAACACTTCATCAACGCATCCGATCTTTCAATATACTAGTAAAGTTCTGGTGTCGAGAAATTTAAAAATGATCATCATTGTCATCACAAATGTTAATTTTACCATCTACGTTCTATTTGAGATTTTCTTCACAATTACTATAATCTATTTTTTATTTGGCAAATGCTTGTATTAACTTTGCTAAGTTTTTTTCTTTAATTAATGAATTTTGATATATACCTAAAAATTTAGTTCATCCGACAATTTAGATGTGAAGAACATCAATTTCAATGTTTCACGCGACACACCTTAAACGAACCCCTGCAAAGCATATGAAATTACCATTTAAATATACATTTTATTTTCAATTTGCTTTGAAAATTATAATAAAATGGATAGTTATTTTTTTCACTAGTGTGGAGGTATTGGTGATATTTCAACTTTTACGGGGTATTTCTGATGTGTCCATGTTTCGCAATATAAAAGTGATATAATGCAACACTATTATCCTAGCCATACAAAATCCTAAGATGGTAAATAATGGTGCAAATCATCTAAGATCCCTGCACTTCCAAAGCTTAAGAAGAAGCTTCCTCGTAAATTGCACTCCTTTGCCTTCTGTTTTTCTCTCTTTAAACCTTTTCACTTTCTCACACCTCCTATTCTCTTCTCTCATCTCTGATCTCTCTCCTTTCTCTCGCCAAGTTGCATCCATCAACCTGCATTTCTCTTAGACCAATAAAGGAACATCTCCCTCTTTTTACCCGGCCCAACAAAAGGCACTAAAAGGGGCAAAACATATTAGAAAAACATTATTTAGGGTTTAGGGTTTATGTGAGATATGTAAAACTTGTTAGCATTCATTCGTAGATAGATCATGATAATTGCATGCTAGTACTAGGTCTAGGCCTAACTTGATTAGTTAATATGGCACTGAAATCTAGGAGTGCAAACAAGTACCCTCGGTTTCTAATATCGTTGGGGCCAGAGAGAGAGAGAGTGAGAATGGATGGACATATTGATGAAGGGAGAGAGAGGAAATTAAAGAAAATGAAAAAGAGATGAGATACCCTTTGTCTGCCTCTCTGGCTTTCTATCCTGTATATTACTGTCAAATGTACTTGAAGTTTTTATAGTTTGGATTTCTGTACAAATATATATCAAGCATAGGATTATCAATACAAGAGCTTTATAAAAGATTGGAAATTACTTAGCACTTATCTAGCAACAGTTTCTATTCATAATTATTTGTGGTATGATAGCATAACTAACTTTGACCCCCAAAACCCTAGAAATAGAAGTGCTAGAGAATTTAAGGGAAACTGGTGCATGCAAAAAGAATATTATAATTAGCTGAAAGGAGCTTTAAGTAAATGTAGAATTCCAAACATGATTTTAGTTTGATTCTTTTGATCCTTCATAGCTTCTATATGTTGAAGATTCTCTATATAAACCATTCTTCATGTTTATATGAGTATATCAATCATAAATGATGTCATTGTTTCGCTCTTCTCATGTTTTTTCGAGATATATTTCTAAAAGAGTTATTATTTTGCAAAATTTATAAAAGACTTGATAAAAAGCTAGAACAACTTTGGGAGAGTAAAGATGAGCATCTATCTTGTGTATATATCATAGTACAAGGTAGAGCCAATACCTTTCGACATGTCCAGAAATAAATTTAAATACAAGTCTCTTGTCTTATATATTTTTTCCTTTCCTTTTAGTTGAATTTATTCTTCCTTTTTCATTCAAAGAACTATCATAGGACCCTCCTTGATGGGTAATATTATGTGCATTTTTTGTTTCTATTGTTAACATAAGAGTTTTCTTATTGAATGGAAAAATGTTACAAGATATTGCAAATAGTAAGAGTTGAAATACATTTTTTTGAGGAAATAGTTCAAACATATATTTACCTAACTAAAAAAATGCCATATTTACCTTCTCAAGAATGATAAAAAAGGCATGCATCTAAAAAACATGACATAAAAAGGAAAATGCAAGTGTAGTTATATATATAGTAATATCAATAATATGCATTGTATCTTAGTACATTACTCAGTAAACAATCACACCCACATACTTATTACAATACAAACTACTAACTAAATAATATCATGTATGCAAAGGAACTTGTGTTTTTACTCCCACACTAAGGCACAACTATAATATAGATTAACTAACACAATATGAATAGGAACTACTCGGCATTCTCACTCAAACAACTTATTAATCACTAATTAAGAATTAATAATAAATTAGTTGCTCAAACAAATTTGTATCTCACCCATAAGATAAATTCCTTGATTGAGCCAAACTACTGCCTCCGATTATTGGATTCATTCTCTCAATTGGAATAGGAGATCGTCTAGGAGACGGCCTCTCGAGCTTGTTCAAACTTGAAGGGCCTTCGAATGATTTCTCTCCCGTGCTATCTCCGGACATCATTTGCTTCGAGTCGTACACATCCGTCATAGAGTCTAAGTCGAGGCCTCCATCCAATTGAAGTTGGTCACATTTCGCTTGATCGTGTTCATCACCCCAAATCACGGGGTTCTTTCCATTAGGGCTACTAAAAAGATTATGTCTCTTCTTCCCTAAGGAACCAATTGTGGTATCATTGGAAGAGAAGAAAGTGTCTATCGGTCTCTCCATTTGATCATGGTGCAAGTCGAGTTGGTTCCCTCCGAAGAGATGTAGGTCTTGAAGAGAAGGAAAATTCAAAGAGGGGCCGAGCAGTACTTGATTTCCTATCGACTTGTAATTGGTAGGTCCGATATTGGGGCCTTCGGCAGCTAGGGTTTGACATGCTTTCTCTAAGATTGTCTGCATGTACTTGCCTTGGGCCTCAATCCTCATTTGAAGATGTTTCTGCACCTAGTTTAAAAAGGAAAAATGGATAAATATAAAAGAATTTTTAACAATTATACTTGACTTAGCATGAAAGAAATCTGGATGTTAAAAATTTGATCTTCACCTCTAGCTGCTCATGCAGTCTTCTTTGAACTTCCATTTGCATCCTTAGCGCTTCGTTGATGTGCACATTCCTACTGAAAGTTCAAAAAGCAAGAAAAAACAAAGTACCTCAATATAATTCTAAGTTATGTTTAGGAAAAACGATGAAATAACCAACAATCCTCCCGACAAATAAAAAAAGTTACATAATTGCCCTTACTCATTCATCGTTCGTCCCATCATGCCAGAGGAGGAAGCAGCGTTTCTTTGCATCTCTAGTGCTGCTGCTGAGATTAATTGCGTCAATTTCATTAACTTCATAAATACCACAACAAATTGAATTTTAAGATGTACTTCAAAATTGATGTAATGTCAAACTCTCAAAAATATAACCCATATATAGATGATGAAGTTTAAGCCATGGTGAGTTGGTTATGTGAAAGGAAGATAGAGTACAAACATTAATGGACAATTTTGTGAAAGAAAAGTTAGAGAATATATTTAATTAGGTTAAACTAATTACCATCCTTCACTGAGTGGTCATTAAAATCCTTGTGTGGTTGCTTCCCTAGCCTGAATTTCTGCACGATGGATCACAAAATACAAAGAGAATTTGTCTTCAAAAGTGTAAAACAAAAACCAAAAACGATAAGCCAAATAAAATTCTAATTAGTAAGTACTAATCATGTACATGTGTGTACCTGAAGATGGCTCTTGAGATGGTAGAGTGTAAGTCCTTTCACTCCCATAACTCTCATAATTGTTTTTGGTGTAGCCTCTACAGTCAAAGTTAATGAAATTCAGTCAATTATGAAAATCAACGTGGTATTTTTTTTATGAAAAAATAGTCTTTCATAGGAAGATAATCACTTCAAAGAAAAAAAAACAAATCTTCTTCTTCAAAACAATAAAAATAAAATAACACCAAAATTTAGGAAAGGGAAAATAAATAGAGATTTGTGCAATTAATTTTAGTCCCGTTAATGAAATAGATGGTTAATTATGCACATATCACTCATAGATGATAGATCATAATAGTTGAAGATCACTAAAGAAAAACAAGCAAAAGTTGGTATAAAATGGAATGCCATAAAACAAAATAGGTGGAAGCTTTGTATTATAACATAGACCTTAGATGAAAAAGGTGATGTTATGATGATCAAATGAAGAATTATGATTAAAAGTAACACTCAAAGACCTAGTAGAGATCCAAACTAAGTTCGATTATGCTTAATATACATGCAAGAATGAGAGAAAAGATCATCGACTTCAATAATCAAGAGAGACAAGTTACAATTAATTGCAAACTAAATCAATTTTCTCAGAGGGAAAAAAAACCTGATAAAACAATAGACAGAATGACAGATACAGAAACAAAGAAATCATGTCAACAAGCTAGCAACGAAAAATCATTTTTATGAAACAAAAGAAAAAAAAACAAAGGGAGAGGGGAGCATACTATCGGGTCCGCCGAGTTGGGTGACTGCATCGACAAACCGGTCATGAAGCTCAACAGTCCACCGCAGACGCGGTTTTGGATCAGTTGTGAGAACCAAACCAGAATCGGCTTGAACACACATATTGTTAGGTCTATCATTTGCACTCACAGCTTGAGAATTTGATGCACTAGGTTTCTTATTTGAAGGGAACATTCTTTCTTATAATCTTCTGATCACACCTCTTTTTTTCTCTGAAATTGGTATAGAGAATTGGAAGAGATTCAAGAACAAAGAATAGGGTTCGTTTGTTTGATATACTCTCTCTCTCTCTAGTTGCCAAAGGAATGTTATTCTAACCCTGAGGTAAAGCCACCGACTTGGAGCCCCTTCCTTTGCTAAAAGGATGAGAGAGAGAGAGAGAGAGAGAGAGAGAGAGAGAGAGAGGGAGGGGTCTTTTGGGGGAATTTATTCCTCAGTAAGAAGTTTTTTTAAGAGAAAGTACATCTCAGTAACTTGTTCCCAAATTAAAGAAGTATTTAAAAGGCATTATATATGATGTCCCCAAAATTCAGTGAAACATTTTTTGATGAGGTGACAAAGAGTGTTTAGATGAATTGATTAGTATTTTTAATTGAATAATTAACGGATTAATTGATCATTTAATTGAATTGACATGTCAATTAATATGTAATAATACTAACATATTAAAATAAATTAACGTGTCAATTAACCCTTAATTAGTGTGTTAATCAATTCATTTAACCTCCCATGTCCACCTCATCAAGAGTGTTGGGGGTGAGATGAAGGAGCACAAAATATTTTTCCATGTTAAAACTATGGAAAATTTTAATTTGACTCCACAACTCCTTCTCCCATCCTCTATACGTATTTTCGAGGAGCGTTAGTGGATAATTAGCAACCTAATTAACACACACAAATGAATCAATGGCTAATTTCAACGTACCAATAAAGATACATGCTAATTAATCATTAATTTATTTATATATATAAATTTGGTGTTAATTGAGTTATTAATTAATCACTAATTATCAACATCATGATGTCATGTGACAACAACAAGGATAATAAATATGAATTGTGGAAACATATTATATGGACTCTAAAACTACCTCAAAACAAGACACGTACTTTTCCAAATGGGAAAATATAGCATGTCTCCCAATCTCACTTCAATACTCTTGATGCGTCAACCAAAAGTATTTAAATGGATTGATTAGATTTTAAATTAATGATTTATTTGATTGATTCAATTAATCAGTTGATTGATTCAATGAAGGGGTCTAATCAATTTTTTTAAACACCATCGATTGATGCATCAAAAATGTTTAAGTGAGATTGGAGGGCACCATATCAAATCTCTTTTCAAATTGTGCTACACTCCATTAGTTATGTACAATAAATTATAAATGATGAGTTCAATATTTACATCAAATATGAGAAGAAAAAGTATTTTTCATCCTTGACATATAGTAACTGAATGTATTGTCGTGATGAACGAAAATACTCAACAGTGATCACTAATCATGTCAAGTACACTTTGTGTTGACTATCTATCTATCCATGAGGAAAATATATTGTGTTTCCTCGTCTCATCCCAACATTCTAGATCTGATGGACATGTAAGATTAATTGGATTAATTTAATACTTTAATTAAGGATTAATTGATACGCCAATTTATTTTAATATATTAATATTATTACATGTTAATTGACATGTCAATGCAATTAAACGGTTAATTAATCTGTTAATTCATTCAATTAAGAATATTAATAAATTCAACTAAATACACTTTGCCATCTCATCAAATATGTTGGAGTGAGTCACGGGGGCACCATATATAACCCCATGCCTGAGAAGAGTTGAATGACAAGTTCCAAATGGACTATAACGAGTGTTGGTAGTTAGGAAGTTAAACATCATAAAAATATAGGATAATCATATCACGCCCCTCAAATTTTTCCAACACATTTTGTATCACCAATTAAAATATTAATTAACATGAGAATTAACAAAAATACTGTCCATTAACGATTAATTGATATTGATTAAGAATTGTTAATTCGTACTTATAATTATTTATCAGTTGACTGTAAATGAGGTGTATTTTTTGTTAATTATCAAGTTAATTAATTGTTAATCGGTGATATAAAAAATGTCGGGAGAAAATTCAGGGCCATCATATATGACCTCAAAAATATATATGGCTAGATATAAAACATGTCAATGCCCCATTGCCCATAAACCAGAGAACCGAACCACTTATTGTGAGAGGGGGACCTTCTATCGTTCTATCTATCTATATATTGCTAGGTTTATTTGGTTCCCAAGAATAATTCTCTCTAAAATCTTCAATTTAATTTATCAATCAAGTTGAAGTTGAAGTTGACTAAACATAGTGACTAAACATAGGGAGATAATATATGCTAATTGTTACAAACATACAAGTTCAACCCGACATATAATCCGTCGCCCATAATTTCTTAGCTCGACATATGTTAAGAACTCGATCCGAGATTCTTAGGCGCCTCTAGCTCGGGTATACATGCGGACAAAAATTATAATGATCAACACAGTATATATTGGTGTTAAAATAAAATGTGCAATGAATTAATAAAATTATATGTGTTAAAAAAATATTAATATAAAATGTTTATTGCTCAAATAAAATAGTAAAATTTAAATTAGTAATATATATTACTAAAATTTTAGTATATTAAACATGATGAAATTTGAATTAATGTATATTGCACATCTCCTTCCATTTTTTGTTTCTAATTCTTTGTTTTGGTTATATTCCTAGTGATAAATATTGCAAAGTTTCGCCATCAACAAAGTTTGAAGACATACCAAAACAGACCGAATAGTGAATATGTTGTGGACAATAATGAATAGTGAAAATATATTTCACTTAAATGTTATTAAATGTTAGTTTATAGGTGGAATATAATTGCAGAGATGTTAAAGCCACAAGCTATGAAGGCTTTAGCTCAAACGGCTTTAGTAGAATAGAAGATTGTCTCTACCCATGCACACGTCACTAAAGCAAGCTCCATCATCTCAAGCGGAAAGAAACAAAAACCAGAAATATATACACTTTGTTCGAAAAATTAATGAAAACCTATTATATATTACACATATTAATCGAAATTAGGTCAAAGTGGTGCAATTTTGCATGGATCCCACATGCACCCACATTCTTGGTTGCGCAAAAAGAGAGGATGAGTGCTAACCTTGTAAAGCTCTCTCTCTCTCTCCTCCCTATCTCATTCACTCACACACACACACTGAAGATCTTCATTCTCTCTATCTTCAAGGGAATAGATGCTTCCTTCTTTGACAATTAAGTAAAGATTCTTCTCAAAACTTCATGTTATATTAATCTCTCTCTCTCTCTCTCTCTCTCTCTCTCTCTCTCTCTCTCTCTCTCTCTCTCTCTCTCATGCATGCATGCAAATATGTCTGCTTAATAAAGGAAAATTATAAGCATCAAACATGAATGTCGTGGCAAATATTAGCAGCCCATGCAAGATGCCTGTATGATTAATTATAATATATTCTTGTAACCATTACCCAAAAACATGCATATTATATATATGTACACACGTTCGATTAACATTACAAAATGAGATTCATTAAAATTACATAAATTTTGAGAAATAATAAAGTAGGCTCAAATTCCTACTTCCATTTTTATTAATATGAGATCACATTTACTATAAAAGGATGATGAGTTTTCATACAATAAAACCCCCAACCCCAACTATAAGATCACCATAGAACTAATATCTCATAAATTATGTTGCACGGATACGGATACAAATAACGTATCGGATACGATACGAATACGACGATTCATCAATTTTTAAAGAGTTTAGAATACGATCATACAGTGTCGGATCTTGACATAGTTTCTTGTGTGTGTGCGTGTGTGTGGGGGGGGGGGGGAATGAAAAACTAATTTTGAAATTAAGCTGCACAATTTTTTCGGCGAAAATCTTGGAGGGGAGGGGGGGGGGGGGGGGGGGGGCTGCCCTACGGCCCCTACTAAGATTCGCCTCTGAATACATATACAACAATACGGATATGGTCGGTTTTTTGAGGTGTCGGCACAACATAGCTCACAAATTTATCCCTCCCATTAAATTTACACCACTTTGGAGCCAAACCAGGAGGCCACGTCACCCACTACTGTTCACCCTCTTCGGCGTTACTGTTCACATCGTCTTACTGTTCACTGAATTACTGTTCACGGCTCTCTTTTTGTTCCCAAACTTCGTCTTTTATGCGTCTATGTACCAAACTGCGTTTTTTGTGTGCTTATTATAACAGTTTTGATTGGTACCAAGTTGCGTATTTTATGTTTTTTTGTTTGTCTTTTTTAAAATTTTATTTTATTTCACATGTCTGATATTCTAAATAAAACATTTGAATTTTTCTTTTGGAACATATGATATGTTTCAGGAGGAAAAAAGTTTGTATTTATTACGTAATACTTGTGAGACTATTTAATATCAGACTTTTTTTTTTAATTAACATTTGGATAAAATCGAAAAGTTTGATTTGTACTTATAACGTTTTAGATAAAATTATTATTTTATGATCATAAAAAATTTTGAAATATCGCAGCGAAGCGCGAGAAATATTTCTAGTATAAGAAACACCACATACCATACATGAATATTTACCCTTCGTAAAAATTACTTAATTATAGTACCCTTTGTATTGCCCAACCTTTCTATAAGTCCTTAAAAACATATATAGGTACAAAGCACAATATATCCAACATAAAAAAAATCAATGGTCAATGATTTGCTGACAGGGACACATAATCATATTTCTCAGGGGGGTGCGTAGTGAGTGTGATTGCAAATTACCCATAAATATATTGTTTAATCCTCTTTATTAAGTAAACATGTTAGCTTAGATTTCAAGCGCACTTTCAGATGCTTTTTTCTTTATTTTAAGTCGTGAACGAGAATTCTTTCCATGTTTTCCCTTCCAAATTTCAAATTTCAAACTTCTCTTCTTTCATCAAATTAACCAAACACCATATATATCTTTATGTTCCTATTCCTATTTAACCGAAAACAACAAATCTTTGGTTTATAAAAACAAAAAAAATCATCACAAATAAAAATAGATTAAGGTGTGAACATACATACTAATCTAGTCAATACTCGTCCATAATGATGACAAAGTTAATAGGTTTAATGATTAAACAAATAACTAAGGACACAAACTACCTTTTATTTTTCCTTTTTCAAAAGCATTATTAGGGTTGTTAAACAATTAACTACCATTTTTTTCTTCCTTTTGTCATTATCTTTACTTTCCTCTTTTTTGAAAAATACTTACCTTACTCGAAGGCTTTCCATTTCATTTCACAATTAACAGTTCATACTTACCCACAAATTTCCTAATAGAAATCAGTACTTCAAAAAATAATTTGGGTGATATATAATCTTAGCCCATAAGGCCCATAAAGGCCCAACTATATGAATTGAGAAAAGGCCCAATAATGTTTCACATTCATGTAATGTAGGTGACTTCTTCTTCTACAACGATAGTGTAGAGGACGAAGAGACAAAAATGAGAAGAGGAATTGCTAAGCTCGCTCCGCCTCCCTACGCCACCGCCTTCTCCACTTTCTCAGGTGCAGGAGGATCTGCTGGATCGGGAAGAGGTGCCGGTCGTGGACGTGGAGTCTCTCCGCCGCCGGTTCTAGGCCAACCCATTTCGCCAGCCGCCACTTCCGACGAAGATCCTTTCCTCTCGGCTAATGGGCGTGGTCGAGGACGCGGTGGGGTTGTTGGGTCCGGTTCAGATACTCCTCAAACGACTTCCCCTCTTCTGCCTTCGTTCTCGTCTTTCCTCCCATCTTCTGGTCGTGGCCGAGGTACTGGTTCTTCCATTCCTAACCCGAAAAAACCAATCTTTTTCGCCCGTGATGACGAATCGCTTCCGACCAAACACGACTTCGGGGCACCACTACCTGGATCAGGCAGAGGCAAACCAATGGAGTCCTCCGAACCTGTCTTGACCGAACCAAGTTCTGAACCGGTAGAAGAAAATCGGCATCTCAAAAGAAGAGAAGAGGCTCAGAAGAAAGCAATGGAGGTTTTATCTCGAGGCTTATCTCAAGGCGGGCCCGGGGCCGGGCCTGGAAGGGGAGGAATGAGAGGAGGACGAGCAGGAGGAGGGAGAGGCATGAGAGGCGGAAGAGGTCGCGGCCGATTCGGAGGACGCGGATCGTCAGAGAGAGAGGGTATCGATGAAGATCTGTCGATGTATTTGGGCGACGAAGCTTCTGGAAATAAACTCAAGGAGAAACTCGGCGAAGAAAAGATGAAAATACTCGAGAGTGCTTTTGACGAGGCCACGTCGCGCAATCTCCCTTCTCCTGCTCAGGAAGCTTATCTCGAGGCAGCGCATCTTAATAACATGGTACAATAATTCCAATTTAATTTAATTTTCTCCCTCTATGTGATGAGAAGTATATAATTAACATGTTTGTTATATTAATAGATCGAATATGAGCCAGAATATTTGGTGAATTTCGAGAATCCAGATATAGACGAAAAGCCACCAATGTCTCTAGAAGAAGTGTTGCAAAAAGCGAAGCCATTTTTGATGGCTTATGAAGGAATCCAAAGTCACGAAGAATGGGAGGTAAAATAATTAAAATTTCATTTTCGGCCCTCCATCTTTTTGTTAATTTTTATAATTTTTGTAGGAAGCGGTGAAGGACGTGATGGAGAGATTGCCGCATATGAAGAATTTAATGGATCATTATGTTGGACCTGATTTTGTGACGGCGAAAGAACAACAAGAGGAATTGAAACGGGTTGCGGATACTATGCCTGAGAATGTACCCAACTCCGTTAAGAGATTCACTGATCGCGCTCTTCTCTCTCTTCAGGTTTGTTTTATATTTATTTTAATTTTTTATATGTTTGGTTTTTGGTAATTACGAATTTTTTTATTTGGGAAAATTGCAGAGCAATCCAGGATGGGGGTTCGATAAAAAGTACATATTTATGGATAAGCTTGCACGAGAAGTTAAACAGCAATACAAATAGAGCGTGATTTTTTATTCCAAGTAAGTTAGAATTTTCTCGTTTTTTTGATTGATTTTTTTTTTTTTCAAGAGCAACATTTTTTTTTCTTGGTTTGGTCCTTTTGAACTAGTTATAGGGTTTTTGAATACCCTTTGATAAATTTACCGTTGAAATTAGGAACAGTTTGGTCTTGAAGTGAATAATTTGTAAAAGTATGAGGGGCATTTCGGTAATTTTGCCTAAGACTAGTTTCTCTACTAAGCATAATAAAATGATGAATTTGTTTATTCTTTATCGTCTATTCATGCTACAAACTATACCAATTTTTACAAGAAAAAGAAAATCAAATATCCCCCTTAAACTTGAATATCCTGAAAAAAAGAAGAGAAATATTAGTTTGACTTTATTTTTTTGTAAATTTGGTGATATTTTTAAAAGAAAAGTTACCTTATCAAGCTGATGATTTTTCTCGTAAAGGTTCTGCCTCGTTATGATTATTATCAAGTGGCATATATTGCGACATGATTGCCATTATCTCCGAATCCATATATGACTGCACAAAATCGAAAATAATAATAGTAAAATAAGTAATAATGCAATTTAATTCTTATTTTGTAAATGTTTCGGACCGAATTGCAAAATTTGACATACCCTCAGTTTGTATCTGTAGAATAGATACCCAGATATTAGAGCACCAATCAAGAATGATATAACCAACATTATGATAAACCAATCAAATGTAGACATGCTTTTAGCTACACATATATGAAAAGTAATAATCATAATTAATAAGTTTACACAATATAATCAAATAAGTGTGAATAATATTAAATATAAATGACTCACCTACACAAATATCTTCTCCTTTTATATACAAAAGGTTTCCTTTGCATTTGCAATCATACCCTCCCCATTTATTCTTGCATGAACATTCTGGACATGAACATGCAAGCTTCTCTTTGCACTCATCAGTATCTATCCATGGGTTTAGGGTTTAGGCTAAAACAAAATAGAATTATAATTAAATCTTAGGGTTTTAGGTATATAGTACCTTGACATTTGAAACCGTCCCCATGAAATCCAGGTGGACACATGCAACCCCGTAAAGAAGACGCCTTAATACATAATCAAATATTGAAATTTAAAACATGCAAGTCTTGGTTTTATAGACAAATATAATGTGGCATTGTTAGGGTTTAGGGTTTTACGTACCGAGCATGCAGAAAATGCGAGTCCATTTCGAGTTTCAGACCAACATCCTCCATTATCTATGGTACATCTTCCAGGCCCAACACCTATATGTGTCGAAATTTCAAAATATTGTTCATATGGTTCGAAATTTTGTTAGATCATAAATAATGCAAAATAAGGACATATATATGATAAATTTTAAAATTTGTTGACCTGTACAAAATGTGTAACCGTCTCCTTCGAACTGAACACCCTTAACTTGTGGGCATTCACATAATCTACCTCTAAATGTATCCTAATTTTAGAGAGAGAAAGAAAGATAAGAGTTAATTTTAGATAGAGAGTGTGAGACTCTTTTTGTACTGTATAATATACCTTACAAGCTGTAATGTTGGAGTGTGTATCTTTCCAGCAACCCCCATTATTGTGTAGGCACTCATTTGTTTCAATATCTACAAACAGAGGGGTCAAAATGAAAAGGCTCACATAAAAAATTGAGGACCATATTATTAGAGAAGTATTTGGTATACTATCTTCAATAGATCTAATCTTGAACAGATTTAGATATGCTGGCACGTGTTTTTTATTTTATTTTATTGCAACCCAAATTATATTCATATATGAAAGAAAAATATAATTAGCCCTCAACTCATCAAAATATTCTTGATGAAAAAGTAAAAATTTATTAGCATTTATAATTGACTTAATTAAAGATTAATTGATATTTTTAATTAACACATCAATAATTTATAATATGTTAATATTAGTAAATGTTAATTGACGTGTCAATTCAATTACACGGTCAATTAAATCGTTCATTGAGTCAACCAATAATACTAATCAACCTATTTAATTATCTCTTATCGCGTCATCAAGAATGCTATTTTTCTGTTATTGGGCTCTATATATAATTTTCCTATGAAATTATAACTCAATTGTTAATTTTTTACGGCATAATTTACAATTGTGTTTTTTATTTAAATTTTTTTTGATATTTTTATGTTAATAAATGACATTTTAAATATATATTTCGGTTTTATTTGTATTATTCACAGTTTTCTTTGATTTGTTTTGAAACATTAATTTTATTTATCTACAAATTTTGAAATTTAACTTGCATATGATTAATTAATTAATTAATTAATTACCTGAACTTAAACAAACATGAGGCTCAGTGGACTCTTTAAACCCAGCACAAATGGCTTTTAGCACTGCTTTTCTCTCCAATTTCCCTATGAAACCAAATACACAACAAAATAAGAAAATTGAACTTTGAACTTTGAAAAATTGTGGAATGAATCTGTCCCTAAACCCTATTTAAGATTAAATTAGGGTTAGTGGAAGGTTAGTTAATTAGATAAAACAAAACCTCTATACTGAATATTGTTTATGACCAAAGTAGGCAAGAAGGTTACATCGCCACGAGAATCATTACCGACCTGCCGAAATTAAAATATGAAGAAATACTGATATTTTCAATTCAAAAAATTTAAACAAATAACAAGTAGGTTATATTGTTCTAAATCTCAAAAAGTTTTTAATTTTTTTATAAACCTGATCTTCTTGCTCTTTCTTCAAGACGGCATTCTCGGTATCGGCTTCGGGATCCCCCATACATTTCGATACCTTGTCTAAAGATATGCCTGAAAAATACATTTAATTTTCATTAATTGGTAATACATTCGATCTATTTATATAATGATATTCATCACTAGATCCTAATTTAAGTATTTGGGTCTAAAGTATTATTTAGATTTTCTGATGTGTCAGAAACGTACCGAGAGACTTGACAACGGTCTCGGCGCAATCTTTGCTGTATTTCCTCTCCTTCATCGAACAACGAGCATCATAATCAACGACAAAGTCCCACCATTGCCATGAACGCCCCATCTCCTTGGCCACTCGATGCACACATAATTGTCGTAAATTCTCTAGAACTATATCTTTCCCTTCATACCCTTCGCCAAAATCCTGTTCTGGGTCCGGCGCGCAGTATCTTCCCTTGTTTATGCATTGCGCCTTGCATTGTTTGCTCAAACTGGCAAAAAATATTGTTACATTCATATTACATGAAAAGGGTCATCTTGAATATGAATACTACCGAAAAATCTCGGGACAGAACCATGTGATATAATGCGGGGTAAATTGCGCATAGCCGCCTCTCTCTAACAATTGTGCGTGGCCTCTGAAATTCTTCACGAAATTGATCTGCTCATCACATCTCTCTCCACATTCATCGTTACTATTCGTCCAAAACTCGTACTCGACCCGTTCATCGGGATGAGGCATGGATTCCCTCCAATCAATCTTGATTATCAACTCGTCTCCTTTTGACGGGTCCAACGAAATATCTTGAAGCGTCTTTTTTAGGGTTTCGCCGAATGATTTTTCGATCAAGGTTGAAGGGATGGAGATTTTCTCGGGGTAGTTGGAGTCATCGGGTAAAGAGTCTTCTGGCGTGTCCATCGTTAAGAGAGGTTCTTCGATGTAGTCCGAAACCAGGACGGCTGCGGCACCGGAATTTTGCGCATTCCATGATTTTAGCGCGAAATAACATTCTGATGAGATGATATTGCATTATTACAACCAGGAAATGATTATTAAGTAAGATTATAATTTCATTTTTTCCCCTTGAATATTAAGTAGCAATCTCAACTACTTACATAGTTAAAGACTTAGAGTGATCTAATATCATTATGATTTAGTTTAATCAAATATTAGTTAGTTGGATGTGAATATTTTATGAACTTATATAACATATATAAGTAATCTCTAGCTGCCCTGATAAAAAAAAAGGAGAATCATGAGATGACCTGCTTGCCATCCAACTCTGATCTATTCCTCAAGGGAAAAAATGAACACACTAAAATCTCTCTACCCCCATCAAACAAACTTGCAATAAAGTGTTAATACTAACAGCAAAAATCAACTAAATTCAACAAAATCATAGTAACCAGAAGCCAATCTAAAGATTAAAAATTCTAAATGATCAAATTAATACCGAAGCTACCGAAATATGACCATTTCTATGTTCGAAATGGATGAAATTAGTTATATACTTAAATTATAATATAAATATTAATAGTAAAGGAAATGTGTATAGATTGTACAACCTCCTCGATTGAGAAGGAGAATCACAGGCCTTCTAGACTTAGACTTGAAAGTGGTATCGAATTTCTCGCAACCGTTTGAATTTTTGTCGGGATAAATAACAACTCCAGTTAAGGTACCGCCATAGTTCGGTATGCCATAATTGGCTATGGCCGCATCATGATGACCACGCATGTGATGTGGCGATACAACCCTTATGCTACTTTTCTCTACTATAAACCGGCACGAAACAGAACCGAGAAAGAATAGAAGCGTGACGAGAAATGATAATGAGAGAGTCATATTGTGTGTGTGTGTGTGTGTGTGTGTGAGAGAGAGAGAGAGAGAGAGAGAGAGAGAGAGAGAGAGAGAGAGAGAGAGAGAGAAGAGGAAGAAGAAGAATAAATTTGTTAAGAGTCACTTAAACAAAAGAAAATACTAACTTAGTAGACTCCATAAGTGGGGATTTATTATGGAGAGAGAGTTCATTGGTTGGAAACATAATATATTTGTTAATAATGACAAAAGAGAGGTTGCTTGTAAGTGATTTTGTAATTATCTGTATGGTGAAGAGGAAAAGCAAGGAGATTGCTTAGTTCATAAAAAAACCATTAACTTTTTTTAATGTGATCTTTGGAACAGAAATATTGGTTGAATTTGTCCCAAAAAAAGTATTGGTTGAAGTGTGTCACTTGAAGTAAGTAACGATAATGATAGATTGTGAGAGAAGAACAATTGAACCAACCACCTCACGGAGATAGCCAATCAAAGAGAATCCTTATAATTGAAACAAAATTAATGTACGACAAAAATTTCTTTGGTAATTAAGACATCACTGCATAATTCTAATTCTAATGAAAGATTCAAATTGTAGGTAATCACTAAAATCTCCTTGCATATGTAATATGATTGATCAAACAATTAAGATGACTGGATTTCTCGATCAAATAGGTGAAAGATAAAGTGTTGAGGTGCTTGACACAAATACCATAGGTCATGGGTTCGAATCTCGTTGGTATTATCAATAAAAATATGAAATCAAATATGTCCACGATTCGTGGATTAGGTTTCTTTCAAAAAAAGAAAGATAAAGTGTTGAGATTAAATGCTCTCCATGTTCATGAAACTGATGACAAACAAGTATATAACGAAAATTGATTTTTTATATATATATGAGGGAGACTAACCCTACTTAATTAAGTATCAAAATTTTGGTATTTAATGTTTTTCATCATTGAATTTGCATTTAGATTTGTAAATCTAATGATGTCCACAAACTTTCATAATTATCATAAAAAAAACACAAATCTCAATACAAATCCAATAGTGAAAAAGTATTAAGTATCAAAATTTTAATACTTAATTAAATAGGTTAGGCTCCCTCATATATATATATATATATGTGTGTGTGTGTGTGTGTGTGTGTGTGTGTGTGTGTGTGTGTGTGCTAATTTGCTAAATTAAGTACAAGAAATTTGATAGTTCATGTTTTTTTTTATCATTGAATTTATATTGAGATTTGTGCATTTAATGATGTACACGAATTTTCATTATCATCATGAAAAAATACAAATCTCAATGTAAATTTAATAATGAAAAACATTAAGTATCAAATCTCTTGTACTTAATTAATTATGTCAGTATATATTATCATTTGGCTAAATAAGTCATTCATGTTATTTAAAATGCATTTCTTTATTAGTCAAGTCCTAAAGTCATAGACCAGGCTTTATCTTATTGGGCCTGCAACACGAACACGACACTTTCTAAACTTGTCCCTTAATACATGACGTGGAACGAGAGATGCGGAATATTTCGAAATAAAATCGAAATGAATTGACAATTCATAAATTTGTTAAAAGAGGAGGTTAAATTGTAAATATGTGATCATGGTTGCAATGGTTGTAGCATCGCTATAACACGATATATCGTTGTTTAGATATTGTAAAATATTTATTAATTTTGTACGTTGCAGAAATATTGTGCCGTTATATTGTCGGCTACATTCAGTTCCCTACTAGAAAATACCTAAACGTTACTAGACGCCTAAACGCTTTGCAACATTGATTGTGATTGATAATGTTCAAGTGAATTATGCAAAACACATAATTATATTGGTACAATATTTGAATGTGCATTTTAATATTATTTTTCAGAATTAGGAATTGTCATTTGGTCAAAAGTTTGATGTTTAAAATATAATAATGTGTTACTTTTTAGGTACGATGGGCGAATTGTTTATCGAAATTCATTAATTACAACAAAATATTTTTAGCAAAGTTCATTGTCAAAATTAGATGATTTTTTTGAAAGACTAGTCACGGTGAAAAAATCTTGATTGATCAATAGATAGTAAGGTTGAAATTGTGATATTGATTTCATGTCGTTTGATAACCGCCTTTTTATTTCTTGGTACATGGATTGTGCTAGTATATAGTAAGGTTCCGTGCATTGTTCAATTTTTTTATATTTTTTTCATAGTGCCCAATAGCAGGGACGGATCCAGGATTCATTTATAAATGAGACCGAAAAAAAATCCATTACTAATTATGCGCGCTGCGCGCAATTTTTTTTCATTATTAATGACTAATAAATAGAATTATTAAAGACTAGTAAGTAGAAATAATTCATGTCTATTTTAGTTTTAATTCAGTTATGCTAACAAATATCATGCGATATTTTTTAAAGTAAACACTTAAACAAGTAAATTATTATATTATATTTATTTGTAAATTGTCAATAATAATAAAAAAATGGAGACAAATTATTTAGTATATTCATTATGTGAAAGTGTTTGTTCAATTTTTTTGAATTGCATGTTCTTAAACTCTATAAAGTAGGTTTACCGTTTTTGTATCTTGAGAAAGTTGTTGTTCGGTAGGTTTTGAAGATTGTAGATGAACTAGGTTTGATTCATTATTTGTATTAGACAAATTAGAATTACTTGAATTATGTTTTGAGAATGAACATTGTTATCATCTATCTTCTTGAAGAAACAATGAATTATTTTTCTTTCGACATTTTCCCCAAAAATAAATTATACCATTGGAAAGTTGTATGGACATTATACCAACACGTGATGTCATATTATAAGGTTAGATGGCTGCAAAGTTTGCAACTATTATGGTGTAGCACACCTCAAAAATATAAAGGTGGCCCCCCCACCCCCACCCCCACCCACACACCCACACACACACCCGCACGCCCGCCCGTCCGTAAGCACACGCGCATGTGCGTACACACACACACACACATCACATCACGTCATAATTTTTTTTTAACGGAAGTATATGAACATATATGCGACACAAACACAAACACAAACACAACTCAAAAGTCGCTACAACGAAAGACTCGCTGACTAGAAACGAAAGTGCACATATATAAACAAGATAGAGACTCCGTGTCGAAAATGAAACATGCGTACTCATACTCTAGATACTCGTTTATTAAGATCGACTTTATACATGACTTGTAAAAAATCTCGCTCGAAAATAATCATAAATATAACCCGTATTCTGAAATCATATGTATTGAAAACTTCTCAAAATACTTGTCCCGAATTTTCGAAATCAAAATCACTTACCTTCGTACATAATCATAAACATACTAATACTTTTACCCGGTGTGAGATCGCTAATAACTGTCGACTGAAGTCCCAACTCGAGCTGATAACGAATCACACTCGGCTGGAACATAACATAAGGGGAACATATCCTCCCGACGACTGGATATCCTTGCGCCACTGAAGAAAATACAGTTTTGGATCAACGCTAAAATGGTACGTAGAAGGAAAAACGAACGTACGCGTTCGTGGGCATAAGAAATAATTTTAGTAAAACTGATATAACTTTCAGATAACGACTCCAATTTGAATGGTTCAAATTGGGTTAGATAGATAATGAGATTATCTAGAACTTTCATGTAGAAATATATTTCATTTGAGTGAAGTATCAGTGTCGTTTTAATGAAATACCGAAAGGGCTGGGCCAAATTGGGTTGGAAAGATAGTAAGATTATCTACCACTTTCGTGAAGGTTTAAAGTCGGTTGGAATGATTTAACAATTTCGTTTCAGCAGAATACTGAAAGAGTGTATGCAGTTTCTGTTTGAAAAGGTGTATAGTAGATATACATACATTTTGGCCCATCCTTATCATATGTTGAATAAATAGGATGTTTCTCTCTCTCTCTCTCTCTCTCTCTCTCTCTCTCTCTCTCTCTCTCTCTCAATACAGACTATACATGCAATTCAAATCAATTAAAGTCTAATTCAGTCCAGAAATTAGAGAGACTCTTATCAAAGAGTTGAAAGAGTGCGATGAGAAAGAGAGAAAGAGAAAAGGAGTTTTCTCGGATTAGAGAATCAAACGCGATCATGCAAGTTCGCCGGTGCATCGTCTAGGCAGGTGCATCCGCGACCGAGGTGCTACGACTCACGGTGGATACGAGTAGAGGAGTTCGCACTTTGTGGCTCTTCGTTGTGATCAAACCGAAGAAGTAAACGAGTAATAGGCTGTGGAAGCGTGTGGGCATGGGACGCACGAAGACAATCGGAGACGAGTCCAAACGGTGGGAGACCTGTGGTATGTGACGCACGGGCTAGTCACCAACGTGACACCGGAGAAGAAAAGGATGCGATCGATCAACCCGTCATGCGTGATCAATTTCACGCTGGTAATCGTCTATCCTACTTTGCATCGTACCCTCGAACCCCAATTGGCTCGGAACTTTTGCACTACATCAAGTTAGCTACGATTTGCCTCAATAAAGTCTCCCGGAGACCCTATCTAAAATTGTAAACCTAGTTTACATTTCAGCCAAATTATAATTCTACATATATAGAGTCTCCCGAAGTCCCTCCTTAAAATCGTAAATCATGTTTATGATTTATCCAAATTCAAATTCTACATACATATATATGATCAAATCTACATAATATACATTTTGTTGATGTCGCACGGTTTTTGAAGCAAAATATGGCTTTTAAAGAAAGAACCCGAGACTATCATGTAAGCTCTAGAAACGTTCGTAATTCAAATCTTAATAAAAGAAAAAGTGAGAGTATCACTCACCTAATCGAAATAACTCGATTTATGACGACAATGGGAAACTCAACAGAAAATGGAGTGAAAAATGAAGAATCTCGAAACTTGGAAGAAATCAATCTTTTGATCTTGCCTAGTCGCACAACTTCACCTCCTGAAAATTATGCTGCTTTTCGTTTTGTGAAATTTTCTCATTTTTTTCTTTCTTTCTATTTTTCTCTTTTTTTTTAGGGTTTCATAAGTGTTTAATGACAATTGATGGTGCGGAAGAGTTTTGGTCTTTTGGCCGCCTAATGGATGGTGAGGTGGACGGAGACATTTCATACATAACTTTCTAAACTTCTAAACTTACAAATCATTTAATTTACAAGTATATGAGATTTATTTTACAAAATCTAGTTTTAGTATTATTAATTGCTTGATCATTTTGTAATAAGACCCTATAATATATTTATTTAAATAATTCATAAAAATAAAATTATGATTATACCCTTTCGAAAATTTTGACGCACAAGAACTCGATTTTGATCGTTGGAAGAATTATATTTTTAATATGAGTTATATTTTAAAATTTTAGGAATAATATTTTACTAATATCAAAACTCTATTGTTAATATTTATAATAGTAGTCACGTTCCCATTCATGGGTAATTTGTTTAAAATGAGGAGTCAAATGAATATTTTTCTCAAGTGATGTTTTTGTTTTCCACGCTTGTTGACTCCAATTATAATTCCTGCCGGTCTCGGTCAGTTTTTGATATGCTGAAACAATTGTGGATACATCATTTTGTGTCGAATTCAAAGTGGTGGTCTATGAATTTCATGATATATAATCGGAGTAGAAGTTCACTAGTTATACTGTAGTAGTTAAAAATATGGAATCGGAGTAGAAGTTCCCAGAATTTCCTAATCCTAATTATACTGTAGTAGTTAAAAATATGGAATCGGAGTAGAAGTTCACTGAATTTCCTAATCCTAATTATACTGTAGTAGTTAAAAATATGGAATCGGAGTAGAAGTTCACTGAATTTCCTAATCCTAATTATACAGTAGTAGTTAAAAATATGGAATCGGAGTAGAAGTTAACTGAATTTCCTAATCCTAATTATACCGTAGTAGTTAAAAATATAGAGTTTTGCCCAGGTATTGACACGTGTCAAGTAATGCAAAATCAATATATAATCATAAGAAATTGTTAGCTCAGTTGATAGTGCGCGCACACGTTTGAACCACATGTCATATATTTGATTTTGCGCTTGAGCGCTTTTTTTTTCTTCAAAAGAAAAAAGACTGATTGTGGATCTATGTTTGAACTTATGGGCCTAATGAATGTTATAGGTCATGTAAAATTAAAATATTGATTCTATAATAAAATTTACCAAATTAATGTAAAATTAAAATATTGATTTTTTTCTGCAAAATTAAAATATTAATTTTTTTAGTTCATGTAGAATTTACCAAACCAATGCAAAGCATATTATATTTAATGTATCCTTTTCAATATTTTTTGTAATGTATCTTTCATAATATAATTTTTAATTCTATATCTTGGTACACAAACTTTTTTATTAAATATTTTAAATATTTAATTATGTCAAATTTATTTCTTCAAATATTTTTTTTATCGAATTTCACTTTACCTAATAATTAATTTATAAGAATTTTTTGTTTCAATAAAAAATTCTCTACGATATATCTTCATGTCTCTCTACAAAACCAAAATTACCATTTACATAATAAAGAAGATCTACCTAATTGAAAAAATACATTAAGTACCATTTAAAAAAGATGTATCCTAGAATTTCCCAAAAATATTATATATTATTTCATTGCATTTTTAGTATTATAGTGTTTATACATTGTCACATCTGTCATGTATGAAATGATTAGAAAATTTCTCTATTTTTACCAAATATTCAATAAATGTAGTATATAATGAACTTTTTAGCGACAGTGCAATGAAAAAAATTGGATCCTTAATTATACTTAATTCAAGTTCAGTGAAAAAAATACTATATGTTCAAAAATAATGATGAAAAATTACGCCGAAGCGGAGCAAGGTACATACTAGTATTGTTGAAAAAAAAAATAGAATCTTTTTTTTTTAAAAGTGAGCCTAGAGCACGAAGTGTGTTCTTCAAGCTCATTTTTAATTAATAGTGCACGAGCACAAGAAGATTACAATCTAGTTTTATCACATACCAATAGAAAGAAGAAAAATATGAAAAACATAATTGTCTTGTTTATTACGTAAAACTCATATTCCAGACATTATCCATGAGTTGATTATCCATGAGTTGATTAGATTTGTTATGTTGTCTGCTAGGAGAATAGGTATTTTTCGTTTGCGGTTGAAAATCCTATTGTTTCGTTCTTTGCATATTATCCACATAACAGCTGTCCATTTCTTTATCGCGAAGTCTTTGATGAATGTTGTCACATCCTATTGTTTCGAAGTTTGTTGTAAGAAGTTCCAAGAATTAAGCAGATATTTAAAAAAAAAAAAATAGAATTATTGTTTGCACAAACTGTGTCTTGCGAATTAGATTCTCCTTCGTGCTTTCTAAGATTTGTGGCTAAGGATTTTTTTTTTTAATTTCTAGTTTGCCTAAGGATCTATTTTGTTACGACCGATTCTTCACAACGATTTGGTTAAAAAGTATAGTATGTATCACGTTAAGAAATACGAAGTTTTTATTATATTGTTATAAAGCACTCTTATCTCCGTAAAAAAATTTAGTTCTTCTTTTCTTCAAATAAAAAGTAAAAAATACTCGATCCATGTAAGCAAACATAATTTTGCAGGTTGTTAGAAGAATCAAATGGAAGTTTTCACTATCAATGAAATAGAGACAACTAGTTTTTTTCCCGTGCAATTGCACGGGAGTTTTCGAGTTTCTCATGATTTAATTTTTCCTAAAGTGTAATTGGATTTTATATATTTTTTTGTTTGATTGTTCACATATTTTCTGTTTTGGAGTATTTTGAACTCCCTAACTTTTTTGGATATTTAAAAAAAAAACTCTAATCTTTTTGAACTCCAAAGCAAACTTTTATTTCCAAATACACCATACGGATGATATAAAAAAAAAAATTGACCAAAATACCCTTCCATTTTCATACGTAATGATTACTTTTTTTCTTTCTTATTAATTTTAAGAAAATTCATAAGCATTTCTTAACATGTAGTGATTTCAAAAAAAAAAATGAAATTATTACATATTGTGCTTATATAATTTTAATATTTCATTTATTATTCATGAAAAACTAACACCAGATATAATAAAATAAACAATAATAAATAAACACATCGAAAAAAATATTGATAGAAGAATATATATTTAAACATACATTTTTTTATTTCCGTTCTCCTTTTTAATAGTTTCATTTTGTTGGTTAATTCTAACCTAGAGGGGGGTGAATAGGTAACCTAATGGGCAATTATCGACTAGGTATACAAATTCTAATTTTAGTGCGGAATATAAATTTGAGTTAATAATGAAAAGAAGATACCGAACACGCGATGTTTATTACGGAGTTCGGTAGGTGGTTGCTATGTAGCTTTAACTCACCATTTACTCGCTTAATTGACCGATTCAATTAATTGCGAGTACCTACGTCTCCGGGAATGCCTTGTGCCTTTTCGGCGTTCGATTGAATTCCAACTCACTCGTACAAGGTTTTGCCTAGATCGAGTTACACGTTTCTCTCGATCTATGGCGGCTTTACACTCTTGGTACTAGCCTATTACAATATCTAAATACTAACTAAACGTGATCGGTCACGCAAGTTGGGAATAGTATTTGGAAGGGAAGAGGGAAATCTAATCTCTAAGAATGATTTAGAAGATTGTTTTAGCTCAATGATATAGCAAGGTTTCTCTCTTTTGAAGTTTAGATTTGGATAGATGAAGTAATGACAGAGAATGAGGGAAGGGTTCTATTTATAGAACACATAGTCCCTTCCCTCACTTGCTTATTCTGAATAGTCCGTTGCAACGGACATATGTTCCGTTGCAACGGAACTCTCAAAAAACTAGCCGTTATGGCTGCCGTACTTGAATTTATTGCACAGTCCGTTGGAACGGAACGTAGTCCGTTGCAACGGAAGTTTGTGTTAGTTAGTCCGTTGCCACGGACTTGAGTCCGTTCCAACGGACATGCTACTGAGACAACACTTCAGCTTTGGTTTTAATTCCCGTTGCAACGGAGAGTTTTCCGTTACAACGTGGTGAGGGGTTCCGTTACAACGGATTGGTTAATCCGTTGCAACGGACTTATGTGGAAGTTTATACTGAAGTGAAGCCTTGATGTTCGTTACAACGGACATTAATGTCCGTTACAACGGACATTCTTCTGTGACAGGCTTCCTCATTGGAAATAAATTAACGTTGCAACGGAGATAGAGTTCCGTTACAACGTACATATCCGTTACAACGTATTGGTGATTACGTTACAACGTATTGGTTTTTCCAACGTACATATCTGTGACAGGCTTCTGACTGGAATTCCGTTGTAACGGACATACTGATTTCAGCCTTTTTAATTGAATTCAAGTACTTTTTCATTGAGTTTAATCTTTTAAACTATTTTAGAGATACCTATATATTGTATTGATGATTAGGTAGCTATCCCAACTTGCGGAATCTTCCATGTCTTGATCTTCTTCGCAATTCTTCAACGTCTTGATTTATGTGCGTCTTGATTTTATCCATGATTCTTCGATGTCTTTGATTCTTGTTATTCTTGATTGATCCTTTCATTTTGTACCTATCTCCTACACATTTATCTTGCTAGATTTCGTTAGTAGTATCGACATTGTATTTGAGATAATCAAACAATAGGAAATTTGAACCAACAAACTCCCCTTTTGATTCATTTCAAAACAATGTCGATTTGGAGAGATACATCGATTATCGGTAACTTTCCAATACGATTATCCTTTCTCCCCCTTTTTGAAAGTGGATCAAAAGGGATTGAATAAAAAAAAATCATGAAGGAAAGCTCCATGCAAGCTCCCCCTAAACATGTGCATATCGCGCATGTATAGGCTTTGATGTAGTTGAATACTCTTTTTAAATTATGAATGATTTTTGAGATTAATAGGTGAGATTAAAAAAAAAATATGAACAGTAACCGGGATGAACAGTGTTTGGTTGAACAGTAACGGGTGAACAGTATGAACAGTAACCGGGGGTGAACAGTACGCCGACGTGGCCTCACCATATCCCTTGTATTCTAAAATTAATGGGAGGGGGAACTAGGACATTGTCCATGCTTCGCGGCGGTTTTTTATTTTTTATGATCATTATTTATATTATTTAATAATTAGTTACTCTTTAATTCAATTTTTTCAAATTATATAAAAATTAACCAACACGAAGTGACTATATAAAAATGATAGTAATATAAACATAATATATGGTCAAATTATCAAAAGTTATTGTAACTAATCATCTGTACCAAAAAAGACACGCGCTACTCCAAATTCCATGTTAGAACCACGAATCATAAAAAAATATTAAAATCTTTTTGAACATTTGTTTTTTAGTTGTCATATTAGGAAAAACTAATGTTCTCGTTGTTAATATGCCTTAGTAAAATAATCATATTATACATATATAGTAGTCAAAATAAATTATTATGAATATGTTTATTATATTATCTTAAATTAAAACACACAACAATCGCAATGTTCAAGTTTATGGATAGTTATGTAAAAAGATCATTTCATTCATTGAAAATCACATACAAATACCCATAAACCATGCACATACATGATATACGTAAAAAGATCATTCCATTAAAGACCATTCTATTGAAAGACATTTAGTATACATCATGCACATTATGAGGTACATAAAAATGTCATTGAAAGACACTTACAAATACATATGTACATCATGCTTATACATGAGATGCAAATTTGAAGCTAACACATAGCTTTCAAGATCTCAAATGAAAGAGTACAAAATGGAGAATATAGTTATGTGGTTAATTTAAGAAGATTATGATCTTGCAAGAAATAGTTTGGAGATAAATGAGAATTGATGAGAGATATGAAGTTGTTAGGAAGTATTATTCTTCTTGATGAAAATATAATATCAATGAATAATTTGATAGACAAAGTCAAAAAGTAAATCAAAGTCGCTGTTTCATGTGAATGAATCTTTTTTAATTCAATGGAAAAAAAAATACACTGGTTCATTGTGAGAGTTTAGAATGGTTGAAAATTTAAAGAGAGGATAAATTAATTAATTAATTGGTGGCTGAAATTAGATAATGTAGTTAGTGAATTTAATATAAATAACTAAGAATGTTTATGATTATGTTAATTATTTTGTATTCCTATAAGTATTATCTCTAATAATCATCATTAAACAAATTAATCAAATGAGTTAATCTTGTCTTCATTTTTATTGTAAGTCTTTAAGAATTTTCTATCAATAATATTTCACATTGTATTAGGGCCTGTTTGGCAAGGGGAATTAGTGGAACGGAGCCGAATTATAAGATGGAGGAGAAGTAAATTCTGGAATTAGCTAATTCTTGTGTTTGTTTGGATGCTTGAATATTGAAATGCCACAAAGTATAATTCCGTGTTTGGTTGTTTGTAAAATTATGGAATATAATAATTTTAAATATGAAAATAGTTATAAATATTTGAATAACTATTTCTTTTATTTCACAAAACACAATATTATATATATATATATATATATATATATATATATATATATATATATATATATATATATATATATATATATATATATATATATATATATATATATATAGAGTCAGGCTACGCCACTATTAATAGCGTGAGAGTGTTTCGTGCTATTGCTTTTTATACCGTTGAATTTACATCAAGATTTGTATCCCATCATGATTGGATGGAAACTTAACACCGTTAATACTTTAAAAGGAAAGTACTAATTAGAAGATATATGCAGATTTGTACTAATTAATTATAGACTAATTATAGAAGAATGTTAAATAATTAAAATGTTCAAATGTTATTATCCCTGTGTCAAGAATGATATGCATCTACCGCTATAATCTTTCTCACTTGAAGTATTATAGTTCTAGCAAAAGAATAATTGGAAAAATCCTCCATTACCATATTATCCGCTTGTACTGATATTATAAATTAATTTCTTTGATTCGTAAATCAATTTTTACTACATTATTACAAGTTATAACTCCAAGAATCCAAAAAAAATTCACTAGACAGTAAATTTGTCCATAATTTTGTAAGTAATATTTTTTCTGATATTTTTATTATATATGAATCAATTATTGTTTCTTTTTGTTCCCATATTGATTTGGTTTTCTTATTATAGAATCAAGTATATATTGTCTTATGTTCTCATGTTTTACTGACATGATGATATTTTCACGGTGCATACAAAACACAAGAATAAATGGAACATGTTATTTGGTACAACTATATTAGCATATCTATTGTTAATATAGTTTATCAACGTAAATAATTCCACCGAGTCTAAGTTAAGTTGTTTAAGCATTTCATCACTTTATTTGGTCTTAAGTTAACCTGTTTAAGCAATAAGCATGTCAACATTTTGTTGTGTCTGTGTAAAATGAATCAAGGTTTGATTGACATTGTGACAATATACTTTCTACATATAATTCCTTATTTACTTACCAATCAATTGAGTATGAAATGCTATGAATTTAACAATTTCCTTAATTTGACACAAATGAACGGTGTTAAATTTCCATCCTTCAAGAATTATTTACTTACCAAATCAAAATCTTGATGTAGATCTAACGGTGCAAAAGTTAATAGCATAAATGAGTTTCATACTATTAAAAGCGGCCTAGCCTGACTCTATATATATATATATATATATATATATATATATATATATATATATATATATATATATGTTATGTTTAAATCTACGCAACACAATTTCTAACATAAAATTACTAACATGCAAGTTTGGTCTAGAAATAACTAATCTAGTAACGTTCGCACAAGAAAGTACAACGCCAAAAATATACCCAACCATACAATTTAACCTCCAAAATATATATCATTACCAAAATAATTACTATCACCAAAATTAATACCAAATATTATGCCATCATAAACTTGTTAACCCCATGGAAAACTACTACCTCCATTTTCTCCCGCTCCGTCGTAAAGTAAAAATTGATCAATCATCTCCATCCTTTCTTCTTTATCAAACGCAATAAAACACGCACCAAGACTCTCATTTACCAAAAAATGGTGAAGAGCCGATTTGAGTTGCGGCTTTGTGTACGAATCCGATAATTTCTTTAGTTCTTCCCACATATTTGGGGAAACTTGATGAGACTTGGGCTTGCTAATAGCTTTTACGAGATCTCCAACATAATTTGTCAAATCATCCATAGCTCGTTTTCGCTTTTTCAAACCCGGAGTAGTTGAATTCGACATTGGAGTCCTAGGTTCCTCTTCAATCTCGTCCAAATTAATAGTACCATCTTGTGAAATCTCTATCACGGGAGAAGTCGACCCATCATACGGAACACCAAGCGAGGAGCGTCCCGTCTTAGAACCGTTTCCGTTTGCCATATCATTTCCGCACACTAACTCCATCTCGTCATACCACATGATTGGTTTATTTATCCACTTATCCGCACCCGAATTTTTCTAAATTAGATATGAATATAGACATGCATGTTATTATAAGTTGTATAATTTTTTTATTTGTAAATTACAGAGTACATGATCATTACCTCAAGCAAGGTGCGTGCTTCCTCTTCGCCCATAACGATTGTTTTAGTTGCCTCCTCGAAATGAACACCACTCATATTTTTAAGAGATTGAATTGCTCGCCAATTCTTTTTGTGACTCTTGATATGATTATTGATGTGTGCATCCATGTAATTAAGATTATATTCTTTATTGAGTTCCTTACACGCGGAATGAATTACCGTGCTTTTAAAACCTCTATCTCCTTTTAGATTATTTCTCGCAGCTTCGGCCAAATACTTGAGAAGGAATCCCGTCGTTCTTGGAGACCAATGAGCATTCTTTCTTGCATTGCGTTGAGTTGATATACCTTCGGTTTCCATCTATTATGCATTATATAAAAAATTGGGAAATTAAAATTAATCACAGTGAACATAACTAGATAACTGTGTAAATTCACAGTGAACAAATATACTAATACACAAATTTGGATATATAAATTCACAAATATGGATATATAAATTCACAGTGAATAAATATAGTATTCAAACCTTAATAATGATGCCTTCCAATTCGAAAGTGGTATAGTTTAATTAGAGGTCGTTTTCTTGCCCAAATTAGAGATAAACAAAAATATTGGTACATCATACTCTAATAATTAAACAATCAGTGACAAATTGGAAAGGTAATCATACACTCAGGACAAAATTGCAAAATAAACTCACGCAGGGTGAAAGATTATCAAGACATGCAATCCAAAAAACATTTTCCAAGTCTAATAACACACAAATTAGAAATTTACTCTATACAAAGTAGCAAAATCATATTCCAAGTCTAATTTGGGCGAAAGAAACTCACACATACCAGAGAATTTAAATTAATTGACAAAATAAGCACATGCAGCAAGATTTTGATGATATAGCAAAATAAACTCACTTTGAACTACTAGATGTACCATTTTATTGAAATAAACTCACAAATACAAGAGATTTTAATCTAGTAAATGTACCTTTCCTTTTGGACTATGAGTGAGCGGATGGACCAAGGAAGAAAGGGGGGCTGAGGAGTGGAGATAATCTGGAGAGAGGAGAGAGATGGTATGTTGGGTGGGAATATTAGCGCCAAAAAATTTTGCGGTAAAATTTGGCTCTAGCTTTTTGGGGAGCCGAAAATAGGTGAATCTCTGTACAAGATAATTGTGGAGCATATTTTAGTTCCTCTTTGTATATGCCATCCAAACAAAGAATGTTAGTGGAGTGGCATTTTAAGATTCCGCTCGGTCTTAAAATTCTGAGTGCCAAACAGCTCGGTCTTAAAATTCTGAGTGCCAAACAAAGAATGTTAGAGCAAAAATAAGCAAAAAATCTCTTTCCTTTTAATCCTAAATTCGATTTTTTTTTTCTCGACCAGGCTTCCCTCTCACCCTTCTGTCGCCAGAGCAAACCAGATATATAACAAATCCGGGATATTCAAATCACGGAACTTGAAATTTCAATCCTCAAGTTCGTTAGAAACAATTCTCAGATCCTTATCAATCCGAGAATTGAAATAACTGATTCGTAGGAAACACCAGATTTGAAGTGCCAATTAAAAAACCGAGAAATCAAATTTCCTATACCCGAGGAACCAAATCCAAGTTTTTGGATACAAATTTGCTTGGCTGCTTCTACCCAAAAATTCCCAATCCACATGATGCTTTTGCATCTCTCGTGTACCAGTGGTACCGGTACCGCAACACTGCCCCTGCATACCCACCGCCCATCCCCGCCTTCCATCCTCCACGTGCCCAACATCGAACGCCTCCTTCCTCCGTCTCTCAGCGCCATCAACACGACTAATTCGACCATGTCGTCCTCTTACGTGCAAACCGAAGAATTTTCCAACGGGAAACAAAAAACTTTGATGGAATTCATCGGAGAGAAGGGAGATGGCGGAGTACACGTGGGTGATGAACTGACGATACTGTTGGCACACGTTCAGAGCGCGTGCAAGAGGATTGCTGCTCTCGTGGCCTCTCCTGTTAATTACCAAATTGCAAAAACATGTGGCGGCGGGGAGAATTTGGGTTCAGGTCGAGATGCACAGAAGCCGCTCGACATAATTTCTGTACAAATTATTACTGCCAATTACTTGGTTTTTATTGTTTATTCTTTTGATATAATTTCCACTGTTAACAACCAATTTATTTTCGCCAATGTAGAATGAAATAATATTATCATCCCTGAGAAGCTCAGGAAAAGTGGCAGTAATGGCTTCAGAAGAGGACGAAAATCCAATTTGGATAAGTGACAAGGGCAAATTCGTATTTGTGACCGACCCATTAGATGGTTCTAGAAACATAGATGCCTCGATACCAACTGGTACCATTTTCGGCATTTACAATCGCCTCGAAGAACTCGACCATTTACCGGTACCAGAAAAGGCACAACTCAATTCATTGCAGAGCGGTATGAGACAGGTCGCAGCTGGCTATGTCTTGTACTCTTCCGCAACGATTTTGTGTCTCAGTTTCGGTACCGGTACCGGTACGCATATTTTCACTCTGGATCGATCCATTGGCGAGTTCGTTCTCACTCATCAAAATGTAAAAATTCCTCCTAGAGGTCAAATTTATTCAGTGAACGATGCTAGATATTTCGACTGGCCAGAAGGACTAAAACGGTACATAGACACGGTACGCCAAGGCCAGGGGCAAAATCGTAAAAAATATTCAGCTCGGTATATTTGCTCTCTAGTAGCAGATCTACATAGAACTATTTTATATGGTGGAATAGCAATGAATCCAAGAGACCATTTGAGGCTAATTTACGAAGCCAACCCTCTAAGTTTGTTAATCGAAGAAGCGGGTGGAAAAGGGTCTGATGGTAAGAATCGAATTCTTTCGATCCAACCTGTAAAATTGCACCAAAGATTGCCGCTTTTTCTCGGGAGTTTAGATGATATGAACGAACTGGAGAGCTACGGTGATATTCAACAAAAGGTGAATCCTGGTTATGAAGTTTGATGTTTGTAATTATTATAACTAAAAAGTTTGAAGGCCGTGTTTGTATATTTGCAATGTAAATGTCTCGAATAAAATGAAGTTTGTAATATTTGATAAAATTCAGGAAATTATCAACCAAAATTTGTGCTGCAAAAAAACAGAATCTCAGTTGGGAAGAACCAGGATTCTAATTCCTTGTTAGTTGGGACAACCTGTGTTTATCGATTTAGTCAAATATTGCAATCTATTCAAATTAAACCTTCAAATTGTAATACAAGTGTGATCAAATGGATTTAGCACGAACCCATCATTCAAAATGAATGATGAAAATGATAAATTGATGATGATGTGGGACCTTAGTATAGGGCTGGCAAAAAAAGCTCGGCTCGAACGTTCGTTCGAGTTCGGCTCGAAGATCGTTCGAAAATAGCTCGTTCGAAAATTGGCTCGATTTTTTCGAGCCGAGCCGAGCCAGCTCGAGCCAACTTCGAGCCGAGCTCGAGCTGAGTGTTGTTCGGCTCGCGAGCTAGCTCGGTTCGAACAATTTTGCACATATACCCTGAAAAATAATTTAATTCCCATTTGATACAGCCCAAGTCAAGCGGAAGCCCAAGCCCAAGTTTTTATCTCTGCTCTTCCTTCCTCTCGCTCCCAGAGTCCCGCCCGCCAAGCTCCAAATCCAAGTCCAACCCTATCTCCGCTCTTCCTTCCTCTCGCTCGAGCCTAGCAGCAGCCGCGACTCCGAAACCCTAGCAGCAGCCGCGACTCCTCCGCCGATCTGGTTTCCTGCTCTTTCTCTTCTGGTTGCGGTTTCCTTCCTGCTCGAGCCAACTTCCTGCTCTTTCTGGTTGCGACTCCGCCGCGACTCCGAAACCCTAGCAGCTCGAGCCAACTTCCTGCTCTTTCTCTTCTGGTTGCGATCTGGTTTCTCTTCTGGTTCGAGCCGGATCGAGCCGAGCCGATCTAGCTCGAGATTTTTTCGAGTCGAGCTCGAGCCGGCCATTCGAGCTCGAACCCCTCCTACGAGTCGAGCCGAGCTGGCTCGAACGAGCCTCGAGCCGAGCTCGAGCTGACCTGTGTTCGGCTCGGCTCGGTAAATTGCCAGCCCTACCTTAGTACTAGAAGAAAAGATTTTCAATGAATTTTTTTGGCACAACATGCTAGGAGACAAAAATTTAGAAAAATAATGAAATATTCATTCAGCCAAGTTGATTTATTCATACTGAGAAATTGGAGAAAATCAATTATTCAAAATAAATTATGTTCCGTAGTTGCGCAAAACTCCTTATCAGATTTGCCTTTAGTATAATTAAATACCAGATTTGGATTATTACTTTCCTAATTCTAAAACAATTTGATATTGCGAAGTATTTATAGTGTGTGCGCATATTTTCATTCAGGATCAATCAATTGGAGAATTCGTTCTCGCTCATCAAAATGTAAATATTGCTCGTAGGGGCCAAATTTACTCATTGAACTTCATGAATTTTTTTTTTATGGCCAGAAGCATTAAAACGGTACAGAGACGCGGATTGTCAAGGCCAGAGGTAAAACCATAAAATTTAATCGAATTTTTCTGATCCGGCCGGTAAAATTGCACCAAAGATTGCCACCTTTTCTCGGGAGTTCAGATTAGAGGGTATGAACAGAAGCTACCATAATATTCAATAAATAGTGAAACCTGGTTATGGAGTCTGATGTTTGTAATGATTATATGTTTGAAGGTAGTGTCTGTATATTTGAAATGTAAATGTCTCGAACAAAATAGTTAGTAATATTTGACAAAATTTAGGACACTGTCAACCAAAATTTAATACTAGATACATGTCATACATGATATTATATATCACAATTGGCCACAACATAATCAGTTCATAGTTTTGATTTGGGTCTTTCGAAGTAATACATTAAGTTAGTTTTGGAAGAGATTCCATTCAATCTTGTAAAGCAAGTTGCTTGTGCCGATTTAGATCATTTAGGTACCGAGATCGAGTATAATCCTCCGAGTCACACGTGTCGATAATCAAAGGCATGACGGCTTTAGGCTTTAACTCTCTTCCAATATGCTCCATTGATCCTTCTTCTCCCTTTAGAAGCTTCACCACCTATAATATGATATGTTAACATCAATTACGATAAGCTGAAATATACATTCATACAAGCATGATTACCGAGTTCATGCTAGGTCTCGAGGTAGGGAGACGATGAATGCACATAGAAGCAACCATGAGTAACTTGGCCATTTCTTTGGAATCGTACGCATTTTCCAACTTGGGATCCACCAGTTCTGTAACTTTGTTCAAATCTAACAACGGTTTTGCCTGCATCGCAAAATAGTATTATATTTGTATCATTTGTATACACGGAGTATAAAAAAGGCATGAAAGTAATTAATAAAAAATTAATTACCCATATGACAAGGCTTTGACGAGACGAATCAACTGCCTTTCGACCCGTTATGAGCTCGAGAAGAATGACCCCAAAAGCAAAAACGTCTGTTTTCTCGTTGGCCACTCCGTGCATGAAATACTCAGGCGCTAAGTACCTATACTATCGCATACTTGTATCAATAAAAGACATTTACTAAATTGATGAAACTTGCCAACGGCCCCATATCCCAGTTGGTCGAGTGTTTGACACAATAAAATCATATGTTGGAAATGTTATGAGTTCGAGTCCCATCGGCATCAGATAAAAAAGTTCCAGTAACGATAAGGGACCGCTTGTTGTGTACCATTCAAAAAAATAAATTAGACAAATATATTGTTATGCATACCCAAAAGTGCCTTCGATGGGGAAAATGACATGGTGCGACCAATTGTCAGGAAGCCATTTTGCGAGCCCAAAATCAGATATCTAATAAAAAAAAGCAAATTATTATTCATACAACTTCATAAAAATATATTATAAATTAGTACTATTGAATATTGATTAAATTAGGGAAATAATACTTGAGGTTGGTAATCTTCGGTTAAGAGAATATTTGAAGCCTTGATATCTCTATGAATAATACGCCTATGACACCCATCATGAAGATATAAAAGCCCTTCAGCCATGCCTAAGGCAATATTGTATCTTGCCTTCCACTTGAGCTTTTCCTTTGAACCTAACAAAGAAAAACTCAATTTATCGCTCCACGTATATCATTACGAAACAATCAATTACAAATTATAAAATTTACCATGTAGAAGAGATGCGAGGCTTCCATGAGGTGAGTATTTGAGAACCATATGAAGACCCCCATCAGCACTAAATCCCAATAATTGAGCCGCATTTGGATGATTCACATGAGCTATGATACCTAGTTAATCATGTTCATATTCACGGAGCGTCAAAATAAATTCCACTAAAAAATAGGGAATAAAAGAAAAAAGAAAATTATACCTAGCTCGGACAAGAAATCTCCCATTCGAGTCTCCTCATTTTTGCCTTTTGTTAATCTTTTAACCGCGATTATTTGTCCGTCTCCAAGTTGTCCTTTGTACACCTCGGCATGACCTCCTTTACCAATTAAATTCTCTGTTCAAATTTAAGCACAAAACATAGCAGTTAGTAGTTATAGTGGACCAGCGCGTCATTTAAAGGTAAGTTATACCTTTACTAAACTTTTTAGTGGCATCCAAGAGCTCTTGATACTCGAAACTCCGCCAAGAAGGTTTGAACTTCCCTATTTCTTCGGGCATAATCGCAACTTCCTCTTCGGGCACAATCGCATTTTTGTCTTCCTTCACGCTTCTCAATCGATCCAAGCACCATTTCAAGCTTGGATTCTTTGTGAGAACGTTTGTAGGGAAACTCGTAGCCCTACCCATCTTCTTCTTCTTCTTCTTTTTGTTCATCAATCCTCCAATCAAATTACGCCACTTGTCGGGCGTGGTCGTGGTCGTGCTGCTAGCCTCGGAATCCGTGCTGATAGTAGAACCGATTGTTGTTGTTATTTCTATAGTGCTACTTAAATCTTGGGCCATTTCAGAATCTTGCTTCTTATCTTCGTTCTCTAAGGAAATAAAGAAAGAAAATTACTTTGGTTAAAAAATAGGAATTCAAAAAAGGGAATCTTCAATTTTGATAAAACTATTTTGAAAACAAACCTAAGTTTTGAGATTCGGTTAATTGGTCCTGCGAGGAGATTTCGCTACCAGTGCCTACTTCGGAATCCGTGCCGCCAGATACGATAATCTCGAGCACACATTTCGGTGAGAATTGATCGGAGTTTTCCATTGAGTTGCTTTCATCTGGGTCCTGCTTGGTTTTTTGTTCCGTCTCTTCTTTTTCAAGAAAATAAATTACCACTTTTTTGTTAGTTCAATAAAAATAATTAAACCATAAGGTTTTGTTTGGCAGAAATTAACAATAAGTTGGTTCAAGCAAAAAAAAACTACAAAATAAATCATTCTAATTGATTTTGGTAATTATTTACCTAATTCTGCTTCGAGTAATCGCTCTGGAGAGATTTGGCCATCAAGTACTGCATCAATATCCGTGCCAACGCTTAATTTGTTATTTTTAGTTTCAACAGGGTCTGCTTCAGAATTTACTTCCTGATCTTTATCTGTTCCTGAATAATACAAATTGGATATATTCTAAGGTTTTCAAGATAAAATTAACAACTAATTTTGACAAGGTACAATTTCACATTAATCCCTACAAACATGGAAAATTATCTCATCAGGTTTGTTTCAAAAATTACAAAACTACCCCCTTTCTTGATTTCTCTCATAGTCTCATTGAATGGCCATTTAATAAGGAATGCATCAGATATTTCCTTTACCTTCAATTTCGAATTCCAAAAAAAAAAAAAAAAAAAATCTAAGAAAATTGTTAAAACAAAATTGAATTCAAATAAAAAATAAGTAATGGTAGTAGTAGTACCTTCTTCAGAACTAGAAATATCCTTTATTATCTCTTCTTCTCCATCTGGCTCTGGAGATTGAAGCAAATATTCTCTCAGTTTCATTAAAATAAAAGAGATGAATTGAAAAGGCTTATACTTGAAAAACTCCAACAAAAATAAAAGAAACTTGTAAATGAAAGAATTATATCATTTTACCCAAATATAAGAAAAAACATTGCATCACATTTCACACGAAAATATGAGAAAACTTGTATATGAATATTAGAATAAAGAATACATAAAAGAGAGTTTACCTATTTTGGAAGACATTTTTGCGTCCTTTAGAGATTCTCTTCCCTCCTAAGTTTTCTTCATAATCAAATTTTGAACTTCATTACTAGAAAATAAAGCATACTTCCCCAAAAACCAATAATATTAAAACCACTCAAAGTATAGTACACTTAACAATTAATTACAACCAAATAAAGAAATTGGTTTTCGAGCTTTAGAGAGAGAGAGAGAGAGAGAGAGAGTTAAGGAGTGATAAGTGATAAGAGAGAGAAACAGCTTTTTGTTTGTACGAAAGAAGAGACATGTTGATTACCTTTGTTTAGGTGCCTTAGTTATTCTCAAAAGAAGAGAGAGAGAGAGAGATGAACCGAAGACTAGTAGTAGCAAGCAAGGAGAGAGAAGAGGGGTAATTAAAGAGAGGCGTGCATTGGGTCAAGAATTTTCGGGTATGCATGTTTCTCAATCTTCGCTAAATTGGACCTACATTGTTGAGTTGGTATAAATAAAAATGTTCTCATCTTATGGGGCATAATTCCTCTACAATAATTGCATGCAAAATTATCCATTCTATTTTAGTTTTATGTAGAATGGATGCAAATAAAAAGATTTATTATTATTGTTACTTTATTATGTATTTATAGAATATTATAAAAGATTTGGTCTAAATAAATAAGTGAAAAAAATATTTTGAAACATAAAATTATTGTTGTCAAAAGTAATCTTTCTATCATAAAGATTTACATTATTTTTTTATAATCGTGATCCGTTTAATAAATCAAAAATTAAGTTGATGTTTACATTGAATTCTAAACTTGAGCAATATTCATATGTAAATCATGAACACAGAATAATAATCTTATTATACATTGTATCCTGTGAAAACTTTTTACTCATTTGTGCAAAATAAAAACTATCAAATGATGAAAAGATAAACTTCAAATGCATTGTACGAGTTGATATATTTGACTGATGCTTCTTATGATTTTTTTTGTTATTTTATTCTGAAAAATAGAGAGATGGTGTTTATAATAGTAGATATAATCATAATTCACAGGCTAGCTAAAAATTGTTACAAATATCATAAATATTTGTAAATTTGCAATCACTTCTCATAAATTTGGATGAAATATTCCACGACGAGAATCCACTACAATCGTGGGCAGGAATGGAGCCAAGATGATTTTATAGGGGGGGGGGGGGGGCTGAACTTAATATGGGAGGGGGGGGAGGCTAATTTTTTTTTAATATTTGTTGCATTAGAGGTTCGAATTTGAGACATCTCAACTCCTAAGCATTGGTTTTACCACTAAACTACTCAACTCTTTGTGAAACATAAAAAAATTTATTATAATTATTACTTTTCGAACAAACAAAATCACCTTCTTCAATGAATATTTTTTCGACTTCGATTTCATGGGGAGAGGGTCCCCTCGTCCCCCTGGATCCGTCTCTGACAGTGGGTTAGAGAAATAGAAGTGACTACATGATTGTTTAAGTGACGAATAATTCGAAAAAAGAGCAACTCTTGAGATGATAATAATAGTGATGGGAATAACCTCAACGACGATGGTCGATCTGTACCGGACAATAATAACGAACCTAGCTACAAATTTCGTAAAATACAAGAAATCTCATATTTAGTATATAATAGAATATAAATAATATTGGTTACATTATTTCAATTATTTGTAAGCAAATTAACATAAAAATACCGTGAAAGATCATATAATTTTTAGAATTTAAGATTTGAATTTAGCTACAATATTTATTTCGATATATATTTAAAAAATAAATATGATTGAAAATTAAGTTCTCTGAAAATTTGAACATGACTAAATAATAAATAATAGAAGAGACTATTCTAGACCAATTCTAGTAAACATTCTAGGGAAGTTTGGCCCAAATTTCTCACTAAACAGGGATAAGTAGTGGGTCTTTTTGGAAGATGCACAAATATATGGATTTAGTAATTGCTAATAGCAGTTGGAATCTTTAAATTCTCCTAATCCAACATTTTCAAGAAATTTTACTGTTAGAAAGCAAGAGGACCAAGCTTGTCTTTTCATTGGAACAGTGTTTCTCACAATTCAAAGCTCAATTGAGTCCAAATGTGGAAAACCATCGATAGAACAACATTCTCCACAAATTTGAGATCAATGTTACGTATCATCAAGCATGTTGCATGGATACGAATACGATGATACCATAATTTTTTTTAAAAATTAAATACGTATTTTAATATATTTATATTATATATAAATGATAAACAAAATAATTAGATAATAAATTAATAATATTTGTAAATTAAATATCACGACAACAAATAACAACCAAATAATATCAGTATCATTAAAATATCATAAATTTATTTTAGATGTATCATGAAATTAATTTAGAAGTATTATAGAAATATATCTTAAAATATTATATAAAAATATTATGGTCCGGGATATGCAATTGGTCGAAGTATCCTATACGGAATATCCCAATCATATCCTGAAAGTTCGTATCTTGACGTATCTTGAAATATCCGAATCGTATCGAAACAAATATTTAAATAATCAGATATTCCACGTGACGTATCCGATGCGTATCGGTATCACACCGTATCCGTATCGGCTACATGCATCCTCAAAATATTTCTGCATTTTTTTTAGTATCGGAGTACCACAAAGATTCATCTATGTATTTAGTGTGTGCATATTTTGTTTTTATATTTAGCCGTACATAGTTCTCGGTAACTACTATTACGTGAAAATGAGCAAAAATATCGTTTCCTAGAGAAGCAAAAGGTGGAATGGAATGGTTGGTCTACAGTATGATATCACCTCCATTTCTTTTTTCTAATTAACCACAGGTCAATAAATAAGATAACCAATCTTACTTCAAATGTTAAACTATCTATTTTAAAAAAATGATAAATTATCCCACATCAAATTCACTATACTTAACCCACATACTCAATTTGGATTTGTTAGATAAAAAGATAAAACAAGAGGAGACCATTTAGTTGGTGAACAAATCCCTGACCATAAATTCTTAGTTAGATAAGTAATCCTAATTAACTGAATCTCTATCTAAGTTATTATATCTTTCATTCATTTTCCTATAAGCCATGAATGAATGACTGTTAAATTACATTCTATCTTGATTCTAATGTTAATTTTCTCCAAACTTGCACACAATAACTTTATTGCCTATGTTAATCAAATAAACAGTATAGAGCAGTTACACAACCACACTCATAAATTATCTATGAATAAATTATCAAGTGAGCCAACAATCTCATTCATAGATTATGTGTGGGACCAAATTGAAGGAGTTTAGGTATTCCTAACTTCATTATTCTTTGTCCTCACTCTTTCATTTTGGATATGCTTCTACATTGTTTGTGCTCGAGGACAAAAGATATTTAGTTTAAAAAAGGCTTGGCCAAAAACTATGAAAAACTTACAAAGTATGAAATCATATTTAATAATATGTCATTGTTGATTGTTCCACTAATGACATAAAGATTTTTGGAATTTCAATCATAACATAGAGATTATTTTTAATAATTTTAAATAATGCAGGACTAGTTTGCAAATGATCCTTAAAAATAATTTTACATCGAGATTAGAAGAAACTGTCTCCGTATGTTAAGGGGCAACACCAACACATGTTCCATTATTCCATCTATATATATTTCCTAACTAAATCATAATATCAAGGGGACCCAAAACCGACCCTAATTCTTTTTATCAAATTATCACATTCTCGAGGCTAATTTGTAGGCATGGAATAATCACATTTGTGATTTTATGATGAAACAAATTAAGTGCATTTGTAGTGTAGACTTGAATATGACTCCAAGATTGGGAATATCAATCATTTCACAAGCCTAGACTTAAAAGAGTCACATGTATGATTTTTTATATTTTCTGATGCAGCATGGGAAATTCCATGTGATCCTGAGGTATGAGTTTAATATTTGAATTAGAAAGTACGATTCGTTACCGATAAATAAACTCTGCGATCGATCATATCTATGATAATATTTCAATGCATATCGCGGTCTGTGTTTTTGATTGATGTCGCTCTAAATCGATCATATCTATGATAAAATCTTAGTTGCAAACACATATTTGGGAATATATAAAGTTATGATAATTGTTATTTAATTATACATTTTATTTTAAAGCATATATTTAACATAAATATACAACATAACTATTTTACACATAAGATCAACATTAAACTTATTTTACACCAATTATCAAGGTTAACAATTTATAATTTGACTACATTCATAAAAAATCATTAGCAACATATTTACTCTAAAAAAATCAATAGCAATATGGCCATATTAAAAATAGAATTTGGGCCCTCAAAAGTATTAACTTTGGGCCAAACATCATAGAGACAAGGGATCACAAAAAGTATAAACTTTAGTTACAGATTTTTTTTTTTATACAATCCTTTAAAAATGAAATTACAAAATAAATTGTATTATCTTCTTTCAAAATAAATTGGCCTTCTCAAGAATGCGTGAAGAATAATCCTCCAAAATCTCGAATTAAGAAAGAAAGCTATGCATTCATACCTTCCCAACATACTCTACGCTAAATAGAAGTGTCGAATTTGGTGGAATAACACAAGAATCTACGATAACAAAATAGATCATTAGCATGAATTTTGTCATAATACCAATTTAAGATATGTTAATATACGAAAAAATGGCAAATAATAATAATATTACTTCCTCTACATCCAGCCCCTCTTACTCCATATGCAAGTTCAGGAGGTAGTTTTAATGTCCTTTTACCCCCTAAAAACACAGAAAATTGCAAAACATTTTTTTGTAACTTACAACAAATTAATCAAAGAAGGAAAATGATAAGTAAATTTTTCAGGTACCTGGAAGCATAGGTGGAATTCCCTCGCCGCCTAGTATACCTTGATCCCATCCTTTAATCACCTATTTACACAAAAAATATGTATAAAAAAAATCCCATTATATATCGCTCCGGCTTGGCCGTACCAGTACATTTCGGTACCGGCAAATAATGTACATAATTCCGAACAATACAGGAATAATGAGTTCATAAACTAAAAGTTATGTAAATAAGTAACGAACAAGGATATAAATGAAAAAATCACCTCTCCTACACCGATGCGAAAAGTGAGAGGCTTTCCTCGATCATAACTACTATCGAACACTTTCCCATTCTCCAATTTTCCAACATAATGTGCCTTAAAAAATAGATATATATGTAATTGGTATTATATAAATTGCAATTATACTAAGGGCATAAGTGAATAATTACAAACCTTGATGAGTTGGCCTTGAGCAGCCGGAGCCCCCTTGCCGAGAACTTTGTCGCAGAAGGCGAGGCCATTGGGAGCCACCGTGAGTTCACACTCACTGACAGTGGGTCCCGCTGCCAGTACTGGTTTCACTATGTGCGATATAACGAGAGCTGAGAGAGCGGAGAGAGAGATATCTCTCCGGCTTATTACTCCGAGATTATCGGACTTGGGTTTCGGTGTCGGATTTTGGGTTTGGGGCGGTGTCGGGTTTAGATTGAGAAGCGCTTTGAGTGGCTTTGGGAGGAGGGAGAACGGCGAAGAAATGGTCGCCATGGCTGATGGCTTGGGTTGGTTTGGATAATATGGCCATTGGCTGGCTCTAACGGTTCCTTTCTTTCTATGGAAATACGACTTTGAAATCACGGATTAGGTAAATCCAGGATATATATTCCTGGATTTATAAGATATAGAATCTCAGTTTTATCAAATCCAGGATTTTGATTTTATTGAGGACTAGTTGACTAGTAGAATAATGCGCGGTGGTGTTTTTGTTTTCAAGGAATTTTTTGTGATCACCATGGATGATGGAGCTTCTAGTGATAATCACGGAGCAATTGAATCTTCGTACTGTGATGAGTGGGCGAAGTATGCATTTTAATCCCTTTTTTTGTATTTTTATAGCAATTCTTTTTGTAGAATTTAGTAAAACTATATTTTTCTGACACCATTGATTTCCCCCAATTTGTCTATTAAGCTCCAGTCGAGGTTGAATTGACCCTCGATTGTGCACATTTTAACTAAATTAAGGCTCAATTTACTCCCCATTGTGCAATTGAAGCTCAAATTCACTAAATTAAGCCCAAATTTTACTCGATTTATTATCTTTTAGAACACAGGATTTGCTCAAGGCAAAGTTAATCGAACAAGATGACTTCACCTGGAAGCTCACTTCACCCAATTCAAATTCAAATTCAAATTCAAATTCAGATTCAGATGAAAGTTTAAAATATGTTGGTGGTACTGATATCAGCTTTTTGAAGGAAGATAATACAATTGCATGCGCCGGAATTGTTATTCTGGAAATCGATTCTTTAAAAACCGTGCATGAAGAATTTGAAATTCTGAAAATGGATGTGCCTTATATTCCCGGTTTTCTTGCTTTCAGAGAGGTATTTTTACACACGAGCCACATAAAACTACGAATTTACAATTTAAATTTGTCGAATTTTGTAGGCTCCGATTTTGTTGAGGCTCTTGGAAAGAATGAAAACTAATTCTAGTCCCTTTTATCCTCAAGTAAGTACAATTTAAAACTTATTTTCTTTTTATATATTTCATTTTTTTTGGAAATAGAAAGAAACAAATTATAGTTTTATTTTGTACTATTTTTTTTTGGAAGCTTTTGATGGTCGATGGAAATGGTATTCTGCATCCAAGAGGTTAACTTCGTTAAAATTTCTCATTTTTTGTATCGATATTTCATTTTAACTCGATATATGTGATAAATTAATCAATCTAAATATAAATTTGAATATATATTTATTTCTAGGTTTTGGTTTAGCATGTCATATTGGTGTTCTTGCAAATATTCCAACTATTGGTATCGGCAAAAATGTAATTATTAATTCATTTTATCTTATCTTACTCTAATATGTTCAATTTATATTTTTCTTATTATTTTTTTCTCGCTTTGTATATATATTATTATAGTTACATCATGTAGATGGGCTTGGTCATAAAGAATTGCGAAAGCAATTAGAAGAACCAGAAAATAATAACAAGGATATTATTCCATTAATCGGTCAATCTGGCAAAATTTGGGGAGCGGTAATATATATATTAATTCTTTTTAGTCGATATTCATATTATTATTTTATCGTGATTAATTGTGCTTAATTTGGGCCTAATTGCAAAAATGGGTGCATTAATTTAATCTTTGGAGAAAATAAATTCAAATTTGAATTTTGAAATTCTCAGGCAATGAGAGCCCAACCAAGTTCATTAAGGCCAATTTACATATCAATTGGGCATAAAATTTCTCTGAATTCGGCCATAAACCTTGTTAAAAAATCTTCTAAATTTCGCATACCCGAACCTATTCGTCAGGTACGTATTTTAACACAAAAAATAGAAGTGATTTAAAATAGTATATTACAAAGTATTTTATGTGCAGGCTGATTTGAGATCAAAAGGATTCCTTATGAAGCAAAAAGGATTAAATAATTTGGTATAAATTTGAAGGGGTAAAAGTGAAAATGAGTAAATATGATTTCTATTTCATCCAAATTATTAGCAAATCTCTTGTAATTAAATTCATTCATATCATTAAATACAAATTTATTAACTCATTAAAAGATTGGACTATATCTGTACCCGGTTTTGATTTTTTTAATTATTTTCCAAGAAATTAATTAATGTGGTTTTTGTATGGCACTAATTTATCAAGACTTTTACCCCATAATATCAAGATTAGAAATTTAGAACTATATGTATCGACCGAGATGACTCGCTACACATATTGATGCACCATGAATGTACAAAAATATCATTATATAAGTAAATGTGTGCATTAAAAATGGAAACCTTAATATGTGATTTTTGGACCCTTTTTTTTTGGTGCTTATAAATCATGAACTTATCAAAAGACTAATAAACAAAACAAAACAAATTAAAATTAAGAGAGCTTTTGAAGATGGCTGGTTCCTTCATTTCCATTGTTAAGAAGCACATTTTGCTTGTAACTCTACTCTCTCTCCTCTTCTCTCTTGGTACTCTCTCTCTCTCTTTCTCACATCACCTATTAAAATTTTGCTGGTAAATCGAAGGAATTGTAGGTTTTATTGCAATATATATAATTTTGCACGTTTGCTAAGGAGAATCAAAAAAAAAATCCACGCAAGCAAAATATACCAATGAAATTAGCAAAATATACTATTTAAATGAACAAAATATACTGTTGAATCCAACATGTTAACACGACTAAAATTAAGAATAAAATAATATATTTTCAACAGTATATTTTGCCACATACAAAAATATATTTTACTAATTTCAATAATATATTTTGGTCCTTGAATTTTTTTTTTGGATTATTTTGGTGGATTATTTGTAGCATTTCTATATAATTTTGTGTGTATTAATTGTAGGGAATAGTGCATTTGAAAGCCAAGGAAAGTGTGAGAATTATAGAGACTGCAATGACTTTTGCTCGTTGTTCTATCACAAAGGAGGTCGCTGCATGCCAATGCCACCATGCATGCCACCTCACTATCAACTTCTGAACGAAAACAGCGCCCAGTTATATTGTTGTTGCCAGATCTAGTTAACAAAGTTCGTCTTTTAGAAATTGACGTTTTAGCACTATTATTCAAATTATTAATTTTAGGGTTTTAGCACTGGTTTTGTTACAACTTCAGTTTCTGACCAGTTTAGATTAATAATTATGAAGTTATTAAAATATCTAAGTTTTTGATCTTTTATCTTATTTTTAATTTTGAGTTATCATTTGTCCTCTCAAAATCGTCCACAAGAATTCTAGTTTATTTTCAAGGTTATGCCACAATTTCAACAATGTTATTCTCGCAACTTCAGCATTGTTTTTCACCACTTTCGATTAAGAATAAGAAAATTATTAAAATACAAGAGCTTTAGATCTTTTTAAGCACTTAGCACTATAATATGGACATCTGGTTTATAATTTTCAATCGCTCAACATTGTCCACAAGAATTCTAGTTTATTTTGGAAATTACGTCACAATTTCAACATTGTTTTTCTCGCAACTTCAATATTGTTTTTTACCACTTTTGATACGAAATTAGCTAATTTTGAAAATATGAAAGTTCTAGATTTTTGAAGTACTTTAATATGGATATTTTGTTGGTAAATTTTAGTTGTATGAATTACTGTATTTCTTGATGTGTTCTGCGTATATAATAAAACATGGAAATAAATGATAAAACACAAAATTATTGGCAAGCCCAAGTGCGAAAGCCCGAATTAATAATGATCAACTTTAATTAGCCCAAATAATTTTAGGGCAAATTTTATTCTAAAGAAATTAATTTTAGGACAAGTTTAATTCTAAGAGAAGTAATTTAGGAAATAATTTTAAGACAAATTTTCTAGTACCTTGGAGTGCAAGATTAGTGAGCTTATAAACAGATCTCAGATGTAGCAAAACACAAGAAAAACATACAAAAAGAGTTGTAAAAGCTTATTTAAATTACAAGAGAATTTTGATTATTTGAGTGATATTTGAATTGTTATTTGAATCAAAATACCCACAAATTGGCATCAGAGTGATGACAAGTTCTAGGAGTGATTTTGGCAATATAAAAGGATTGATCGTTATCGCATGAAATTGATCACGCTCGACGGGTCGATCACTTTCTTCCTGGCTTCACTTCTTCGCTATAATGTTGGTGACTAGTCGTACGTCCCACATCCGCACGTCTCCCACCGTCTTGACACGTTTCCGGTAGTCTTCGTGTGTCCCACACCCACACGTCTCGACTCGATCAATCTCCCTCTCTGCAGCTTCATCTCATGAGCCGTTTGCCACGTCCTAGTTATCATATGATATATATAAAAATCAGTATTTAAAATTGCGGCTATATTGCGAATATTGTGGCCTGGGATTTAGAAACGCAATTTCGTGATGAAATAATGCGGCGAATAACGTTTTTGTGATATTGCGGAAATTGCAGCGAGATATCGACGAGATATTGGTAATATTGCGGATTTATCGGATAATATTGCGGATCAATTAACAAAGAAATATCCAAATTCATTAACAAAAAAAAATATTTAAATTCATTAGACAATAAAATACCCAAATCCTTTAATAATTGAACCCATTACATATGAATCCACTTAAATACTTGATCCACTAATAATAAAACTCAAAATCCATTACAAAAAAATACCCATCTCTTCTCTTCCAAACCAAGAGCCAAACACCACTCTCACGACTAAAAAAATAGAAACAAAAACCTCACCGCGATTTAAGACGGCTCTGTTGGCGTCGGGTTGTGACTGGAACCGGTCATTCGTTTCCACCAGGTCGAAGAGAAGGAGCCAATGAAGCTTTTCCAAATTTCCATTTCTTCAGGTTTCTCTTATTTTTTCTAATTACGAGTTGAACTAGGTATTGTTTTTTTTTGTTTTTATTTTCAAATTGTTTAACAAATGAATGTTTGATGCATATATAACTTCTAAATTGATTCAATTTCATCAAGACAAATTTCACAGAATTTTTTTGTCAAATAGTTGCCTCCCGCCTGTCACTGGCCCCTGTAACCCATATTAATTTAAACATGTCTACTGGCGCAAAAGAAAGGGATGGACACGTTAATTGGTAAGGGGATGAACACATTAATTTAAAAGCATATAAAGAGGATGGACGCAAAAATTCATGTCCATCTAATTATATAAAATTCATGTTCATCTAATTAGCAAAGGTTGTGAAATACGTATAAAATTCATGTCCATCTTAATTATGACATAAATATAATTATTAAATAAATTAATATCATAAATATTGTCCGTAATAAGTTCATTGTGACGCAATTGCGTCCGCAAACGCAATCCGCTACAAAAATGACCGGCCGCAACGAACCGTAATATCTCAATTTAAAATTGTTAAGACTAATGGAGCATCCGTTAAGCTAATGGATGATCCATTTAGATTTGTGTTATTATTCATTTTAGTCCCTGCGTATTTGGTTTTTTGTGTATTAGTTTGAGAGAGTATAAAAACAAATGCCGCCGTACTGTTCATTACTGTTCATTACTATTCACGAAAATTATTTTCTCTCTCTTCAATTTCTCTCTCTCTCTCTAACTCTTTCATGGTATCATGAGCGACATGGTGAAATCCGGCGAACACCAAGCTCCTACTAGCGGCACAACCATGGCGCACGAAGACTCTACCCGCGGTAATCTCCTCCTTCTACCGCCGGCGCCACCGCAAATTTCCTCTCAAGCTGAGGCCCAAACCCTAGCCGCCGACAACACCTCCTCTAACCTAGCTGCCGCAAATTTTCTCTCAAACTGCCCGCCTCCACCTCCCCTGGCCGTCACCTCTCCTGGCCCCCTTCTCCTCGCCCCGGGCTCTCATCCCCTCGCCCCGGGCCATCATCCCCTCGCCCCGGGCCCTCAATCCCTCGCCCCGGGCTACGCGGGCACAACATCTCCTGGCCCTCATCTTCTCAACAGCTCCTCTCAACAGCCCCTCTCAACAGCTCCTCTCAACAGCCCCTGGCCCCTCTCAACAGCCCCTCTCCACAGCCCCTGGCCCCATCTACTCGCGGCCCATGGCCCCCAACTCCTCGCGGGCACAACATTCTTCAGCCCCAACCTCACCTCTCCCTCTTTTCCGCCCGGATTTCCCGGTCCACAAACCACCTCTCAAGCTTCCGCCTCTCTTTTTACTCCGGCCGGATCGTTCGGTTCTCACTTTGCGACCCCACTTGGCACATACGGTCCGCAAATACCTAATCCGACTCCGCCAATTAGTGCCAACTTCTCTTATTCGGGTGATACACCTACCTCTCGCTCACCGGTTACATTCAATCACCCGCTCTCAATCAAGTTGACTCGCGAAAATTTTCTCCTTTGGAAATCGCAAGTCATTCCGGTTCTAACCGGTTACGGACTCATGCATTTCGTCGACGGTTCTCAACTCTCGCCTCCCGCGCATATTACCGTTCAAGACGGCGAATCTTATTCTTTTGCCCTCAATCCGCATCACGACTTGTGGAAACGTCAAGATGCTCTCATCCTTGCGTGGCTTTTCTCATCCCTCTCCGAGACGGTACTTGTTCAATTTGTAAATTGTCGCACGTCCTTGGATCTTTGGCGAGTGATCCATCAATTATACGCAAATCCGGCGATGTCCTCTCTCCTCGAAATCAAGCAACTTCTCCACTCGACCAAAAAGGACTCCCTTTCTTGCTCGGATTACGTACAAAAGATGCAAACATTTGCGGATCGCCTCGCTTCTTTGGGGTCCCCAATTTCGGAGATGGATCTTGTTCACCACATCCTCAACGGACTTGGCCGGGAGTACGACGCTTTTGTCATGAACGTTTCCATGCGTCCGAATCCGTTGCCTCTCATGGAGCTTCTCGGTCACCTTCGTTGCCTCGAGCGTCGCATCGACTCTCATGATGCTATGCCGCCAGTTGCCCAAATTGCCGCCGCCAAACCTAAGGTTCCGAACTCTTTTGCAGGTTTACTTCCGACACCGGTTCACACCGCACCTCCCCGGTTTTCGAGGCCTCCCTTTCCGAATCGTGGTCGCGGCAATGGTGGACGTGGTGGCCGCAATGGTCGTGGGGGACGTAAATCCGAAGACGTGTGCCAAATTTGCGACAAGCCGGGCCATGTTGCGTTGCGTTGTTGGAGCCGTTTCGACGCCACTATTCAACCGATGACGAATGCTTCGCCTCAAGCCCAAACCGCGCAAGCCATCTCCACCAATGCTCCACCGAACTCCGTCGTTCCCACCGAGTGGTTTCTTGATACAGGTGCCACGCATCATGTGACGGCCGATCTCAACAACCTCTCGACCCACTCCATGTATCTCGGCCATGATCAATTACGTGTCGGCAATGGTGAAGGTTTAAAAATTCTTAATCTTGGGTCTTCTCGTATTTCTTCTCCATCTAAATCTTTTATTTTAAAAGATATTCTTCATGTCCCGTCCATTACTCAAAATCTTTTAAGTATCTCTCGTTTTACTCGTGACAATAATGTTTATCTTGAATTCTATTCTTCTCTTTGTTTTGTCAAGGATCGAGCAACGCACAAGGTGCTTCTTCAAGCCACTCTTGTTGATGGTCTTTACAAGCTTTCTTCTTCCCTAGTGTCTTCTCCCCTAGCTTTCTTGACGAGTCGAGTTTCCGCCGATACGTGGCATCGTCGGTTTTGTCATGCGTCATCTTCCACCACCGCTCATCTTTTAACGAAGTTTTCTCTTCCGACTATGTCTAAAACTATTTCTTTTTGTAACGATTGTTCTAAAGCGAAAGCACACAAATTACCGTTTTCTCGTTCTATTTTTCGTGCTAAGTTTCCTCTTGATGTTGTTCATTCGGATTTGTGGGGTCCGTCTCCGGTTGTATCGAATTCGGGTTATAAGTATTATGTCATTTTTGTTGATGAATTCTCTCGCTTCACTTGGTTATATTTTCTTTCTTCCAAGGACCAAGTGTCGGTTGTGTTTGAGAAATTTAAAAAGGTTGTGGAAAACTTGTTTGCTAGATCCATCAAGGTTCTCCAAACGGATGGTGGTACCGAATACAAGCCGATTTTTCGACTTCATCCCGACATCACGCCTCAACTCTCATGCCCTCACACCCCCGAGCAAAACGGTGTAGCCGAGCGCAAACATCGCCATATCCTCGAGCTCGCCCTTTCGTGCATCTCCTCGGCTTCCACCCCTCTCGAATATTGGGATGAGGTATTTTCAAGCGTTATTTTCATTATCAATCGCTTACCTATATCCTCGCAAAAATCCCCTTTCGAGTGTCTTTTCCAGCAAGAGCCGGATTATGCGTTCTTACGAGTCCTTGGATGCGCATGCTTTCCGAACTTGCGCCCCTACAATAAGAACAAGCTCGAATTTCGCTCGCTACCGTGTGTCTTTATGGGGTATTCATCGAGCCACAAAGGATACAAATGCCTTCATCTTGAGACGAATCGAGTGTACATTAGTCGTGATGTCACCTTCGACGAACAAACATTTCCGTTTGCCACGCGACATGACCCGCCTTCCTCTCGGACTATTGATACGTTTTACTCTCCTCTAACGGTTTTGCCATTTTTTAGGGACACTCGGGAGGACATTGCTCGGCATTCGACGTCGACGCCCGTCCCTCATACTCGCGGGGCGGACTTGCGCGGTGGTCACTCTCATGTTGAGGCAATTCGGCCGGTTCCTTCGCGCACCACCGGTACCACCGAGACCGTACCACATACCCCTCCTAGTCCGCCGAGACCGACGTGCCCTACCGAGTCCGCCGAGCATACCTCGGTCTTATCCCCCGACGTGCCAAACCGAGACCCTCCTAGTCCGCCGAGACCGCTGACCACCACCGACCTCGCCGAGAATACCTCGGTCTTACCCCCCGACGTGCCCCTACCTTCTTCCTCGTCTACGTCGACACTCGTCGTTCCCGCTTCTCGACACCCAATGATCACTCGTCAACGTGCCAACACGCGTCGCCTCAAAGACCTCTCCGATTACCACCTCTATACGGCCACGAAGCATCCCTTAGCCTTCTCCGTATCCGTGGATGATGACGAACCGACGTGTTTCTCGAATGCCAACAGGCATCTTCCTTGGCGTCAAGCCATGGCCCATGAACTCGATGCGCTCGTTCAAAACAAGACGTGGATTCTCGTACCACCACCCTCCAACCAAAACGTCGTGGGATGCAAATGGGTGTACAAGCTCAAACGGCGCTCGGATGGGTCGATTGAACGCCACAAGGCGCGGTTGGTCGCCAAAGGTTATAACCAAACCGAAGGTGTTGATTATACGGAGACATTTAGTCCGGTTGTCAAACCGGTTACAATTCGGGTGGTGCTCTCCATCGCAATTTCACGCGGTTGGTCCCTACGACAACTTGATGTCAACAATGCCTTTCTTCACGGGGATCTTCATGAGACGGTATACATGTCTCAACCTCCCGGTTTTATTAACTCGGAATTTCCCAACCATGTGTGTTTGTTGAAAAAGGCACTTTACGGTCTCAAACAAGCGCCACGTGCGTGGTTTCATAAACTTCGCTCGGCCCTCCTTAGTCTCGGCTTCATTGTGTCTTCATCGGATTCATCTCTTTTCATCCGTACACGCGATGACCATACGGTATTTCTTCTTGTGTATGTTGATGATATCATCATTTCGGGTAGTGATGAGTCCATCGTCGACACCCTCATTCGCGAACTTGATGCTCAATTCTCGTTGAAGGATCTCGGTGTCCTCTCGTACTTTCTCGGAATCCATGCCGTTCAAACCCCCAACGGCATTCACCTCAACCAAGCTCGCTATATCTCCTCGCTTCTCGGGAAAACAAAAATGGATGGAGCCAAGCCGATTTCTTCTCCTCTTCCATCGGGCTCGGTTCTCTCCAAGTACGAAGGTAAACCTCTCGACGATCCTTTTGAATATCGGAGTGTTGTAGGTGCACTTCAATATGCCACTATTACCCGACCGGACATTTCCTTTGCGGTCAACCGGCTCTCGCAATTCATGCATTGTCCCACCGAGCACCATTGGATCGCGGTGAAACGGGTACTTCGCTATTTAAAAGGATCCCTTACTCACGGCTTGCATCTCTCCAACCTTGATGCTCCGACCCTTCATGCGTATTCCAATGCCGATTGGGCGAGTTGTCCCGATGATCGCCGCTCCACGACGGGATTTTGCATCTACCTCGGACCGAATCTCGTTTCTTGGAGCTCAAAGAAGCAACATACCGTTGCTCGGTCAAGTACCGAATCGGAATACCGGAGTCTCGCCATGGCCACCGCCGAGGTAATTTGGCTCCAATCTCTTCTCCGTGAGCTCAATTTTCCTCTTCTATCCTCGCCGGTACTTTGGTGCGATAACTTGGGTGCAACCTTCCTTGCGTCCAACCCCGTCTTCCATGCTCGAACGAAGCACATCGAGATTGACTTTCACTTCATCCGTGATCGCATTGATTCCAAGCAATTACAAGTGAAATTCATTTGCTCCTCCGATCAAGTCGCGGATGCCCTCACCAAAGCTCTTCCCGCTCCGCGTTTCAGTGTTCTTCGTTCCAAACTCACCGTTCATGCCTCCCCGGTTTCGTTTGAGGGGGGATGTTAAGACTAATGGAGCATCCGTTAAGCTAATGGATGATCCATTTAGATTTGTGTTATTATTCATTTTAGTCCCTGCGTATTTGGTTTTTTGTGTATTAGTTTGAGAGAGTATAAAAACAAATGCCGCCGTACTGTTCATTACTGTTCATTACTATTCACGAAAATTATTTTCTCTCTCTTCAATTTCTCTCTCTCTCTCTAACTCTTTCAAAAATATTGATAAAAAACACCAATGTTTTCATGGGATTAAAATGTTACTCACTAATGTTTGCCGTATTAATCCCTTTTGTTGTTGATAATATTTTCGCTCTAATCTTGATACAAATCAAATAGTGAAAAAATCACAAGTACATATCAATTGTGTTTTTTTGAGCTCTCTAGTTAACAGAGTTAGTTGCGACTAAAACAGGTTTTAGAAAGTAATCTTTCCACCGGATTATAAAATCCGGTTCAAGTCAAATTTGGAATTTCAATTGAAACTTTTTAGTTTGGTAATTATGAAACTACAAAAGATTCCACATATAATTTTCCCATAATATCACAGGTCACATAACCATGTCCCTGTTCCGGAGGTTAACAATACTAGACAATATTTTTGGAGAAAAAAATGAAATAATAAAAACCAAGTCCAATTTGCAAACCATGCCTAAAGAAGGAGTAAAGTAAAATTTGCTAGAGCATGATTTTCATAAAATTATAATAACATGAAATCATTAGTTTGAAATTAATAAATTCATACCAGAAAATTATGATCGTTTAAATTTCTAAAAATTATACAAAGTTGTAAAAAGAAATGTTTGATGATATTACAAGAAACTATGAATATAAACCAAATTCTAAAAATATTAAAAATATTATTAATATAACTATTCGTTGGAGAGGTTAAAATACAATATTAAAAAAAGATTGAATTTTTTTAACACCAAATCTCGAGGTGAGATTTCTAGTATGTCAAATTGTTTGATATGCATGTTATTTTTGTAAATTTATTGAAAAAACAAAGCTCATATACAATTTTTTTTCATCTTAAAATTGGGAATGAAATATCATCTTTTACAAAAAAAAAATGAGCAAGTACAAAACAATAATAGGGGAGGAAATTCGGAATCATTTGCTGTAACTTTATATTTCATTTTTTGGACTTTAAATGAATTAAAACGTTGCTATCCTTCTAAATAATCAAGGAATTGAGTTGGCATTTAACATTTGTGTACATGAAATATGTGTTATGGTGTAGAAATTTCTAGAAACTCCATAAATTAGAAAGTTAAAAAATGAAATCTTTGAGGAGATAAGAAAGTTTTCCATATATTCTTATTTTCATGATTGAATGATAATTACGGCAATGATTATTTCGTTGTATTATTTTCTTATATTGAGTTGAGACTTAGCTATTAAATACAGGATCTAGGCTAGACTTTTATTAATTCCACGAAATACCAACAATTGTGTTTTCTTTTTCTTCACTATAATGAAATAGTTTGAGCGTCAACGGTCGTAGTTTTTTTTTCCTTTGGGGGTTTGCACGTAAAAAATCTTTTTGTTCGTGTGTGTTCTTTTGTGCTTGTTTGCGGAAACAATGCAAACAATATGGATAGATCGATGCTCTTGATCATACATGTGCACTTGTGCACCAGCCACCATGTATGTTCATACAAAAATCAGAGTTCTTTTTAGATTTAGGGGTACAACTAGTCATGTAATATTGAGAGATACTATTCCTTCTCTCAAAATATTTCTATTTAAGGGTCTTTGATTTGCAATTACTAACTAATTTATTTTTAAGGAAATTTTTTTCTTCTCATGTCTATATAAAAAATGAACTTTAACCAATTTAATCATACACAAATATCAAAATTGAAGTCTAAAACATGTAAAATACTCAGTTTTCATGTTTATTCTCAAAAAAATACTGTAATTAAAGAATAACACAAACTAATTTCTATTTTGTTTTCAAAATTTTGGAAAAATACAAAAAGTGCAGTTTAACGCTTTCAAAAAAAATTGATTATCCTATTTCTCAAAAAAATACCAAAATTAAAGTCTAAACGAGTAGAATACCCAATTATAATATTTTTTCTCAAAAAACATCGTAATTGAAGACTAACACAAGCAAATTTTTAATTTTTTTCACAAATTTCGAAATACAAAAAGTGAAATCTAACACCTAAAAAAAAAAAAATCAATTATCCCATCTTTTCTAAAAAAGGCAAAACAACAATGCCACGTAAAAGTTTCATTATCAAAATTTGGAGGCTGTTTGTTTTGTAGTACCTGTGTCAGTTAGTAAGTATAGTTACTGCATTAATCTATTTTTCGTTGTTTGGTTTGATGTATTTTATCAAACTTCTGTAACTCATTTTACATCCTCATCCTCTTTTCCCGCAACTCCACCTCCCTTCAAAATTACGAGAAGTGGAGATACATCACCAAGAAAAACTTGGCGAGCGAATAAATCATCTCTGAACTAGCGCCCCTTATCTTCGTGCAACTCAACCTCGTTCTCTCTGCTCGCTCCCAACCAGCGCCCCTCTCTCCTCGTTCAGCCCAACGTCCTCTCTTCGTTCAACCCTCACTGCTCACTCCGACTCTGCAAGTGAATTGACTCGATTTCTTCTCAAATTCAAGGATTTTCTTGTTATTAGGGTTTGAATTGGGGATATTATTGGGGATCTCGAATTGAACTCAGATTTGTTCTCAAATTGTAAGCCGCCCTCTTTCTCCAACTTAAATCAACTTGAATCTCCCTCCAACTATGTAATTCATTTTTTTTATTTTTCCAATCGAAGTCAACTCGAATATTCCTCCAACTCTGAAATTTGATTAATTTAAAGTCAATAGTTCAAATAAATCTGATTACTTGATTTTTTTAATCCATTTTCTTAATCTGACTTAAATACTGTCCATCAGTTGTTCATTCTAGCTATTAAATAAGATACATAATTGGTGCCGTAACATAATCTTATTTGCAAGACAATTCTTTGTAAGTATATGTCACACCCCAAAAATAAAATGGGAAAGGGTGCGGCAACCCGCCAGTATACAACTCGTATACCACAGGCTCTTATATGATAAATTCACAAAAACATAAATACCACAACTCGAAAACAACGACACACGCAGATATATACATGCATCACCATAACATATACACACGAACACAAAGAAACCTAGCGGAAGCATATAAACACAATCGCGACATAACCAAACACCAAAACTAAACAAGATGTCGCATAAACAAAAGGCTCGCTGGCCAGAAACGGAAATAAATAAATATACACAAGATGGAGGTTCCGCGATGAAAACGAAACCGTCGCACTCACACTCTAGACACCCGCTGCCCCGAAAAATCTGTCCACCGTACCTAGACTCAAAACATTCAAATAAAATGGTTAGTCACGGAAGTGACTAAGTGAGTGAGTTTTGAGCCTAGCTTATTAAGATCGACCTTATACATGGCTAGTCAAAAACCTCGCTCGAAAAATAATCAAATCATAAATCATATATGTATATAAATACTTCTCAAAGTACTTGCCCCGGCTTTTCGAAATCAAAATCACTTACCTTCATACATAATCATATACATACTAATACTTTTACCGGGGTGAGGGCGCAAATAACACTCGACTGAAGTGCCAACCCCGAGTGGATAGCGAATCACAAACGGGCTGGAACATAACATAAAGCCCGGGAAGCGCGAATTCCCTACAAAAAAAATGAGCTGACGACGGATATCCATGCGCCACAGCCAGACCCCACCATAAAGAGGGCGCCACGGGGTCGGGACTTTGCACTACATCAAGTTTGCTACGCAATTCCCTCCATAGAGCGCCACGGGGTCACGCGACACTACACCTATCAAACTAAAACATACCGGAGGAGCCGCGTATGTACACATAGGACCCTCTTTCAAAACCGTAAGCCCGGCTTACGTTTTATCAAACTCAAATTCTACATATATATATATAATCAAATCTACATACTATACATTTTGTTGAGGTAACACGGTTTTTAAAGCAAAATACGGTTTTTAAAGCGAAAACCCTAGACTATCATGTAAGGTCTAGAAACGTTCGTAATTGGATTCTTAATAAGAGAGAAGTGAAAGTAGCACTCACAGATTGATCGAACTCGATCGACGCCAAAACGAAATCGAAAACCTAGCTCCGAACTCGAAAACCAATATCGATCGATAAAGAACAAAAACTCGAAACTCGATTGAAATACCTCAAAGTTCCTTTCACTCTAGCACTAACTGACCACATCTACTAACTCTTAGTTCTACTTGAAATGATCTCCACCAACTATATAATTTCTCTGTACCTTTCTCAACGAAATGAAATGGAAAATGTTTTCTGGAGAGAGAAGTAAATACACGAGGTATATAACCTAAGTTGGATGACCCATGTCCTAACCGCCTAAGAAGGTGTACTCGGCCCAATGGAAAGATTGGCACATTTTATATATAACCCCCAAATTTATATATTTTACTTATCAATGATAAGGCCCAATAAAAAGAATGGTGCATTACATATATAACCTCAATATGTATATATATTATTTTCTCTAAAAATATCATGATAAGGCCTAAAATACTATTAAGTATTAATTCATTCCCTTTTCCAAATATAACCCTAATATTATTTTGTATTTGCAAATTCCTATAAAATATCTTATAATACACATAACATATATCTGAATATAATTTTATTCAAAATGACCCTTTCAATTTTAATATTTACATTTCTCAAAATTACTATTTTTTTATTTATTTATTTTTTTTCCAAATATTTTTATTACGAAAAACGACAAATGTCAAAACTCTATTTTTGATATTTATTACAGTATATATATGTTTCGTACCAGATTAGGATTTATGATGATGTTTTGGATGATTATTAGTTTCTTGATTAAATAAAAAATTTATATTTAATGGTTAAATTAATTTGAAATTTTCAATACATAAATATTGAAATTTCATAATTCATTTACATCAAGCCAAATATAAAAAACTAAAATCTGGTAGTGTCACTTTCGTGAATCCAAAAATTATAATTTGAAGTGCAATTACGGAATGTCGACTTGCGGTAGGTGAATTTACTTCATGTAATTTCTAACACAATCATCCAAACATGTCCTTGATTTGAAATTTAATATATATGTTATAAAAAGAATTATGATTTGTATTTTCGAGATCTAAAACATAAAGATCATTTGCTAAAATTACATTACCATAGAAATATTATCTTTACAAATGGAAATTTCATTATTTGCAATAACAAATTCAAAGCATCCAAAGCTAGTTTCGAAATGCTTACTAAATTCATGTTCATACTAGGCACATAGTAGCAATTATTTAATACTAAAATATTTTTAGTAGGGAAAATTAAGTTATAAATCCCGACGGCTAATACAACAACCTTTGCTCCACTCCCCATACAATGTCAACTGCGCTTCTTGTTGGTTCAAATTTTCGATTGTTTGATTATCTCAAAACAATGTCGATACTACTAATCCGTGTTGTTTAAGTGACACGTGAAGGAGATATGGACTTGATCCGCAAACGAATCATCAAGTGAAGAAGCAATAGTCAAGTGGTGATTGTTGTGAAGAAAGAAAGAGATCATCCTCAATAAGATCATCAAGTGAAGAATCAATAGTCAAGTGGTGATTATTGTGAAGAAATAAATACATCATCCTCTTATCAAGTAAATAATCAACATTCAAGTGACTATTAATCAGAATGGAAGGATTTGTCAAAGTGAAGACATCACCGTATCGAAGACTTTCGCGAATTGAATATCATAATGTCACAAAAATAACCCATATATATTTGAGAGCATATACCGTGCCACCAGATTTCAACACAACATCCTCAATTCACTAATTAACCCACTTAATTAACTTATGAATTAACACATGTAAATTGATTTAACCCACTTAACGTGATAATTAACATCTATTTGAATTAACAAATGATAATTAATATTTAAAAATGATTAATTCAATATTTTTTGTTAATTGAGATGTTAATTAAGTGAGTTAATTAGGAAAGTGATGATGTTGTGTTGAAATCTGGTGCCAGGTAGAATTTTCCTATATATTTCTATAGAGATGTCTAGCCAATATAGATGTCTAGGGTTTGTGGACATCTTGGTGAGATGCCTGTATGTAGACATCTATAGGATTTGTCTTGTGGCAGGAATGCACGTGCCACGTCAGATTGCGGATTAGGTGCGGGATTTTAAGCACATGCCACATCAGATATGATTTCTATTTCATCCAAATTATTGGTAAATCTCTCGTAATAAAATTCATTAATATCATCATTAAATACAAATTTATTCACTCAGTAAAAGATTCGGTCATATCTGTAACCGTTCTTTTAATTATTACTAAGAAATTAATTAATGTGGTTTTTCTATGACACTAATTTACCAAGCCTTTTACAGCACAACAACAAGATTACAATTATATGTATCTCTCAATGACTCGCGACCCAGATTGATACGGCCATGAATGTTGCAAAAATTATACTATGAGTAAATGTTTGCATTAAAAATGATGTTTGCATTAAAAATGGAAACCTTACTTTGTACTTTTTGGACCGTTTTTTGTTTTGTTTTTGTGTTATAAATCATGAACCTTATCAAAAGACTTGTACAACAGAAATTAAAATTAAAATTAAGAGAATTTTTGGAGATGGCTTCCTTCATTTCCATTGTGAAGAACCTCATTTTGCTTGTAACTCTACTAGCTCTCATCTTCTCCCTTGGTACTCTCTCTCTCTCTCTCTCTCTCTCTCTCTCATCATCATCATCATCATCATCATCATCCTCTCTCTCTCAATTCAAAACATTCGGGTGTTTTAAGGGCGTGTTTGCTAGGTCAGTTTTGTGTAGCAGCAGGAAACTCATAGTTGCAGGAAATCAGTATATGAATGTCAGGAAACTCTGGTAGCAGGAAAATGCAAAAACTGCGATTGTAGGATGTTCAAAAGGTGTTTGATGAAAATCATAGGATTAGATATAGGAAATAAATAAAATATTCTAAAATTGTACCATTTCTAGTGAAATTTTATAACTACCATATTTATTCTTAATCATATCACAATATTATTAATTGCTAAATACATTATTATTATTATTATTATTATTATTATTATTATTATTATTATTGTTATTATTATTATTATAATAATAATTGCTAAATACATCAATATTATTATTATTATTATTATTATTATTAATAATTACTAAATACATCATTATTACTATTATTACTATTAATCTCGAAATACATTATTATTATTATTATTATTATTATTATTATTATTATTATTATTATTATTATTATTATTATTTCATATTCCACTTATTATTATTTATTATTATTAATAATTGCTAAATACGTCATTATTACTATTATTATTTATTAATCTCTAAATACATTATTATTATTATTATTATTATTATTATTATTATTATTATTATTATTATTATTATTATTATTATTGTTGTTGTTGTTGTTATTAATTTCTAAATACCAAATACAAAATATTATTATTATTATTATTATTATTATTATTATTATTATTATTATCATTATTATTATTATTATATTGTTATTATTATTAATTTCTAAATACCAAATACAAAATATTATTATTATTATTATTATTATTAAAAAAATATGTCACAAAATACTATTAAAATAATGCTTATATTTTAAATTAAAAATATGAATTAAATAATATTATTACAAAATTATAACATTCCAATTTATCTTACTTTGAAATTTATAACATTCCAATTTATTATTTAAAAATTCGCTCATATATTTTCCGTAATAATTTTTTGGACCAATCCTATTAAAAAATGATCTCTGAGATAAGTTTTGCAAATGGCTCACTTTAATCACATATCCTAGGATCAGCTCTATTGGGATTGAATTCCATGGATCCTTCAATGGACACCCGAACACCCAAATTCATTTCCTGCATAAAACCAAATTTCCTATCCAAACTATGCTTCAAAACTTAGGCTCCGAACAGGCCTAAGAGACGTGCACAATTTCTAAGCAATTGTAACATTTATTACAATATATATAATTTTGGGTGTGTTAATTGTAGGGAACAGTGCATATGAATGCCAAGGAAAGTGTGAAGATTTTCCGGACTGCAATGAATTTTGCTTGAGGTTTTTTCCCAAAGGTGGTCAATGCATGCCACCTCTCTATCAATATTGTTGTTGCGAGACATAGTTAACAAAGTTCATCTTTTCAAAATTAATGTTTTAATGGTCAATTTGTAAAATTTTATCTGATGACGCAAGAGTAAGTGACAATTAATAAGATCAATTTTGAAAAGAAAAATAAAGTAAAAACTAGGAGATTACCCGCGATTCGCGACGGTTTATTTTCATTTATTTTGTCATACACATAATAATATATAGTTATGTTTTTTGGGATCAAACATAAAATTTTGTGAAAATGATAATCATATTGATTAATGAAATTTGATGATGACAAAATTATTATACTATTTTTGAATCCAACACAATGCGAAATATTTATTTAGTATTTTAATGCAACACATACTAAAAATAACAAAAATGTCATTATAAGGTAATAAAATAACATGCGTGAACAAAAAAAGGCAAAACCATATGATATTTTTAATTTGCATATCTAAAAATAAGAATAGTAACATTGTAAAAGTTCAAAACAATTATTTGTGTCGGATAAATTTTATGTAATAAGAATAATAACATTGTAAAAATTCACAAAAATTATTTGTGTCTGATAAATTTTATGTTTCATGTTTATTATTGAAAAATATTATTTAAGTTAAAAAAATTATTTGTGTTTAGTAAAGAAATATCTTTAATTTTTTTTTTTTTAAAGATTAACATGCAATTGTTTTAAGTAAAAGTACAGATATAACATACTTAGTAGTATGTGCAATTTTTTTCAATTATAGTTTTAAAAATAATAATAATTAGGTTTACAAGTCATTAATGTAATTATATTTATTTTTATATATTTTTTACATAATTAAATTCATAATTTTAAGTTAGAGAAAAATATTGCATATATGATAATATGGATCTCAAAATAAAGATAAAATTGAAGTGAATATATTTTTTAATTTTTTTAAATTATATTATGAAAAATACTAACAATATTTGATGTATGTTTTTTGATATTATATATTAATTTATTAATGTTAGATATTTAAACTCTTCAAATTCTATTTGTATTCACAATTGATCATGTAACATATTGTGAAAAAATCAAAATCAAATATAATTGGTCCATCATCAGTGTAACGTGACGTGACCTTCTAAAATTGCTTAAAACTATGTGTAAAATAAGGGACACATAAATGTCTACAAATAAAACATAATCATACAAAATCAAAGGTTGATCCATGGTTCATATGTTGCCACACATCTAATCTAATGGTTGAAATAATTGTGATGATGTGACATGAGGAGATTGCAGAAAGATGGGTCCAAAATAAGGGAGGGGGTTGGTAAATTGAGATGGGTGTTGTTTATATCTTTGGTGTTTTATATGTTTTAGCTGAAATCGATTAAGAAGATAAGTGCGAATACAGTAAAGTTTGAGGGGTTTGTTTGCAAATTTCAGTTAGATTGCTTCCAAACGAACATTCTATTTAGATTTACTATGATAAAAATCGAGCTATATATTTATGTATTTTTTTGTGATGCGGAAAACTTTTTATGATGGTAATAATATTATTTTATTATAATAAAATTATTTCACATGAATACATTTCACGATTATATTGTGCTATGACATAAAAGAACTTAATTTTATCAATTATTAATACACATATTACTTCAACAGCATAATAATATATGAGGTATAACACAAGTTTATGAAAAAACTAAAAAAAAGTTATATCAATATTATTCATAATAGTTAATGCAATACAAAATATAGAAATGTTGAACCCTACGACATAAATACATTATTTAACATCATATGATATTAATATTTTTATTGATAAAAATACAATAAAAAATTACAAATAATATCACATTAAAAGTAAAAATAACTAAAAAGTAATATCGAAATTTAGTTAAGCAAAATATAATTTTTTTTTAACATCATATGATATTTTTAAATTTACAACTTAAACACAAATATTTTATCGTATATATGTTTATAAGTTTAAGAAGTTATTTTTATTTTAATAGGCAACATATTATCATTTTTGTATGAAAACTAGCTTTTTCAGGATTGTTATATTCAGGATTGTTACATCATCACATTTGTGTTACTACTCAGTTATATTCAGGATTGTTACTATTATAGTTTTATAAAAAACTAGATTTTTCCCCGCGCAATTGCGCGGGAGTCTTCGAGTTTGTCATGATTTAATTTTTCCTAATGTGTAATTGGATTCTCCGTTTTTTTGTCCGATTGTTCACACATTTGTGTTTTGCTATATTTTTAACTTCCTAACTTGTTTGGATATTGTAAAAATAATTCTTATCTTTTTGTAAACTCCAGAAAACATATCTAGCAAACTTTTATTTCCAAATACCCTCTGTGGTTGATATTAAATTTTTTTTTTGACCAAAATATCCTTCAATTCTCATATGTAATGATTAATTTAATTTTAAGAAAATTCATAAACATTTTTAGCATGTAGCGATTTAAAAAAAAAATGAAATTATTACGTATTGTGTTTATATAATTTTAATATTTCATTTATTATTCATGAAAAACTAACATCAGATAACAATAAAATAAACAATAATAAATAAACACATTGAAAATATATTAAAATAATATATATTTAAGCATCAAGTATTTTATTTTCGTTCTCATTTTATTTTTTAATAGTTTCATGATTTTTTATTTTTTAAATATTTTCAAGATGTTATTTTAATATTGGTGTTCATCTTATAATTATTTTGTGTAATTGTTTGAGGAAACAAATATAAAAATCAAATATATATAATTGATGAAATATTAAAATTATATAAATATAACCTATAATAAATATTGTTTTTTAATTATTATATGCTGCAAAAAAATTAGGATTTTTTTAAATTAAGAAAAATAAATATGGTTTTTCAATTATTACATATGTAATTTTTAGGGTTTTTTACAATATCCTAAAATTTAAGGTGTTTTTTTTTTTAATTTTCCTTATTTAATTGAGACAAAAAATATGAATGAACTTGGTCCATGATGGACCAAGGTTCCTGTAACTTTTAGATTACTTGGTTTATATATACCATGTTCAAATGAAAAAGCTAATATTTTGGACCCTTTGATCAAGATCAAATGCCTCATATTAGAGTGATGATGTGGCCGTCTATAAATGCAAGAATTTCCTTAAAAATATATATATTAATTAATTAACAAATTAATATAGCACCGCTGTAATTTGGTTTATGAAAGTATTTCTCATTTCCAATTAAAGATATTGTAATTACTTAAATAATTAATAGTTCATACTTTTTATCATGATCATGTGTTTATATTACTTCCAAATAAAAATATTTTTATAATGTTGTGGTGACTATCATGATCATGTGTTTATATTACATCCAAATAAAAATAGTGTAATAATGTTGTGGTAACGTGTGGAAGTATATTGAAAAAATAGAAAATTCAATTGAATACATTTGACGAATTTTTGAAAGTAAAGTTCTTAAAATATTACTAATATACCATAAACATAAAATAATATGATTTCTCATAGCAATATATATATATATATATATATATATATATATATATATATATATATATATATATATATATATATATATATATATATATATATATATATATATATAGAATATTTTCTTCAAAAAATCTAGGTGAAATTTAATGAATGAGATAAAAGCACATCACACTTCTAACGGTTAATGTGCAAATTAACACAAACAAAATCTAGCAGAAAATTAATAAATGAGATCAAACTGCATCACATCTATACACTAAATTTAATGACATGAAATATATGTTTTAAAATATCAAATATTAATTTAATGTATATGATGAAGGCAAATCACAAAAACGAATGGTCAATAATCATGAATAACCATGATGATGTGGTTTCATGAGAAGGCTTAAAACTGAGTGCAAAGTCATTGCATTGTTTCGATATATACATCGAAAAATGCCCATTTGCAAAACTACCGTTGGAGTATTTCAATTTGCAGATCTAGCTATTTTGCCAGGTAGCTTGAATCACACTTCTATTATGGATTTTGTTTTTTCTATTTTATACAAAAATTGTTAAAAATGCTAAAAGTGAAGTTTAACAACACCTTAAAAAAATCAATTATCCCATTTAAAAAAAAAGTCAAAATTGAAGTGTAACAAGAGAAAAATACTCAATTTTCATGTTGTCCTCACAATGCTCTGTAATAGAAAACTAACAAACACAAATTTCTATTATTACAAAATATTCATAAAAATGCAAAAAATTGAAGTCTAACACTTCTGTTTTTTATATTTTTTAAAAAATTCTAAAAGTGAAGTCTAACAACATCTTAAAAAAAATTAATTATCATATTTGCTGATATTTTTCAAAATTTAAGTGTAACAAGAGAAATATAGTCACTTTTCATTTTGTCCTCAAAATACTTCTTAATAGAAGATGAACAAACACAAATTTCTAACGTTTCGAAAAGTTCTTACAAATTTAAAAAGTGAAGTCTAACACCTTCAAAACAAATTAATTATCCTATCTTCTAAAAAATGTCAAAATTTAAGTGTAACACGAGCAAAATACTCAATATTTATGTCGTCTTGAAAATACTCCGTAATAGAAGACTAACAAACACAAATTTCTATTTTTTCAAAAAATTCTTGAAAATGCAGGAACTGAAGTCTTACACCTAAACAAATCAATTAACCTATTTTCTCAAAAATTCATAATTTAATCGTAACACGAGTAAAATACGCAATTTTCATGTCGTCCTCAAAATACTCCGTAATACAAGACTAACAAACACAAATTTCTATTTTTTCAAAAATTTCTTAAAACTTGAAAAACTGAAGTCAAACACCTTAAACAAAATCAATTAATGTATTTTCTTGAAAATTTTGAAATTTAAGTGTAACACGACCAAAATACTCAAGTTTCATGTCGTGCTCAAAATACTCCGTAATATAGGACTACACACACAAATTTCTATTTTTTCAAAAATTCCATGAAAATACAAAAACTGAAGTGTAACACCTTCCAAAAAAATCAATTAACCTATTTTCACAACAAATTAAAAATTTAAAGGTAACACAAGAAAAATACTCAATTTTCATGTCGTCAACAAAATACTCCGTAATAGAAGACTAACACACACAAATTTAATTTTTTTTAAAGATTTCTTGAAATTGAAAAACTGAAGTCTTACACCTTCAAAAAAATCAATTAATCTATTTTCTAGAAAATTTCAAAATTTTAGTGTAACACAACTCAAATTCCCAATTTTCATGTCGTCCTCAAAATACTTCGTAATAGAAAACTAACACACACAAATTTCCATTTTTCAAAAAATTCTTCAAAATACAAAAACGTAAGTCTAACACCTTCCAAAAAAATAAATTAACCTATTTTCCAAAAAAAAATCAAAATTTCAGAGTAACACGAGCAAAATACTCAATTTTCCTATCGTCCTCAAAATACTCCGTAATAGAAGACTAACACACAAAAATTTCTATTTTTTCAAACGTTTCTTTAAAATTCAAATACAGTAGTCTAACACCTTAAAAAAAATTAATTAATCTATTAGCTAGAAAATATCAAAATTTATGTGTAACACGAGAAAAATACTCAATTTTCATGTCGTCCTCAAAATACTCCGTTATAGAAGGCTAACACACACAAACTTCTATTTTGTTCAAAAATTTCTTGAAAATACAAAATGTAAAGCCTAACACCTTCCAAAAAAAATTAATGAACCTATTTTCACAAAAAAAATTAAAAATTTAGGGGTAACACAAAAAAATCTTCAATTTTCATGTCTTACTCAAAATATCCCGTAATAGAAGACTAACTCACACAAATTTCTATCTTTTTAAAAAAATTCTTGAAAATACAAAAACTGAAGTCTAACACCTTTAAAAAATTAATTAATCCATTTGCTAGAAAATTTCAAAATGTATGTGTAACACGGGCAAAATACTCAATTTTAATGTCTTCCTCAAAATACTCCGTTATAGATGGCTAACACACACAAACTTCTATTTTTTCAAAAAAATCTTGAAAATTGAATATCTGAAGTCTAACACCTTCAAAAACAAAAATTAATCTAGTTTCACGAAAATTTCAAAATTTTAGTGTAACACGAGAAAAATACTCAATATTCATGTCGTCTTGAAAATACTCCGTAATAGAAGACTAACACACACAAATTTCTATTTTTTCAAAAAATTCTTGAAAATGCAGGAACTGAAGTCTTACACCTAAAAAAATTAATTAACCTATTTTCTCAAAAATTCAAAATTTAATGGTAACACGAGCAAAATACGCAATTTTCATGTCGTCCTCAAAATACTCCGATATACAAGACCAACAAACACAAATTTCTATTTTTTCAAAAATTTCTTAAAACTTGAAAAACTGAAGTCAAACATCTTAAACAAAATCAATTAATCTATTTTCTTGAAAATTTCAAAATTTAAGTTGGAACACGAGCAAAATACACAAGTTTCATGTCGTGCTCAAAATACTCCGAAATATAGGACTTACACACACAAATTTCTATTTTTTCCAAAAATTCCATGAAAATACAAAAACTGAAGTGTAACACCTTCGAAAAAAATCAATTAACCTATTTTCACTACAAATTAAAAATTTCAGGGTAACACAAGAAAAATACTCAATTTTCATGTTGTCCACAAAATACAACGTAATAGAAGACTGACACACACAAATTTAAATTTTTTAAAGAATTTCTTGAAAATTGAAAAACTGAAGTCTAACACCTTCAAAAAAATCAATTAATCTATTTCCTAGAAAATTTCAAAATTTTAGTGTAACAGAAGTCAAATTCTCAATTTTCATGTCGTCCTCAAAATTCACCGTAATAGAAGACTAACACACACAAATTTCTATTTTTTCAAAAAATTCTTGAAAATACAAAAACGTAAGTCTAACACCTTCCAAAAAAAATCAATTAACCTATTTTCTAAAAAAATCAAAATTTGAGTGTAACATGAGCAAAATACTCAATTTTCATATCGTCCTCAAAATACTCCGTAATAGAAGACTAACACACAAAAATTTCTATTTTTTCAAAGGTTTCTTAAATATTCAAAAACAGTAGTCTAACACCTTAAAAAAATTAATTAATCTATTAGCTAGAAAATATCAAAATTTATGTGTAACACGAACAAAATACTCAATTTTCATGTCGTCCTCGAAATACTCCGTCATAGAAGGCTAACACACACAAACTTCTATTTTTTTTAAAAATTTCTTGAAAATACAAAATCTGAAGACTGGCACTTTCCAAAAAAAATCAATTAATCGATTTTCAGAAAAAAAATTACAAATTTAAGGGTAACACAAGAAAAATACTCAATTTCATGTCGTCCTCAAAATATCCCGTAATAGAAGACTAACTCACACAAATTTGTATTTTTTCAAAAAAATTCTTGAAAATACAAAAACTGAAGTCGAACACCTTCCAAAAAAAAACAATTGACCTATTTTCTAAAAAAATCAAAATTCCAGTGTAACACGAGCAAAATACTCAATTTTCATATCCTCCTCAAAATACATCGTAATAGAAGACAAACACACACAAATTTCTATTTTTTTCAAAAAAATCTTGAAAATACAAAAACGTAAGTCTAACACCTTAAAAAAAATCAATTAACCTATTTTCTAAAAAAATCAAAATTTCAGTGTAACACGAGCAAAATACTCAATTTTCATATCGTCCTCAAAATACTCCGTAATAGAAGACTAACACACAAAAATTTCTACTTTTTCAAACGTTTCTTAAAAATTCAAAAATAGTAGTCTAACACCTTAAAAAAAATTAATTAATCTATTAGCTAGAAAATATCAAAATTTATGTGTAACATGAGCAAAATACTCAATTTTCATGTCGTCCTCAAAATACTCCGTTATAGAAGACTAACACACACAAACTTCTATTTTGTTCAAAAAATTCTTGAAAATACAAAATGTGAATCCTAACACCTTCCAAAAAAAATTAATTAACCTATTTTCACAAAAAAAATTAAAAATTTAAGGGTAACACAAAAAAAATATTCAATTTTCACGTCATCCTCAAAATATCCCGTAATAGAAGACTAACTCACACAAATTCCTATTTTTTCAAAAAAATTCTTGAAAATACAAAATCTGAAGTCTAACACCTTACAAGAAAAATTAATTAACTTATTTTCTGAAAAAATCAAAATTTCCGTGTAACACGAGCAAAATACTCAATTTTCATATCGTCCTCAAAATACACCGCAATAGAAGAGTAACACACACGAATTTCTATTTTTTCTAAAATTTCTTAAAAATTCAAGAACTGTAGTCTAACACCTTAAAAAAATTAATTAATCTATTTGCTAGAAATTTTCAAAATGTATGTGTAACACGGGCAAAATACTCAATTTTAATGTCGTCCTCAAAATACTCCGTTATAGAAGGCTAACACACACAAACTTCTATTTTTTCAAAAAAATCTTGAAAATTGAAAAACTTAAGTCTAACACCATCAAAAAATTCAATTAATCTATTTTCTAGAAAATTTCAAAATTTTAGTGTAACACGAGCAAAATACTCAATATTCATGTCGTCTTGAAAATACTCCGTAAAAGAAGACTAACACACACAAATTTCTATTTTTTCGAAAAATTCTTGAAAATGCGGGAACTGAAGTCTTAAACCTTAAAAAATCAATTAACCTATATTCTCAAAAAATTCAAAATTTAATTGTAACACGAGCAAAATACGCAATTTTCATGTCGTCCTCAAACTACTCCGTAATACAAGACTACCAAACATAAATTTCTATTTTTTCAAAAATTTCATAAAACTTAAAAAACTGAAGTCAAACACCTTAAACAAAATCAATTAATCTATTTTCTTGAAAATTTCAAAATTTAAGTGTAACACGAGCAAAATACTCAAGTTTCATGTCGTGCTCAAAATACTCCGTAATATAGGACTAACACCCACAAATTTCTATTTTTTTCAAAAATTCCATGAAAATACAAAAACTGAAGTGTAACACCTTCCAAAAAAATCAATTGACCTATTTTCACAACAAATTAAAAATTTAAGGGTAACACAAGAAAAATACTCAATTTTCATGTCGTCCACAAAATACTCTGTAATAGAAGACTAACACACACAAATTTCAATTTTTTTAAAAATTTCATGAAAATTGAAAAACTGAAGTCTAACACCTTCCAAAAAAAGTCAATTAACCTATTTCTAAAAAAATCAAAATTTCAGTGTAACACGAGCAAAATACTTACTTTTCATATCGTCCTCAAAATACATCGTAATAGAAGACACACACAAATTTCTATTTTTTCAAAAATTTCTTAAATATTCAAAAACTGTAGTCTACCACCTAAAAAAAGTTAATTAATCTATTTGCTAGAAAATTTCGTAATGTATGTGTAACACAGGCAAAATACTCAATTTTAATGTCGTCCTCAAAATACTCCGTTATAGAAGGCTAACACACACAAACTTCTATTTTTTCAAAACAAATCTTGAAAATTGAAAAACTGAAGTCAAACACGTACCTTCAAAAAAATCAATTAATCTATTTTCACGAAAATTTCAAAATTTTAGTGTGACACGAGCAAAATACTCAATATTCATGTCGTCTTGAAAATACTCCGTAATAGAAGACTAACAAACAAAAATTTCTATTTTTTCAAAAAATTCTTGAAAATGCTGCAACTGAAGTCTTACACCTAAAAAAACTCAATTAACCTATTTTCTCAAAAATTCATAATTTAATGGTAACACGAGCAAAATACGCAATTTTCATGTCGTCCTCAAAATACACCGTAATACAAGACTACCAAACACAAATTTCTATTTTTTCAAAAAGTTCTTAAAACTTGAAAATCTGAAGTCAAACACCTTAAACAAAATCAATTAATGTATTTTCTTGAAAATTTCAAAATTTAAGTGTAACACGAGCAAAATACTCAAGTTTCATGTCGTGCTCAAAATACTCCGTAATATAAGACTAACACACACAAATTTCTATTTTTTCAAAAATTCCATGAAAATGCAAATACTGAAGTGTAACACCTTCCAAAAAAATAAATTAACCTATTTTCACTACAAATTAAAAATTTAAGGGTAACACAAGAAAAAAACTCAATTTTCATGTCGTCCACAAAATACTCCGTAATAGAAGACTAACACACACAACTTTTAATTTTTTTAAAAATTTCTTGAAAATTGAAAAACTGAAGTCTAACACCTTCAAAAAAATCAATTGATCGATTTTCTAGAAAATTTCAAAATTTTAGTGTAACGCAAGTTAAATTCTCAATTTTCATGTCGTCCTCAAAATAATCCGTAATAGAAGACTGACAGACACAAATTTCTATTTTTTTCAAAAAAATCTTGAAAATACAAAAACATAAGTCTAACACCTTCCAAAAAAATCAATTAACCTATTTTCTAAAAAAATCAAAATTTCAGTGTAACAAGAGCAAAATACTCAATTTTCATATCGTCCTCAAAATACTCCGTAATAGATGATTAACACACAAAAATTTTATTTTTCCAAACATTTCTTAAAAATTCAAAAACAGTAGTCTAACACCATAAAAAAAATTAATTAATCTATTAGCTAGAAAATATCAAAAATTATGTGTAACACGTCCAAAATACTCAATTTTCATGTCGTCCTCAAAATACCCCGTTATTGAAAACTAACACATACAAACTTCTATTTTTTTCAAAAATTTATTGAAAATACAAAATCTTAAGACTAACACCTTCGAAAAAAAATCAATTAACCTAGTTTTACAAAAAATTAAAAATTAAAAGGTAACACAAGAAAAATACTCAACTTTCATGTCGTCCTCAAAATATCCCGTTATAGGAGACTAACACACACAAACTTTTATTTTTTGAAAAACATCTGGTAAATTAAAAAACTGAAGTCTAACACCTTCCAAAAAAAATCAATTAACCTATTTCTAAAAAAATCAAAATTTCAGTGTAACCCGAGCAAAATACTCAATTTTCATATCGTCCTCAAAATACACCGTAATAGAAGACTAACACACACAAATTTATATTTTTTCAAAAATTTCGAAAAAATTCAAAAACTATAGTCTAACACCTTAAAAAAATTAATTAATCTATTTGCTATAAAATTTCAAAATGTATGTGTAACACGGGCACAATACTCAATTTTAATGTCGTCCTCAAAATACTCCATTATAGAAGGCTAACACACACAAACTTCTATTTTTTGAAAAAAAAATCTTTAAAATTGAAAAACTGAAGTCAAACACGTACCTACAAAAAAATCAATTAATCTATTTTCACGAAAATTTCAAAATTTTAGTCTAACACGAGCAAAATAATCAATATTCATGTCGTCTTGAAAATACTCCGTAATAGAACACTAACACACACAAATTTCTATTTTTTCAAAAAATTCTAGAAAATGCATGAACTGAAGTCTTACTCCTAATAAAATTAATTAACCTATTTTCTAAAAAATTAAAAATTTAATGGTAACACGAGCAAAATATGCAATTTTCATGTCGTCCTCAAAATACTCCGTAATTCAAAACTAACAAACACAAATTTCTATTTTTTCATAAATTTCTGAAAACTTGAAAAACTGAAGTCAAACACCTTAAACAAAATCGATTAATCTATTTTCTTGAAAATTTCAATATTTAAGTGTAACATGGGCAAAATACTCAAGTTTCGTGTCGTGCTCAAAATACTCCGTAATATAGGACTAACACACACAAATTTCTATTTTTTTCAAAAATTCCATGAAAATACAAAAACTGAAGTGTAACACCTTCAAAAAAAATCAATTAACCTATTTTCACAAAAAATTAAAAATTTAAGGGAAAGACAAGAAAAATACTCAATTTTCATGTCGTCCACAAAATACTCTGTAATAGAAGACTAACACACACAAATTTCAATTTTTTCAAAAATTTCTTGAAAAATGAAAAACTGAAGTCTAACACAATAAAAAAAATTAATTAATCTGTGTGCTAGAAAATTTCAAAATGTATGTGCAACACGAGGAAAATACTCAATTTTAATGTCATCCTCAAAATACTCAGTTATAGATGGCTAACACACACAAACTTCTATTTTTTCAAAAAAATCTAGAAAATTGAAAAACTGAAGTCTAACACCTTCAAAAAAATCAATTATTCTATTTTCTAGAAAATTTCAAATATTTAGTGTAACACGAGCAAAATACTCAATATTCATGTCGTTTTGGAAATACTCCATAATAGAAGACTAGCAAACCCAAATTTCTATTTTTTCAAAAATTCTTGAAAATGCAAAAACTGAAGTCTAACACCTTAAAAAAATCGATTAGCATATTTTCTCAAAAATTCAAAATTTAATGGTAACACGAACGAAATACGCAATTTTCATGTCGTCCTCAAAATACTACGTAATACAAGACTAACAAAGACAAGTTTCTATTTTTTCAAAAATTTCTTAAAAATTGAAAATCTGTAGTCAAACACCTTAAACAAAATCAATTAATCTAACTTCTAGAAAATTTGAAAATTTAAGTGTAACACGAGCAAAATACTCAAGTTTCATGTCATTCTCAAAATACTCCGTAATATAGGACTAACACACACAAATTTCTATTTTTTTAAAAAATTCCATGAAAATAGAAAAATGAAGTGCAACACCTTCCAAAAAAATCAATTAACCTATTTTCACAAAAAATTAAAAATTAATTAATCTATTTGCTAGAAAATTTCAAAATTTATGTGTAACACGAGCAAAATATTCAATTTTCATGTCGTCCTCAAAATACTCCGTTATAGAAGGCTAACACACACAAACTTCTATTTTTTTCAAAAATTTCTTGAAAATACAAAAACTGAAGTTAACACCTTCCAACAAAATCAATTTACCTATTTTCGCAAAAAATTAAAAATTTAAGGGTAACACAAGAAAAATACACAATTTGCATGTCTCCCTCAAAATATCCCGTAATAGAAGGCTAACACACACAAATTTAAATTTTTTTTTTAAATTTCATGAAAATTGATAAACTAAAGTCTAACACCTTCAAAAAAATCAATTAATCTATTTTCTAGAAAATTTCAAAATTTTAGTGTAACACGAGCAAAATACTTCATTTTCATGTCGTCCTCAAAACACACTGTAATAGAAGACTAACACACACAAATTTCTATTTTTCCAAAAAATTCTTGAAAATACAAAAGCTGAAGTCTAACACCTTCCAAAAAAAAATCAATTAAACTATTTTATAAAAAAATCAAAATTTCAGTGTAACACGTGCAAAATACTTAATTTTTATATCGTCCATAAAATACTACGTAACAGAAGACTAACACACACAAATTTCTATTTTTTTAACAATTTCTTTAAAATTCAAAAACTGAAATGTTACACCTTAAAAATAATTAATTAATCTATTTTCATGAAAATTTCAAAATTGATGTGCAACACGAGCAAAATACTCAATTTTTATGTGATCTTAAAAATATTCCGTTATAGAAGACTAACACACACAAACTTTTGTTTTTTCAAAACAATCTGGTAAATTGAAAAACTGAAGTCCAACACCTTCTAAAAAATCAATTAATCTATTTTCTAAAAAAATTCAAATTTTTAGTGTAACACGATCAAAATACTCAATATTCATGTCGTCTTGAAAATACTCCGTAATAGAGGACTAACAAACACAAATTTCTAATTTTTCAAAAAAATCTTTAAAATTTAAAAACTGAAGTCTAACATCTTAAAAAAATCAATTAATTTATTTTCTAGAAAGTTACAAAATTTTAGTGTAACACAAGAAAAATACTCAACTTTCATGTCATCCTCAAAATACTCCATAATAGAAGACTAACACACACAAATTTCAATTTTTTCAAAAATTTCTTGAAAATTGAAAAACTTAAGTCTAACACCTTCCAAAAAATCAATTAATCTATTTTCTAGAAAATTTCAATATTTTAGGGTCACACGAGAAAAATACACTATTTTTATGTCATCCTCAAAATACTCCGTACTAGAAGACTAACACATACAAATTTATATTTTTTCAAAAAATTCTTGAAAATGCAAAAAATGAAGTATAACACCAAAAATAAAATGAATTAACCTATTTTCTAAAAAAATTCAAAACTTAATGGTAACACGAACAATATATGCAATTTTCATGTCGTCCTCTAAATACTCCGTAATAGAGGACTAACAAACACAAATTTCTATTTTTTCAAAAATTTCATAAAAATTGAAAAACTGAAGTCTAAGACCTTCACAAAAATCAATTAATCTATTTTCTAGAAAATTTAAAAATTTAAGTGTGACACGAGCAAAATACTCAATTTTCATGTCGTCCTCAAAAAACTCCGTAATAGAAGGCTAACACACACAAATTTCTATTTTTCAAAGAATAATTGAAAATACAAAAACTGAAGTCTAACACCTTCCAAAAAAAATCAATTAACCTATTTTCACGACAAATTAAAAATTTAAGGGTAACACAAGAAAAATACTCAATTTTCATGTCGTCCTCAAAATACTCCGTAATAGAAGACTAACACACACAAATTTCTATTTTTTTCAAAATTTCTTGAAAATTGAAAAACTATAGTCTAACACCTTCAAAAAAATCAATTAATCTATTTTCTAGAAAATTTCAAAATTTGAGTGTAACAAGACCAAAATAATCAATTTTCATGTCGTCCTCAAAATACTCCGTAATTGAAGACTAACACACACAACTTTTTATTTTTTCAGCAATTTCTTAAAAATTCAAAAACTGAAGTCTGACACCTTCAAAAACATCAATTAATCTATTTTCTAGAAAATTTCAAAATTTTAGTGTAACACGAGCAAAATACTCAAGTTTCTCGTCATGCTCAAAATACTCCGTAATATAGGACTAACACACACAAATTTCTATTTTTTCAAAATTTCTTGAAAATGCAAAAACTGAATTCGAACTCCTTCAAAAAAAATCAATTAACATATTTTCACAAAAAATTCAAAATTTAAGGGTAACACGAGCAAAATACTAAATTTTCATAGCGTCCTCAAAATACTCCATAATAGAAGACTAACTCACAAATTTCTATTTTTTCCAAAAATTCTTGAAAATGCAAAAACTGAAGTCTAACACCTTCAAAAAAATCAATTAACCTATTTTCTAAAAAAATTCAAATTTTATTGGTAACACGAGCAAAATACTGAATATTCATGTCGTCCTGAAAATACTCCGTAATAGAATACTCACACACACAAATTTCTATTTTTTTTCAAAAAATTTATGAAAATGCAAAAACTGAAGTCTAACACCTAAAATAAATTCAATTGACGTATTTTCAAAATAAATTCAAAATTTAACAGTAACACGAACAAAATACGCAATTTTCATGTCGTCCTAAAAATACTCCGTAATACAAGACTAACAAACACAAATTTCTAGTTTTTCAAAAATTTCTTAAAAATTGAAAAACCGAAGTCAAACACCTTAAAAAATTCAATGAATCTATTTTCTAGAAAATTTCAAAATTTAAGTGTAACGCGAGCAAAATACTCAAGTTTCACGTCGTGCTCAAAATACTCCGTAATATAGGACTAACGCAAACAAAAATTTCTATTTTTTTCAAAAATTTCATGAAAATACAAAACTGAAGTCTAACACCTTCCAAAAAAAATCAATTAACCTATTTTCACAACAAATTAAAAAATTAAGGTAACACAAGAAAAATACCCAATTTTCATGTCGTCAAAAAAATACTCCGTAATAGAAGACTAACACAAACAAATTTCTATTTATTTAAAATTTTCTTGAAAATTGAAAAACTAAAGCCTAACAACTTCACAAAAATCAATTAATCTATTTTCTAGAAAATTTCAAAATTTATGTGTAACACAAGCATAATACTCAATTTTCATGTCGTCCTCAAAATACTCCGTTATAGAAGGCTAACACACACAGACTTCTATTTTTTTTCCAAAATTTCTTGAAAATACAAAAACTAAAATCTAACACCTTCCAAAAAAAATCAATTAATCTATTTTCTAGAAAATTTCTAAATTTTAGTGTAGCACAAACAAAATACTCAATATTCATGTCGTCCTAAAAATACTCCGTAATGGAGGACTAACAAACACAAATTTTTATTTTTTCAAAAATTTCTTAAAAATTTAAAAACTGAAGTCTAACACCATAAAAAAAATCAATTATTCTATTTTCTTGAAAATTTCAAAATTTAAGTCTAACACGAGCAAAATACTCAAATTTCATGTCATGCTCAAAATACTCCGTAATATAGGACTAACATACACAAATTTCTATTTTTTCAAAATTTCTTGCAAAAGCAAAAATTGAAGTCGAACACCTTAAAAAAATCAATTAACCTATTTTCACAAAAAATTGAAAATTTAAGGGTAACACGAGCAAAATACTCAATTTTCATGGCGTCCTCAAAATACTCTGTAATAGAAGACTAACACACAATTTTCTATTTTTTTCCAAAAATTTCTTAAAAATTTAAAAACTAAAGTCAAACACTTTAAACAAAATCAATGAATCTATTTTCTAGAAAATTTCAAAATTTAAGTTTAACATGAGCAAAATACTCAAGTTTCATGTCGCGCTCAAAATACTCCGTAATATACGACTAACACACACAAATTTCTATTTTTTTCAAAAATTTCATGAAAATGCAAAAACTGAAGTCTCACACCTTCCAAATGAAATCAATTAACATATTTTCACAAAAAATTAAAAATTTAGCTGTAACACGAGCAAAATACTCAATTTTCATGGCGTCCACAAAATACTCCATAATAGAAGACTAACACACACAAATTTCTATTTTTTTTTAAATCTCTTGAAAATGCAAAAACTGAAGTCTGACAGCTTCAAAAAAATCAATTAACCTATTTTCTAAACAAATTCAAAATTTAATGGTAACACGAGCAAAATACTGAATATTCATGTCATCCTGGAAATACTCCTTAATAGAATACTAACACACACAAATTTCTATTTTTTCAAAAAATTCTAGAAAACGCAAAAACTGAAGTCAAACACCTAATATAAAATCAATTGACCTAGTTTCTCAAAAAATTCTAAATTGAACGGTAACACGAACAAAATACTCAATTTTCATGTCGTCCTAAAAATACTCCGTAATACAAGACTAATAAACACAAATTTCTATTTTTTCACAAATATCTTAAAAATTGAAAAACCGAAGTCAAACACCTTAAACAAATTCAATGAATCTATTTTCTAGAAAATTTCCAAATTTAAGTGTAACACGAGCAAAATACTCAAGTTTCATGTCGTGCTCAAAATACTCCGTAATTTAGTACTAACACACACACAAATATCTATTATTTCAAAAATTTCATGAAAATACAAAAACTGAAGTCTAACACCTTATAAAAAATGAATTATTCTATTTTCTTGAAAATTTCAAAATTTAAGTTTAACACGAGCAAAATACTCAAGTTTCTTGTCATGCTCAAAATACTCCGTAATATAGGACTAACGCACACAAATTTCTTTTTTTCCAAAAATTCTTCCGAATGCAAAAACTGAAGTCGAACACCTCCAAAAAAAATCAATTGACCTATTTTCACAAAAAATTCAAAATTTAAGGGTAACACGAGAAAAATACTCAATTTTCATGGCGTCCTCAAAATACTCCGTAATACAAGACTAACTAACACACAAATTTCAATTTTTTTTTTAAATATATTGAAAATTGAAAAACTGAAGTCTAACACCTTCAAAAAAATTAATTAATCTATTTTCTAAAAAAATTCAAAATTTAATGGTAACAAGAGCAAAATACTGAATATTCATGTCGTCCTGAAAATACTCCGTAATAGAATACTAACACACACAAATTTCAATTTTTTCGAAACATTTTTGAAAATGCTAAACCTATTTTCATAACAAATTAAAAATTTAAGGGTAACACAAGAAAAATACTCAATATTCATGTCGTCCACAAAATACTCAGTAATAGAAGACTAACACACACAAATTTCTATTTTTTTTTTAAATATATTGAAAATTGAAAAACTGAAGTCACCTTCAAAAAAATTAATTAATCTATTTCCTAGAAAATATCAAAATTTTAGTGTAACACGAGCAAAATACTCAATATTCATGTCGTCCTCAAAATACTCCGTTATAGACGGCTAACACACACAAACTTCTATTTTTTCAAAAAAATATGGAAAATTAAAAAACCGAAGTCTAACACCTTCAAAAAAATCAATTAATCTATTTTCTCGAAAATTTCAAAATTTTAATGTAACACGAACAAAATACTGTATTTTTATGTTGTCCTCAAAATACTCCGTAATAGAAGACTAACACACAAAAAAATTTATATTTTTTCAAAAAAATTTTGAAAATGCAAAAACTGAAGTCTAACACCAAAAAAAATCAATTAACCTATTTTCTCAAAAAATTCTAAATTTAATGGTAACACGAGCAAAATATGTAATTTTCATGTCATCCCCAAAGTACTCCGTAATACAAGACTTACAAACACAAATTTCCATTTTTTCAAAAATTTCTTAAAAATTGAAAAACTGAAGTCTAACACCTTAAAAAACATCAATTAACCTGTTATCTAGAAAATTTAAAAATTTAAGTGTAACACGTACAAAATACTCAAGTTTCATGTCATTCTCAAAATACTCAGTAATATAGGACTAACACAAACAAATTTCTATTTTTTCAAAATTTCTTGAAAATGCAAAAACTGTAGTCAAACACTTTCAAAAAAAAATCAATTAACCTATTTTCACAAAAAAATTCAAAATTCAAGGGTAACACAAGCAAAATACTCAATTTTCATGTCGTTCTCAAAATACTCCGTAATAGAAGATTAACACACAAAAATTTCTTAAAAATTGAAAAAGTGAAGTCTAACACCGTCAAAAAAATCAATTAATCCATTTTCTAAAAAAATTAAAAATTTAAGTGTAACACGAGCAAAATACTCAATTTTCATGTCGTCCTCAAAAAACTCCATAATAGAAGACTCACACACACAAATTTCTACTTTTTTCAAAAATTTCTTGAAAATGCAAAAACTGAAGTCTAACACTTTCATAAAAAATCAATTAACCTATTTTCACAACAAATTAAAATTTTAAGGGTAACACAAGAAAAATACTCAATTTTCATGTCATCCTTAAAATACTCCGTAATTAAAGACTAACACACAAAAAAATTTATTTTTCAAAAAATTTCTTGAAAATTGTAAAACTGAAGTCTAAACCCTTCAAAATAATCAATAAATTTATTTTCTAGAAAATTTCAAAATTTTAGTGTAACACGAGCAAAATACTCAATTTTCATTTCGTCCTCAAAATACTCCGTACTAGAAGAGTAACAAATACAAATTTCTATTTTTTCAAAAAATTCTTGAAAATTCAAAAACTGAAATCTAACACCTTCCAAAAACTCAATTAACCTATTTTCTCAAAAAAATCAAAATTTCAGTGTAACACGACCAAAATACTCAATTTTCATATCATCTTCAAAATACTCCGTAATAGAAGACTAACACACACAAAAAAAAAAATTTCAACAAATTCTTGAAAATGCCAAAACTGAAGTCTAACACCTAAAAAAAATCAATTGACCTATTTTCTTAAAAAATTCAAAAATTAATGGTGACACGAGCAAAATACGCAATTTTCATGGCGTCCTCAAAATACCCGGTAATACAAGACGTTACAAACACAAATTTCTATTTTTTCAAAAAATTCTTGAAAATGCAAAAACTGAAGTCTAACATCATCCAAAATAAAGTAATTAACATATTTTCACAACAAATTAAAAAATTAAGGTTAACACAAGAAAAATACTCAATTATCATGCCGTCCTCAAAATACTCTGTAATAGAAGACTAACACACACAAATTTCTATTTTTTAAAAAATTTCTTAAAAATTCAAAAACTGAAGTCTAACACCTTAAAAAAATTTAAATAATCTATTTTCTAGAAAATTTCAAAATTTATGTGTAACACGAGCAAAATACTAAATTTTCATGTCATCCTCAAAATACTCCGTTATAGAAGACTAACACACACACAAACTTATATATATTCTTTTTTTTAAAAAATCTTGAAAATTGAAAAACTGAAGTCTAACACCTTCAAAAAACACAATTAACCTATTTTTTAGAAATTTTCTAAATTTTAGTGTAACACGAGCAAAATACTCAATATTCATGTCGTCCTGAAAATACTCAGTAATAGAGGACAAACAAACAGAAATTTCTAATTTTTCAAAAATTTCTTAAAAATTTAAAAACTGAAGTCAAACACCTTAAAAAAATAAATTAATCTATTTTCTAGAAATTTCAAAATTTAAGTGTAACACGAGCAAAATACTTAAGTTTCATGTCGTGCTCAAAATACTCCGTAATATAGGACTAACACACACAAATTTCTATTTTTTCAAAATTTCTTGAAAATGCAAAAACTGAAGTCGAACACTTTCAAAAAAAAATCAATTAACCTATTTTCACAAAAAATTCAAAATTTAAAGGTGACATAAGCAAAATACTCAATTTTCATGTCGTCCTCAAAATACTCCATAATAGAAAACTAACACACAAATTTCTATTTTTTCAAAAAATTCTTGAAAATGTTAAAACTGAAGTCTAACACCTTCAAAAAAATCAATTGACCTATTTTCAAAAAAAATTCAAAATTTAATGGTAACACGAGCAAATTACTCAACATTCATGTTGTCCTGAAAATACTCCGTAATAGAAAACTAACACACACAAATTTCTATTTTTCAAAAAAAATCTTGAAAATGCAAAAACTATTTTCACAACAAATTAAAAATATAATGGTAACACAAGAAAATACTCAATTTTCATGTCGTCCTCAAAATACTCCGTAATAGAAGACTAACACACACAAATTTCTATTTTTTCAAAATATTCTTGAAAATTCAAAAACTGTAGTCTAACAAATTAAAAAATGAATTAATCTATTTTCTAGAAAATTTCAAAATTTTAGTGTAACACGAGCAAAATACTTAATTTTCATGTTGTCCTCAAAATACTTACGTAATAGAAGACTAACACATACAAATTTCTATTTTTTCAAAAAATTCTTGAGAATACAAAAACTGAAGTCTAACACCTTCCAAAAAAATTAATTAACCCATTTTCTAAAAAAACAAAATTTCAGTATAACACGAGCAAAGTACTCACTTTTCATATCGTCCTACAAATACTTCATAATAGAAGACTAACACGCACAAATTTCTAATTTTTCAAAAATTTCTTAAAAATTCAAAAACTGAAGTCGAACACCTTAAACCAATTAATTATTCTATTTTCTAGAAAATTTCAAAATTTATGTGTAACACGAGCAAAATACTCAATTTTCATGTCGTCCTCAAAATACTCCGTAATAGAAGACTAGCATACACAAATTTCTATTTTTTCAAAAAATTATTGAAAATACAAAAATTGAAGTCGAACACCTTCCAAAAAAATAAATTAACCTAAAAAAATCAAATTTCAGTGTAACACGAGCAAAGTATTCAATTTTCATATCGTCCTCAAAATACTCCGTAATAGAAAACTAACACACACAATTTTCTATTTTATTAAAAATTTCTTAAAAATTCAAAAACTTAAGTCTAACACCATAAAAAAATTAATCAATCTATTTTCTAGAAAATTTCAAAATGTATGTGTTACATGAGCAAAATAATCAATTTTCATGTCGTCCTCAAAATACTCCGTTATAGAAGACTAACACTCACAAACTTCTATTCTATCAAAAAAATCTTGAATATTGAAAAATGAAGTCTAACACCTTGAAAAAAATTAATTAATCTATTTTCTTGAAAATTTCAAAATTTTAGTATAACACGAGCAAAATACTCAATATTCATGTCGTCCTGAAAATACTCCGTAATAGAAGACTAACACACACAAATTTCTATTTTTTCAAAAAATTCTTGAAAATGCAAAAACTGAAGTCTAACACCTAAAAAAAATCAATTAACATATTTTCTCAAATAATTCAAAATTTAATGGTAACACGAGCAAAATACGCAATTTTCATGTCATCCTCAAAATACTCCGTAATACAAGACTAACAAACACAAATTTCTATTTTTTCAAAAATTTCATAAAAATTAAAAATCTAAAGTCCAACACCTTAAAAATATCAATTAATCTATTTTCTAGAAAATTTCAAAATTTAAGGGTAACACGAGCAAAATACTCAAGTTTCATGTCGTGCTCAAAATACTCCGTAATATAGGACTAACACACACAAATTTCTATTTTTTCAAAATTTCTTGAAAATGCAAAAACTGAAGTCGAACACCTTCAAAAAACATCAATTCACCTATTTTCACAAAAAATTCAAAATTTAAGGGTAACACGAGCAAAATACTCAATTTTCTTGTCGTCCTCAAAATACTCCGTAATAGAAGACTAACACACACAAATTTCTAGTTTTTCAAAAATTTCATGAAAATTGAAAAATTGAAGTCTAAACCTTCAAAAAAATCAATTAATCTATTTTCTAGAAAATTTCAAAAATTTCTTGCAACACGAGCAAAATACTCAATTTTCATGTAGTCCTCAAAATACTCTGTAATAGAAGACTGAAACACAAAAAAAAAAATTTTAAAAAAAATTTGAAAATACAAAAACTGAAGTCTAACCACCTTCAAAAAAAATCAATTAACCTATTTTCTAAAAAAATCAAAATTTCCGTATAACACTAGCAAAATACTCAATTTTTATATTGTCCTCAAAATACTCCATAATAGAACACTAACACACACAAATTTTTATTTTTTCAAAAATTTCTTAAAAATTCAAAAACTGAATTCTAACACCTTAAAAAAAATTAATCTACTTTCCAGAAAATTTCAAAATTTAAGTGTAACACTAGAAAAATACTCAATTTTCATGTCGTCCTCAAAATACTCCGTTATAGAAGACTAACACAAACAAATTTCTATTTTTTAACACATCTCCTAAGGGTACACACGATATTAAATAGATACAGACACCAAAAGGTGCACACTCAACAATATATAGATACAATATTTCGAGATAAGGGTGGGATTGTTTTCCACACTCCTTACTCTATTTTTCTCTCTCTATTTTTCTGAATATTTTCTCTTTTTTTTTAACTCTAAAAACATATGAGATGGGTTGCATTTATAGATCACATTCACCCTCTCAAATACAACTCTTTGTTTATTCCAGATACTTCTATTATATCTAATAGACATCTATTGATGTCAATAGACATCTCTCATTCACATACAAATATATTGAATATTATCCTGCCCCTAAATTACATATAATATTATTAAGTAATATATTAAAAAAATTAATTTTCAATACTCCCCTTAATGTTTTTTTCCTAATTTTTTTTTTGTTGTTGTTGTCGATACTCCCCCGTGATTTTCTCGTCGGGCTTATCTATATTCTTTTTTCTTTTGTAAATTCGTTTTTTTTAATCGATTTTTTTTTTAATCGTCCTTTTTTCGGATCGTATTTTTCGAATCGCCTTTTTCGAATCGTCCTCTTTCCGGATCGTTTTTTTTCTTTCTTCGAATTGTCTCCTTTCTTCGTCTTGTCCATACCATCGACAATTTCTTCTCCTTCTATTATTTTTCATTGACCATGCGAGATCAAAATAATTCTCGTCGTAATACTCCAAAAAATTATATTTTTTTTCATTGAAATTCTGTTGCGAAACTTGTGGGAACCCAAACACACCGTCTTGGGTTGTCATGGCTTTCTCCTACTCCAAATTTCTACTAAACTCGATAAATCGAAAATGAGTTGTGAAGTTCGTGGGAGCCCAAATACGTAACCTCTTTGGTTGTCTTGGTGATCTCCTTCTTCGACTTCTACTAAACTCGATAACCGTCGCTCGATAACCATACCAAGTTGTTGGGTTTTTAGGGTATGATTTGGATTAATTTTGATTGGAGAGAATTGGGGGTAGCTATTTGTAAGATGGATAACAAAATTTAATAAAGAATTCTAAAATAGAAGAGACGCTGGAGGGACTTCCTTGTTGAAGAATGATATTTAAACATTCCCTATTAGGTAGATACAAACACCAAAAAATGCACACTCAATAATATATATACTCAATAATATATAGATACAATATTTCGAGATAAGGGTGAGATTGTTTTCCACATTGTTTACTCTATTTTTCTCTCTTTGTTTTTCACAATATTTTCACTATTTTTTTTCTCTAAAAACATATGATATTATCCTGTCCCTATTATAGATAATTTTATTCTATCTAATAGACAACTCTTTGTTTATTCTATAGCTCACATGCACCCTCTCAAATACAACTATTTGTTTATTCTAAATACGTATATTATATCTAATAGACATCTATTGATGTCAATAGACATCTCTCATTCACATACAAATATATTAAATATTATTTTGTTCCTAATTACATATAATATTATTAATAAATATATTAAAAAAACATTAATTTTCAATAAAAATGACATACATGTCATTTAATTATTCATAACATAAATATGATTTTTATTTCATTCAAATTATTAACAAATCTCTTGGTAATTAAATTCATTAATATCAGTCAATAAAATTTATTCACTCAGTAAAAGATTGGACTATATCTGTATCCGGTTTTGAAATTTTCAAATATTTACCAAGAAATTAATTAATGTGGTTTTTCTACGGCACTAATTTATCGAGCCTTTTACCCCATAATATCAAGATTACAATTATATGTGATCAATGATTCGCTACACATATTGATGTACCGTGAATGTTTAAAAAATATAATTACTATAAGTGAATGTCTGCATCTAAAATGGAAACTGTAATCATTGGACCATTTTTATTTGGTGCTTATAAATCATGAACTTGTCAAAGACTAATACAACAACAAAAAGAAATTAAAACTAAGAGAACTTTTGAAGATGGCTGGTTCCTTCATTTCCATTGTTAAGAAGCTCATTTTGGTTGTATCTCTCTCTCTCTCTCTCTCTCTCTCTCTCTCTCTCTCTCTCTCTCTCTCTCTCTCTCTCTCTCTCTCTCTCTCTCATCACCTATTAAAATTGTCAAAGAGACATCTCAGTTCAAAACATTTGTGTGTTTTCAAAGACACGTAAAAATTCGAAGGAATAGTAGGTTTTATCGTAATTTACCCCTCCCATTAAATTTACACCACTTTGGAGCCAAACCAGGAGGCCACGTCACCCGCTACTGTTCACCCTCTTCAACGTACTGTTCACTGAATTTACTGTTCATACTTTAACTGTTCGCTGAATTTACTGTTTACAGATTTTTTTTTTTTTACCAAACTGCGTCTTTTATGCGGCTATGTACCAAGATGCGTTTTTTTGTGCTTATTATAACAGTTTTGATTGGTACCAAGTTGCGTCTTTTATGTTTTTTTGTTTGCCTTGTTTAGAATTTTATTTTATTTCACATATCTGATATTCTAAATAAAACATTTGAATTTTTCTTTTGGAACATATGATATGCTTTTAGGAGGAAAAAAGTTTGTATTATTACGTAATACTTGTGAGACTATTTAATATCAGAGTTTTTTTTTAATTAACATTTGGATAAAATTGAAAAGTTTGATTTGTACTTATAACGTTTTAGATAAAATTATTATTTAATGATCATAAAAGATATTGAAATATCGCAGCGAAGCGCGAGAAATATTTCTAGTATATATAATTTTGTGTGTATTATACTATTAATTGTAGGGAATAGTTTATGGGAATGCCAAGGAAAGTGTGAAGATTTTACAGACTGCGAAGAAGTTTGCTTGTTGTTATATCCTAAAGGTGGTCAATGCATACCACTGCCACCTCAATATCAACTTCTGAACGAAAATAGCGAGCAGTTATATTGTTGTTGCGATACTAGTTAACAAAAAGTTCATCTTTTCGAAATTAATGTTTTAAAGGAGGATTTGTAAGATTTTATCTGATGAAGAAAGCATAAGTGGATTAATAAGATGTATTTCCGAAGCAAAATTGAAAGATGCTATTTGTATCTTTTGTGATGTTTTGTGGTTTATCTGAAAATGATCAAGGGGGGGGGGGGGGGGGGGGGGGGGGGGTATGAGCAAATATAGTAAAGTAGGAGAGGATTTGCATGCAAATATTAATTACCATTGCAAATAAAAACTCAATTTTTTTATCAAAAACCCAATTTTAAGAATGGCTAGAGATTTGTGCAAATTGCAAATCTTGTTCTTGCAAATTGGGCTTTTTATAAAATAATATGTCAAACAAAAAATCTAGAAACTCAGCGTGGTTGTGTATACAAAGTCATAGGGTCTAGATATAGGGGCGTGTACTTTTTGGGTTCGATACAAATCAAATCGAATCTACTAAATTGATTTAAATCGAACCACACTAATGAAATTATTTAGTATTGAACATAACAAATCTAATTTTTAATTGATTTATTCGAAGGAACTGAATAAAAAAATTTATAACTTTAAAATAAAAACACATAATGGCCACGATTCTTGGATTAGGATTCTCTTCAAAAAAAATAAGAATATTGTCTTATATATTCTTCCCAAATTCTCTCTTTCGTTTAATTTTTTTGATCTAATATATTCGAGGTCTCGACACATTGTCAAACCTTCTTCAAAAAAAAAAATAAATAAATAAATAAATAAAAACACATCATTACTAAATTCATATTTTATCAAACAAAAATACATAAATAAATAATATAAATTTAATTATATTATTCGTAAAATTATAGTAAAGGTCGGTGAATTCTCTTCCCTCTAATTTTACATTCAAAATACGAAAGTCCATTGCATTCTAAACAAGAAAACAAAGCAATCTACAAAAGAAACTTAAAATTTTAACCAAGAAAGAGGAGATGAAGATTGCCAAAGGAAGAAGAGAAAAACACCGTAGAGGGCAACAAAGGAGAATAGTGTTTGCCAAAGTAAGATACTCAATTGAGAGGGGAGAACTCATACCAGCCGGGAAAGGAGGGAGATCTACCTCGGCTCGCAAAGCAGGAGTGTGTGTTCGGTGTGCATTACAAAAGGAGAGGAAAAAGCCTCGTGCTCAGGCCAGGTCCGATTTTTAACGATCCGAGGTCTATTTCTAAAGAGGGCCCTTTTAGGTAATAAAAAAAAGGAGCTTCTGTCCATTTTGTAAAAAGGACATCTTCGGTATATGAATATTTAGCGAAAATTAAAAATTGTATGTCTCCGTTCAATTCATGATTGGTCTCTTCATTAAAAAAAAATCCAATTTTGACCTCCTCTATATACTATACGGTATGTGTTAAAATAGAATGCTAATTTAATTATGTCTTTTTGTGAACCTAATACTTTCTGTATTTTCTTCCTCATTTAGTTAGTTTTTTTCCTCCTACTCTCCCCTCTCTCCTGGGTCTCTCTCTGTCCACCTAATATCTCCTGCCGCCTCTACCTCTCTTGGTCCATCTCGCCTCTCTTTGTCACCAGAAGCCTCCCTCCGTCACCGGACGCAACATGGAATACAAGGTAGGATGTTGTTTGATCTTGAAGTTTGATCTGTATTGCTTTCACTTCTTTCATAAAATAGGATTGATAGTTTGATTGATTGTTTCTTCATGCATTTGATCATTTTTTTACCATATTTGTTTCAAAACAATACACGAAATACTAATGTTTCATATAAGTGTGATTAACAGGGACACAACATATAAACCACTTCATGAACAATAACAATACACTTGAAAATCACACAAGAAGCTACATGAGATTGGGACTTTTTCCGGTTTACTACGTTGAAGAAACTTGTAAACGAAGACCACGAGACCGAAGTACCAATCCCGTAGAAGACTCACCGAGAAGCACTGCGAAGAGTATGACACGAAACTCAACCGGGAGTAGGGATGTCAATGGGCCGGGTAATACCCGAACCCGTGGGTACCCGACCCGAACGGGGCGGGTAATACCCGAAAAAAATATCCGCGGGTCGGGTATTACCCGAAAAAAAATTACCCGGTCCGGGTTCGGGTCGGGTACGGGCGGAGTACTACCCGCCCCGCGGGTAACCCGAACCCGTACCCGAAAATTACCCGAAAATACCCGAAACCGTAATTACAAATTTACCCTTAAATTTTTCTGATGATTAGATCTAGACCCTTGATAAATTACCCCTCCCCAACCCAAATAACTTAAACCCTAATCCCTACTCACTATTTATGCACACACACACAGAGCACACCACGCACCTTCCTCTTCTCTCTCATTCGTGAAACCCTGCAAGTGAACAAACGGCGCCTCTCCTTTCGACCGTGTCAGCCGTCGCCTCTTACTCTGCCTCCTCCTCCCGTGGTCGCCGCGCCCTCCTCCACTCACCGGTGTTAAGCCGCGCCTTTTTGGATGTCAACGGGACGGGTCGGGTTCAGATAAGCCTCCTCCATACCCAAACCCGCGGGACAATAAAAAGGCTTACGAGACAATAAGATTAACCTCGAAAAACACCCAAAAATACACGAAGAATCTCAACGAAGACATGAAAATCCACACGACCATAAACCACTTCTAGGGGGATTCTAAACACACCCTAGAAGTTCCAGATCAAATCTCAAAGAATTCACAAATCAAATTTGGAAAAAATTTATAAAAAGTGCAAATTACTTTTATCCGTCCGGGCGCTAGAATGAGCCGTCCGTACGGTCTGTAGCTCAAGACTAATAGCGTCTGAACGCTTAATACAATACAAGTACATACCGTTCGGACGGTCCAGTGATGCGTCGAGACGGTTAGTTCATTTTCTCATTCCACAACTCACCTCGCAAGGAAGATTCTGGAGCTCCCGCAACAGTCTGGGGGGCGTGATTCGAGGCAGATTTCAAGAGTTTTTGAATTTCAAATCTCATGAGGCTCCTACCTATTTGCATCTTTCATTTAAGGCTTGATTTGGAGATGGAGTGCTCCCCCAACCCCCTATAAATAGGAGAGCACCTCCCCCCCCCAAAATTCAGAATTTACATCTTATTTGCTAAATTCATAGAGAAAATCCAAACCACTATTGTTGTGAGTATAATTTGAAAGCTTCATTGTTAGCCTAGTTTATATATTCAATACTTTTTTGAGGTTAGACTTAATTTAGAGAGCGTTTTTTGATAGATCGTGTGGTTGCTTGGATAGTTCTTATATCCTTTGTTTTGTGGAGTTAGTTTGTTGTATAAATGTTATATGTCATTGTTAGTCTTTTGTAATAGGAACTATTATAAGAGTTTCGTCACGCTCTCTCCTGACGACGAGGTTTTTTTCCGAAGACTTCGCCACTGTTTCGCCACCGTTTCGCCGAACTTTGTTATCGTGTCCGGTGTCATCTCTTTATATTTTTTATTTCAATTATTCGGGTTTGTTTTTTTTTTCTTTTCTTTTTGAGGAACTTGATATTTTCTCGTACTCTCGTTGTATTTGCGTGTGAATCCAAACCACCGCATTTATAGTTGTTTGAATCAAGTCACGTATTCTTTCGTGACTAGAATTATTGTGCGTCAAGTGTGTTAGTTACTTTTTTCTTACTTGTACTTTTATTTTTTTTATTTTTTTGTATCGGATTTCTCGATTTTTTTATTTATTTATTTATTCAAGTACTTCTTGTTTTATTTTAATTATTTATTTATAAATATTTTGTTAATTATCGTAATATATACGGATAAATTCATAAATCAATTTAACCCCCTTGTCGGTCTTTTTATAATGGAAAATGTTGTATCACCCCCAAATTTCCCCTCACACTCTTGATGTGTTGGCATGCATGTTAAACCATAACGTACTGTTAAACCTTCCGCTGTCAGATGTGTTATGGTTTAACACCTAATTGGAGGGAAAATAATTTTGAGTTTGAATTTTGAATTGTGTGAGTTTGAATGTTTGAGTTCTTGTTAATTAGTAAATTATGTTGTTAAACGTTAATTGCTAATTTTAATGTTATTGTATTTTGATGATTTCATTGTTCGTCAATTGCTAATTTTGATAATTTTTTGGTGTTTAACCATAAACAATTTGTTTGGGTCTGTTAAACTGTTAAACGGATTTCGTTCTTAGCGGATCTGTGACACTGTGTTAAGCGATAACAACAATCTGTAATTACAATGTTATTGTATTTTGATGATTTCATTGTCCGTTAATTGCTAATTTTGATAATCTTTTGGTGTTTAACCTTAAACAATTTGTTTGGAATAATATTTAACATAAATGTTATAAGACTAATTTTTAACACCTTATATGATTGGAATAGTTATAAAAATAATATTTAACATCTAATGTTAATATTAATTACATTTGACACCAAAAAATAAATATTTCGTGTCTTTTATTTTACATTCAATATATATCATACTTACCAAATTTTTTGAACATGATAATTGACATTCAATACTAGCCATATTTGACTCAAATATTCCAATCCTAATATTTTACAATTAATATTCACTATAATTAACAAGAAATTATTAATGTATATCATCAAATCCTGAAATTTCCAATTTTACAACAAATATTTGAACCAGATTTTAATGAAAACTCCAAATTACACACAATTACGGTGTTCAATCTTTCAAATAATACAAATTTTTCATGCTTAATTATCGAAATTTAATCGAAATTTCTAGTTAAATCTGGCAAGTAAAATTACAAAACCGTCCCTGAAAAATTACAGGAAATAAAAAATTACAAAACAACCCCTGAAAAATTACAGAACAGCCCCTGAAAAATTACAAAACAGCCCCTGAAAAATTACAAAAAAGCCCCTGAAAATTACAAAACAACCCCTGAAAATTCAAAATCAGGGAGTTAAATGTAAAAACAAAATACCACGGCTGAACGGTTGCGCGGCGGCGACGGGTGAACACTTTTTACTCGGAATCGGCCGATTTGGTCTGAAAAGCGAGAAAAATCGATTTAAACCCGACAAAATTCTTTGAAATATCGAGAAAAATCGATTTACCTGAGTTGCTGTCGTGGAGTGGCGGATCTGGTCGCCACAGCTGAACGGTCGCGCGGCGGCGGTTCTGGTCGCCACGGCTGAAAGGAGGCGCGGCGTTTACCAGTGGCGCGGCGGCGTTTAAACGGAGGCGGAAAGAAAGAGAGAAAGGAGGCGCGGCGTTTACCAGTGGCGTGGCGGACAGTGGAGAGAGAAAGAAAGAGAGAAAGGAGGCGGCTGTGGTGTGAATGAGAGGAGAGAGAAAAATAGGGTTTCTAATCATATATAGAGTATGGCCTGTTAAACGTTGGGCCTGTTAAACGATAGAAATAATCGATCCCTTAAGGATGGGAAAAAAATACCATTTACGGTTTAACACCCCCCCTTTACATCACATCAACAGGTTGGGGGGAAGATAGATGTGTATGTCTATCACGACTCTTTTATAATATCTCTCTCTACTCTCTAGTAACCCCCTTCTCCCTGCTATCACGTCGATTCTCTCTCTTATAGCCTCCTTCTCCACTCTTTCTCTCCTTCACCACTCATCTGAGTTTGTTCCAAATTCAAAATGATTTCGCTATGAGCTTCAATCGAACTTTCTTGATTCTTTAGAAACTACTATATATACCCACTGAAACTGAAGCACGGCCAAAGCGATAAAAATCAATTTACAGAGAATTTTAGCTTAAATTTCCAACGGCATCAGTAGCTCCTGCAAGGTATAATCCGAACAAATTCAATTCTTTACTAGTTCAAATTTTTGCAAATCTTCATTATCCTCAAAAATTTAGCTTAGATTATGATTTGAAAACTCTGATTTTCAAAATTTGAAATAATGTTGTGTTTAGCTTTGTAAAAGAAATGCTTCCTCCTGTTCTGAATTCATCTTCTCCGCTTCTTTCCTTTTTTTATGGCACTACCAGGTAAGTTTTTTATTTGTACTTAATTTTGACTATTACTAATTATCAAAAGTATAATGTTTATTTTCTTTTTTCCTCTTATCTATTTTTGATTGAATTTATGCTAATTATTTTCCCTATCTGGTTGTGATGCATATAAGAAAATTATACATAGCAATATAGCATATATGTTGGTAAGCCCAAGCCATAAATATATGTTGAGATGTTTTCTCGCCTAATTTCGCAGGAGGACATCGATTTTGCACATACACCGCACACTTCACCGTCTCGGCCCAAAATTTCTTTGGCATATGCGAAGAATATTTCCTTTGAAGAGACTGTGAGAAACAAGAAATGACAAGTCGCGACGGATGAAGAGATTGGGGCTATCGAGAAAAACAAGACGTGAGACTTGGTCGAATTACCAAAAGGATACGAATCCATAGGAGTCAAGTGTGTGTACAATAAAAAGAAAAAATTTCAAGACGATGATCGGGATGAAGAAGAGGCTTGTGCTTAAGGGATGAATTTGTTGAAAAACCCAAACCCGAAATAATAAATCAAGTTTAATTAGCCATATAAGTTTAGGGAAAGTTATTTTAAGGAAAGAAATTTAAGAAATAATTATATGGCACATTTTATTATAAGGAAATTAGTTTAGGAAATAAGTTTAAGGCAAGATTTTAATTCCTTGTATTCCAAATTTATGGAGCCTATAAATAGGCCTTAGATGTTTAGGAATTAATCACATTGAAAAAAAATATATAGAAAAATATCAATTAGAAAAAGAAAAAAATTTGTAAGAGCCTCTTAGAATTATAAAAGAGGGTTGTCTTTATTAAAATTCCTATTTGAATTCATATTTGAATTCCGTAATACCAACAATATACATGCCCATTTGCTCAAGGAACATGGATACCTAGGAACTCCAAGTCTTAATTTTAATTTTATTCTGGTAATTCGATAAACTTTAAAAAGTTCTAATTTCTCTTAAATATTTTTCGAACATGGATTACAAGATAAGATCAAATTAGTTGATATTGATCCTCAAAGTAAGCCAGTATTGTACAAAGAGAAGGTTTATCCCGAAAGCAAGGTATAATTTAGTTACTCATCACCACGATTGTATATCTTCCTCCGGGCTCTCATTTTTTGTTTTGTTTCTTTTTGAATTTCAACAGTAGATGGGTTATAAAATTTAGGCTTTAATTTTACAATTATGCCTTGATTAATCCTTATTGACCTGATTTTAATTTAATATAGGTCTTAATTTGTCAAACTAAATTTGTAAAAACATATATGTTAATTGGACAAGATTATCATTTTTACGGCTTTTAGGGGTATGGATGCAATTTCTGAGAAGGAGATATTCCGGTTAATCTAGGTATGTTTTATTGGAGCAAAAAACAAGTTTCAGAAGATCCTCCAATCGCACTTTTAATATATATTTTCTTATAATAATCCCTGGTCTATTTGTCTTGAAGAAGAAGAAATTTTATGGCCTCATGATAATGATCGACATATGCCTCTAAAAACATAGGACCGTCCCTGCGAGGACGCATGAAATATAGTATCACTATCTTCATTGGCCTCAAGATGGGTTTTACTTATGGATTGTCAATGCTTTCAAGCTCGCAAGTTAAGGATATCATTAAGGTAATTATATTTTGTTATGTTATTTGTTCTATAGTCAATCGTTCGTGATACGCGAGTAATACGGTATGTAATACGTTCGTGTATAATTCGGATCAAATATTTTTCATGTTTGGTTTGGAAGAAAGCGAAAGAAGGGTTAACTGAGAGAATATGATTATTTGTATTATATTATTTGTTATTTTGAAGTCATTTATATAAATACAACAAATTAATTTTTAAAAATTATGATGTAGCAAATTTCTAAAATACAAAATATCGTAAATTTTAAAAAAATCAAAATATTTTATTTTTGAAAATCTCCCTCCTCCCCTCCCCACCACCACCACCACCACCACCATTTGTATATCCAAAAAGTTCTTTTTGCAAAATGAGTACGATAGAAGTTTTAATTATATATTACTTGGAAGTATTATTTTTATGTGATCGTGTTTCGAAAAAAAATCATATGTAAAATATATTTAGGTATATAATAAATTAAACTCACAGCATAGTGCGAGTATTATCTTAGTAATATTAATTTTTCAGAACAAATCGTACAAATATATTAAACAAATTAAATTAAACAACCGATTCAATTTTGGAATAAATCGAACAATTTGCAGTTGCACACCCTTTATCCAAAATGCTTCCAAATGAACATATCTATTTAGATCTATTTTACATTCGCAAACTTAAAATTAAAATGCACTAAAATTAATGATTACATTATTTCTGCAAAAAATAGTGATGTACATTCTCTAGTATTCTTTCTCAAGAACTTTAATAACGTGAATATGACTTAACATTTTACAAGTTAGCACATAATTATATAATTTAACATCTTAATTTATGATTGAATATTTAATTAAAATAATTAAAATATTAATTATTATCCACGTCAACACTTAGGTTGGGGTATGTCCAACATTTTCCTTCTAAAAATACATGAACGGTGCTAGATTGACACGTGTGAACTATTTCTCACACGTGTAAGCCAAGAACTCTCTTATTTTTTTTTTGAATGAATATCAAAGGTATTATGTTCTTTTATAAATAATTATTAATGTATATCATCAAATCCTGAAATTTCCAATTTTACAACAAATATTTGAACCAGATTTTAATGAAAACTCCAAATTACACACAATTACGGTGTTCAATCTTTCAAATAATACAAATTTTTCATGCTTAATTATCGAAATTTAATCGAAATTTCTAGTTAAATCTGGCAAGTAAAATTACAAAACCGTCCCTGAAAAATTACAGGAAATAAAAAATTACAAAACAACCCCTGAAAAATTACAGAACAGCCCCTGAAAAATTACAAAACAGCCCCTGAAAAATTACAAAAAAGCCCCTGAAAATTACAAAACAACCCCTGAAAATTCAAAATCAGGGAGTTAAATGTAAAAACAAAATACCACGGCTGAACGGTTGCGCGGCGGCGACGGGTGAACACTTTTTACTCGGAATCGGCCGATTTGGTCTGAAAAGCGAGAAAAATCGATTTAAACCCGACAAAATTCTTTGAAATATCGAGAAAAATCGATTTACCTGAGTTGCTGTCGTGGAGTGGCGGATCTGGTCGCCACAGCTGAACGGTCGCGCGGCGGCGGTTCTGGTCGCCACGGCTGAAAGGAGGCGCGGCGTTTACCAGTGGCGCGGCGGCGTTTAAACGGAGGCGGAAAGAAAGAGAGAAAGGAGGCGCGGCGTTTACCAGTGGCGTGGCGGACAGTGGAGAGAGAAAGAAAGAGAGAAAGGAGGCGGCTGTGGTGTGAATGAGAGGAGAGAGAAAAATAGGGTTTCTAATCATATATAGAGTATGGCCTGTTAAACGTTGGGCCTGTTAAACGATAGAAATAATCGATCCCTTAAGGATGGGAAAAAAATACCATTTACGGTTTAACACCCCCCCTTTACATCACATCAACAGGTTGGGGGGAAGATAGATGTGTATGTCTATCACGACTCTTTTATAATATCTCTCTCTACTCTCTAGTAACCCCCTTCTCCCTGCTATCACGTCGATTCTCTCTCTTATAGCCTCCTTCTCCACTCTTTCTCTCCTTCACCACTCATCTGAGTTTGTTCCAAATTCAAAATGATTTCGCTATGAGCTTCAATCGAACTTTCTTGATTCTTTAGAAACTACTATATATACCCACTGAAACTGAAGCACGGCCAAAGCGATAAAAATCAATTTACAGAGAATTTTAGCTTAAATTTCCAACGGCATCAGTAGCTCCTGCAAGGTATAATCCGAACAAATTCAATTCTTTACTAGTTCAAATTTTTGCAAATCTTCATTATCCTCAAAAATTTAGCTTAGATTATGATTTGAAAACTCTGATTTTCAAAATTTGAAATAATGTTGTGTTTAGCTTTGTAAAAGAAATGCTTCCTCCTGTTCTGAATTCATCTTCTCCGCTTCTTTCCTTTTTTTATGGCACTACCAGGTAAGTTTTTTATTTGTACTTAATTTTGACTATTACTAATTATCAAAAGTATAATGTTTATTTTCTTTTTTCCTCTTATCTATTTTTGATTGAATTTATGCTAATTATTTTCCCTATCTGGTTGTGATGCATATAAGAAAATTATACATAGCAATATAGCATATATGTTGGTAAGCCCAAGCCATAAATATATGTTGAGATGTTTTCTCGCCTAATTTCGCAGGAGGACATCGATTTTGCACATACACCGCACACTTCACCGTCTCGGCCCAAAATTTCTTTGGCATATGCGAAGAATATTTCCTTTGAAGAGACTGTGAGAAACAAGAAATGACAAGTCGCGACGGATGAAGAGATTGGGGCTATCGAGAAAAACAAGACGTGAGACTTGGTCGAATTACCAAAAGGATACGAATCCATAGGAGTCAAGTGTGTGTACAATAAAAAGAAAAAATTTCAAGACGATGATCGGGATGAAGAAGAGGCTTGTGCTTAAGGGATGAATTTGTTGAAAAACCCAAACCCGAAATAATAAATCAAGTTTAATTAGCCATATAAGTTTAGGGAAAGTTATTTTAAGGAAAGAAATTTAAGAAATAATTATATGGCACATTTTATTATAAGGAAATTAGTTTAGGAAATAAGTTTAAGGCAAGATTTTAATTCCTTGTATTCCAAATTTATGGAGCCTATAAATAGGCCTTAGATGTTTAGGAATTAATCACATTGAAAAAAAATATATAGAAAAATATCAATTAGAAAAAGAAAAAAATTTGTAAGAGCCTCTTAGAATTATAAAAGAGGGTTGTCTTTATTAAAATTCCTATTTGAATTCATATTTGAATTCCGTAATACCAACAATATACATGCCCATTTGCTCAAGGAACATGGATACCTAGGAACTCCAAGTCTTAATTTTAATTTTATTCTGGTAATTCGATAAACTTTAAAAAGTTCTAATTTCTCTTAAATATTTTTCGAACATGGATTACAAGATAAGATCAAATTAGTTGATATTGATCCTCAAAGTAAGCCAGTATTGTACAAAGAGAAGGTTTATCCCGAAAGCAAGGTATAATTTAGTTACTCATCACCACGATTGTATATCTTCCTCCGGGCTCTCATTTTTTGTTTTGTTTCTTTTTGAATTTCAACAGTAGATGGGTTATAAAATTTAGGCTTTAATTTTACAATTATGCCTTGATTAATCCTTATTGACCTGATTTTAATTTAATATAGGTCTTAATTTGTCAAACTAAATTTGTAAAAACATATATGTTAATTGGACAAGATTATCATTTTTACGGCTTTTAGGGGTATGGATGCAATTTCTGAGAAGGAGATATTCCGGTTAATCTAGGTATGTTTTATTGGAGCAAAAAACAAGTTTCAGAAGATCCTCCAATCGCACTTTTAATATATATTTTCTTATAATAATCCCTGGTCTATTTGTCTTGAAGAAGAAGAAATTTTATGGCCTCATGATAATGATCGACATATGCCTCTAAAAACATAGGACCGTCCCTGCGAGGACGCATGAAATATAGTATCACTATCTTCATTGGCCTCAAGATGGGTTTTACTTATGGATTGTCAATGCTTTCAAGCTCGCAAGTTAAGGATATCATTAAGGTAATTATATTTTGTTATGTTATTTGTTCTATAGTCAATCGTTCGTGATACGCGAGTAATACGGTATGTAATACGTTCGTGTATAATTCGGATCAAATATTTTTCATGTTTGGTTTGGAAGAAAGCGAAAGAAGGGTTAACTGAGAGAATATGATTATTTGTATTATATTATTTGTTATTTTGAAGTCATTTATATAAATACAACAAATTAATTTTTAAAAATTATGATGTAGCAAATTTCTAAAATACAAAATATCGTAAATTTTAAAAAAATCAAAATATTTTATTTTTGAAAATCTCCCTCCTCCCCTCCCCACCACCACCACCACCACCACCATTTGTATATCCAAAAAGTTCTTTTTGCAAAATGAGTACGATAGAAGTTTTAATTATATATTACTTGGAAGTATTATTTTTATGTGATCGTGTTTCGAAAAAAAATCATATGTAAAATATATTTAGGTATATAATAAATTAAACTCACAGCGTAGTGCGAGTATTATCTTAGTAATATTAATTTTTCAGAACAAATCGTACAAATATATTAAACAAATTAAATTAAACAACCGATTCAATTTTGGAATAAATCGAACAATTTGCAGTTGCACACCCTTTATCCAAAATGCTTCCAAATGAACATATCTATTTAGATCTATTTTACATTCGCAAACTTAAAATTAAAATGCACTAAAATTAATGATTACATTATTTCTGCAAAAAATAGTGATGTACATTCTCTAGTATTCTTTCTCAAGAACTTTAATAACGTGAATATGACTTAACATTTTACAAGTTAGCACATAATTATATAATTTAACATCTTAATTTATGATTGAATATTTAATTAAAATAATTAAAATATTAATTATTATCCACGTCAACACTTAGGTTGGGGTATGTCCAACATTTTCCTTCTAAAAATACATGAACGGTGCTAGATTGACACGTGTGAACTATTTCTCACACGTGTAAGCCAAGAACTCTCTTATTTTTTTTTTGAATGAATATCAAAGGTATTATGTTCTTTTATAAATAATAAAGGGGGGGGGGGGGTATATCGTTCGGCTCTAAACTGTTTAGAGCCGAACATGACGGTTGTGAACGTAAAAAAAAATACAAAAGAAGGAAGAAAGAAAAGTGGGGTGACTCCTATATTTCGGAGCACTATCTCCTTTTGATGCTTCGTGCCTTCCTTCAAGCTTGTGCATCCGTCACTGCTTTGTTGGCAATGTAAATTGGACTCTTGACTCTTGTCGTCCGTTCCGAAGATTCTAGCGTTTCGTTGTTTCCATATTTGCCACGTGGCCGATGCCCACATTATGTCCCAATCTTTTCTTTTATCCGCGTCGTGTTTGACCCGATTTGACCTCCATGTGTCGAATATCGTCTCACACGGATTAAATCTCGAACTAAAATTATTTGTCCTTTCTATGTGCCTCCAAACGGCCATTGTAAACGAACAATTTGAGAAAATATGGAGGGCCGTTTCATCGTACCTTGCACATAATTTGCAAGAACTCTCTTATTGTTTCATGATATTCTTTCTCATCGCTCTTCACTTCTTCTTCATGGTATTTGCACTCTGCAATATTGTACTCACTAGAGAAAAAAGACGAGCCAGAGTAAGAAGATCAATTAATGGCTTCGAAGAATGTAGTGATTATTGCACTTAGAATCCCCCTTGTGTTTCCACTTCTCAAAACGGGTCGGGTCGGGAACCAATTTGCACCAATTTCATCAAGGGTAATTTATCTTTTTTATTTTTTATGATAAATAAATATATGTTCATTTTGGTTTATTTTTATGTGGATAGGTATTTGAGTCAGAATATAAATTATTATCTGCGTATAATATATTTATGTATTTATTGTATTTTTATATGTTCATTTTATCTTTTGATTTTATTAAAGTAAAAATGCTATTAGTTTAGAAGGCATTAAATTTCAGAGCAACAACATATCCACAAATTTAACACACATGATTGTGTGGCAGATATTTATAGCTAATTAGAATTATAATTCAATAGTAAAAGCTTAAGAAAGTTAAATATCATGAAGTAATTGGTTTTTAGAATTCAATGTAACAAGATCTTTTTTTGCATAATGATGTACAATAATCTTGGTAAAAAAATATCATAGGCAAATGAGGACTTGATGAAAAACAACACCACGATAGACCGATCAAAGGACGATATAGACTCTACAAATGGAGTAAAACAAGGGATCGTAGAGACGATAGACACCGCAAAGGCGATAGGCTAGAATACCAAGGATGCCATCGAATCGGTTTGGGAAGGTGCCAAAGAAGGAGCCGAAACAATGAAAGAACGAATCAAGGACGACTCGGGACGAGACCCGCCTAAGGATGACGTGACAAAGGCTAGAGAGAACATGATTGAGGAGGAATGGAGAAGAAGACTGAAAGAGGGGCGTTAATTCATTTTGTTATGTTCGCCAGGACTATTCTGGAAATTTTTCTTGTTTGTTATTATAATTCTAAGGAAATAAGTAGATTATTGGCTCCTACGGGTTTTCATCAAAAAAAAAAAAAAAAAAAAAAAAAAGTAGATTATTGGTTAAAAGAAATAAATAGATTATTGGCTTTTTGCATTATAATGTAAACCTCGGAGGGAACCAAAATCCCTTGAAATCTCAAATATACATGATCATATGAAAAGAAATGAAAATATATTGGATCGAAAAAAGTAATAAGCACGTACGTAGTTGCTTGTTGGTGCGCATGCAAATTATATCCTACGTGTCAAAACCCTAATTAATGCTTAGTTCTTTAACTTAAGCATGAGAAATTGAAGTGAATATTGTATTAGTACGTAGTACTTACATGCACACACACATGACACACACACCACACACGAGATATGTTATAATTTTTTGAGTCCATTTACTATGCCCGCCTCAGATTCTCCCACGCATGCTCGATCTAGAGAGTTAGTGGTTAATCATTTTCTTAATTAACACAAAAACATTCGAATAATAATTAATTATTATAGAATTAAGGTACATAATTAGGAATTAAGGTATTTAGGAGTAGTATTTTTTAGCTAGAATAGGACAAATACCTTAATAATTGCATGAGATGTAAACATGAAAATTTAAATATAATTCATAATAGAAGTAGGACTTAAGAGCCTACTTTATTTTTCTCAAAAAAAAAAAATTAAGATACATATGAATTAATCATTAATAATTAATATTTATTAAATATTAATAAAATCTTTTTGTGCTAATTAAGTGGAGAATTAGTTATTAATCTTCCATATGTCAATGTATGGGGAAAAGTGGGAGGAAGAGTAAAATTTCCCTAATTATTTTAGTTTATAAAGCTAAGCACGTAGTTGCTTGTTGGTGGGCTTGAAAACAGTGTTATAATTTTCACGTGTTAACACTACTCTGGTTGATAATTATACCTTAATATGAGTATTATTTTATGTTACTTTGGATTAATAATGATAACTACTAGCCAAGAGGCAGGGAAACAAGTACAAATCAACTGAAATGTAGTCAATTAATTAACTTTATTATCATAAAACAAATCTTAAAAAACAAGGGGGGGGGGGCGCAAAATAGTTAATGGATCCACACTGTTCAATATTAAATAATAATAATAATAATAAATGGTCTAAGCTAGTTTCTGCATAATTAATTTATATCTATAAGTGGATTCCACGTTGCTATAATTAGTAGTAAGCATCCAAATCCAACTAATTACAATTGAGTAATTGAAAGCTTAGGGTTTGAGATAGACTTTTTTAACATTAAATACTTAGTTAACTAATCCCCCTCAACTATACCAATTCTTCGAATTCTTTTCAACCCTATTTCATTATAATAGCCTTGTAGGTGTTGCTTAGTCTCGAGATTCTTAGTTAAATTCTAATTATTTTTTACTGACTAAATACTTTGATTATCTCCACTTAACATAGGAGATGTACTTGAAAATGTAATAAAATTAGGCTAGTATTTTGCCCTTTTGCTTGTTTGATGAAATGATGAGCATAGATTTATTTTAATTTGCAGATATAGCATTGTTCTTTTCAGTTAGTGGCTGCTAGCTTATAAGAAATTTGTGCCCATAGAGGAAGTGCATCAAAAAAACAAACAATTTTTTTGTAATTTTCTTTCATTTGTGCCCACTAAGTGGGACCTAATTCTTGATTTGGACCCACTAAAATAAAGAAAATGCTGAATTTACAAATTTTAAAATAATGTCGCTTGTACAAATTTAAAGAAAATGAGGACTATTTTGAATATGTACGTGTGATTTTTAAATTTTAGTAGAATTCCAAAATTATAGATTAGCACAGCCTAATAAATTAAAGCGAAATTTTCAAAAAACCCTATCTTTTTCGGATACTCTAATGAAAACTCTAAAAAACCTTCTCTACCAAACTTTTATTTTCAAATATCCCCTATGAGGTTAAAATTAACCATTGGTGGTGTTAAAAAAATTTATGACCAAAATATCCTACTTTTTACATATGTAGTAATTAAAAGAATATTTTTGTTATTTGTATTAATTTTTAAAAAAATCCATACGTAATAATAAATTTAAAAAAAAATTATCATATGTTATATTTATATAATTTTAATATTTCATACGTTATAGATATTTGACTTTTATATTTTTTTCATGAAAAATAACATAAAATAATAATAATATAAACAACAATATTAAAATAACATATTGCAAATATTTAAAAATTAAAATATCATGAAACTATTAAAAAGTACAAAAAAGAAAAACGAAATAAAAAAACTAGATATTTAAAGAAATATTTTTCTATCAATATATTTTCAAGGTGTTTATTTCATTATTATCTGATATTAAGTTTTCATGAATAATAAATAAAATATTTAACACAACATTTAATAAAAAAAAAACTGCATGTTAAAAATTATTTATGAATTTTCTTAAAACTAATAAAGTTAGTGAAAAAATAACAAAAATATACATATGAAAATAAAAGGATATTTTGGTTAAAAAAAAAATTTAACATTATTCCTGATTAGTTTTAATCCCTATAGGGGTATTTGAAAAAAAAAAATTTGATGGATGGGTTTTTTTTGGATTTTTCAAAAAAATAGGAGTTTTTTAGAATATTCAAAAAAAGATAGGGATTTTTATAAAAATTTCCCTAAATTAAATTATAGATGCTAATTAGTTTAATCATAATAAATTCGACACATGTCACTTCCCCGAAACATCTCAGTTGGCATTTCTAAATTGCTCGAAAGAGTTTTTCTTTGTAGCATACAAAATGAAACCAACTATGTTGCAAGTCATATTTTTTGCAAAAATATGAAAATAAATTTTTTTCAAAAATGAAAATATTAAGAGATATAAAAAGACTAGTCACATTAAATATTCCCCAATATTTTTTTACAGGTTTTTAATGGAAAAGGACTGATTAGTTAGTAGGTTATTCTTCAACATAAATGTCTCTCGATCATTTTTCCTAAACGAATCTTCAAAAATTGTTATCCGTCTTGACCATTGTTATTTGAAACATTGAATCAACATTGTTTTCATCTAAAAACATATATCCATGAAACTAATTTTATTGCTCTGAAAAATGTTAATTGTTATAATTTGTTCTTATGATTACGAAGTACTGTAAATGTTTAAGCCACAAAAAATCGAACTCTAAACTAGTGGATGTATTATTATTAATATATGGACTAAACTACAGATACAATTCGTATAATTAAACTTGTTTAGGAAGCATTTATTAAGTAATAAAAATCTTATCATCAAGAAATTCTGCATGCCACTAAGCATTATCAAGTTTATTTAATTTATCCTAAAACAGTAGCTTTTACATTTTGTGAATATGCCCCTCTAAAATTTATTTATTATTTTTTTTATTGGGTGTATTTCCTATTACAGTAGTTTTTATCTAAAATTGATTCGGTGTAAATTCTTAAATGAGTTTAATTATATTATTCTTTAAATAATTACAGAGTTTTATACTATTATTATAGGTGATGTGTATAATTATTGGTTTTTATATATCTTTTAGAAACTAAAATTATTGAATTTGTTTCTTTTGGTGAATATTTGTTGAAGTTAGAAGGATAAATATAAATGTGATGAAATTTATAGTTTTAAATATGGTTACTATTTTTGGAAGAACATTCTGGAATTAATCTTTGAATAATTGGTTGTTAGGGTAGTAGGATGGCAACCTAATTTTGATTTTTTAACTCGATTTGACATTTTAAATTTCGATTTACTTATATATATCCAAATTACCCTATTCATGCCTCTCATATTCGTTTTCATGTGACATCATTGTTTTTGGCAGATTGTTTTTGTTGGGTACCTATTTGCATTCCATATTTTTTTGTCCGATGTGAATTTATAAAAAAAAAATTGAAACCAAGTTTTCATTTTTGTTGAATATGGAGCTCTGATTCTTAATTTAACATTTTTGTTACATTAGTAAGATAAAGAATTGAGGAAATATCACATAAACTCTTGCAAAAGTACAAATATTATGGACAAAATTTCTAACCTAATCTTTGTGGAAATTAGCCCTGGAAAAAAATAAGGACACCATCAGAATCTAGGGTTTATACCTGCCCACAAAAAGCAAGAATCTAATCTAGGGTTTAGATTTCAAGACTCTTGGATTTAGCCACGACAATGCTCGAATTTATTATGTTAGTTCATAACTTGGATACAATTTATACCCAATTTAACTTCATCTAGCTTTTTTCTTCTTTTTTTTAAGAAAAAAATACCATAATTTACTTGAAAAATAGTATGTCATGCTATGGAGATGGATTTCTCACATCAAATTACAAATTCTCTATCTGTTATTATTATTATTATTTATTAAATTTATCATTTTGAAGATAATTTGTATAATTTATCAATTTTTCGAAATGGACCTCACACTAAGCTCCAATCATTGGATCTAGATATTATTATGAACCCACTATTTATATCCAAAAATTAAGCATCACAAAAAATATCAACAAACACATAACATTCTCCTAGTATCAAAATTCTTTGAATAATTGCAACAACAAAAAAATTATGTCCAAATCATAAATCATAAATGTACAACACAAATAAATGTCCTAGTAAACTAAACCTTATTTTAGACTGGTCCATTTTCTTGGCCTCATTGGAGAAGAAAACAGAGACCCATTCACATATCTTATACTCCCTTTCTATACAACCATTCATGTAATGAGTCATTATACGACTTGCTACACGAATATCTACATGGAATGGGTATAGAAAATATATAGTTTAGTGTTCGAGTGCATTCTATTCATCTCTTCCCCACCTCATCATCTCTCCATCAATCATCTCATTTCTTTATTTTTCATGTAAAGAATTAAACTTTTTTGAAAAATTGGTATTTTTTATTTTATATTAATACATATAATTGTTAAATAAAATGATAATAATAAGAAATATTTGGACTTTTTCAAAGACTTTCTCGGTGTCTCTTCACTGCAAATTATTGCCCCCATAAATCCCACAACAAAGAAGAGAACTAGTTGAGAGAGAGAGAGAGAGAGAGAGGAGAGGAGGAGAGAGAGATAGAAGGAAACCCTAGCTGGATTAGGGTTCCATTGTCAACTCTCTGCTTGATTTTTGAACTGAGATCCAAGTCTTATGCATTGGTGGGAGTAATGGATTGGATCTCAAAGCCAGTTGCTTTATGGGACTGGGACAACCCACTACCTCCGCCTTCTGTGGCTGTCACTGTTGCTCCCTCTGCTGGTACTGGCGATGAACTTTCCGGTGACCCACTATCCTCCGTTGAAGGATCGTCAGTTGTCGATGCACAGCCATCGTCGGCGCCGGCGATGGTGGTCGGGGCACCGCAACTGGGATTGGGTCTTGGGAAAAGAACGTACTTTGAAGGGGAGAAAAAGGGTGAGAAGAAAGGGGGTGGTGGTGGTCACGTTCAGGGTACTAGGTGCCAGGTTGAAGGGTGCGGAGCGGATCTGAGCTCGGTCAAGGATTACCATAGAAAGCATAGAGTTTGCGAAGCTCATTCTAAGTGTCCTAGAGTTGTCGTCGCCGGCCAAGAACGCCGGTTCTGCCAGCAGTGCAGTAGGTATGTATGCCACTTCACTTGATTTGATTGATTGATTGGGTTTTGTTTGATTGTTGGTGTTTTTACTTTTTAGCCGTGATTTGTGGGTTTTTCAGCTAATTTAAAAAAGAACCTAACTTTGGTTCATTTTTTTGTGGGAATAAAAGGGAGGACCATTCTGCTTACAATCTTTTCTATCGAAACATAAAACATAAGAAATATCATGTATAACCTTTATATTTCGTCAATAGGTTTCACGCCTTGTCAGAGTTCGATCAGAAGAAACGGAGTTGTCGAAGAAGATTATCCGATCACAATGCGAGGCGTCGCAAACCTCAACCCGATTCTTTCTCTTTCGGCTCCACTAGACTCTCCTCTTCCTTTTACGGTAATAACTCAAAAAATAAATTTTAAATAATTTGGGACTAAACTGAAAAAATGTATATTTTGTATTAAATTGCAGATGAGAGGAGGCAGATAAGTTTCATGTGGAACAAGGCGCCATTCAGTCTCATGCGACAACCATCTTGGGCCGAATCGGATTTCAAAATTTCGAATTCGAATGATTTCAAAGTTTTGAATTCGAAAGAGTTTTGTATCAAACCGAGTAAAGAAGGCTGTGGCCAAGTTCTTCAATTAGGAAGTATCAACAATAATAATAATATTAATAATAACAATTGTAACCCTAATTCGAGTCCTAACCCTAATTTGGTGAATCCAAATCCGAGTGTCGAAGTAGACGGTCTCTCTCTCTTGGAAGGAGCACCGGATCTACGACGTGCTCTCTCTCTTCTGTCATCGCCCGCCATGCAAAATTCCCACGCTACCCCTCCTCCACCACATCCCTCCAGTAACAATCTTCTCCAGTTCTCCAGTACCGATCCTCATTCCGTCACCCTCACAAGTAACTCCGCTGCTTACTGGATGGATGATCAGCAGGCTGCTTCGTTTTCCGTGCAGAATGGTGTTGCTTCTACTACTGGAGGCCTCCATTTACAGGAGTTTCAACTCCTAAAGCCTGCGGTGCAGTATGAAACTGCAGCGTTCTTTGACTCTAGCCAGATCCGTTAATAATTTGGTGATTATTTTGTTTTTTATGTTTATTCTGGGGGTTTATTTGGAAATTTTTTATTGATTTGAATTGATAGGAAATTTTCAGGTGAAATTTGGAGAAGGATGATGATGATTTGATGGCTAGTTTAAGTGTTTATTTGAAGTGATTTTTTGTTAATTAATGAAAAAGGAGACTGCTTATTTTAGAAGCAACTCCATTTGCCATCCAATTATTATTTTCATCATTTTGTTGTACTTTTATTTTGTTGTACAATGGTGACTTTGTAATGATGCTTTTTGTTATGGTTTTTCTTCTTTTGAATGTCTTTTGATTGTGGATGTATATATGTACTTGAATGTATTTCCTATTTGGTAAATAACAATAAATGCGCATTAATTCACCAATTAATTCACTATTTCATTCACCAGTTAAATCACTGTTGCATTGTTTTGTTGACATGTTAATAATGATGCATTAATTCATCATGTATTTGTTGTACAATACATGTGCTCATTAGAAGAGAAACAAGAATATTGAAGGGTAGTGATTGGGTCAGAAAAATTTAATTTCTGCAATCATCGAAAATGTTGGAATAGTAATTGGAAAAAGAATATTTTTTATGATTGCAGGAATTAATTTCATGTAACCATCAAAATCGTCCTGTTCGAAACACTGTCCATATAAAAGAATATTTAATGACATGAAAAACATGCATAACCCTCTAGACATTACAATTTATCCAATCATAGTTATTTAAATTTAAAATTTAAACATTCCCTATGCTCCATACTAAAATCAAGATCATTATATAGCATGGTTATATCAAGACAAACAAACAAAAAAAAAAACCCATACAAATACAAACACTTTATCAGAAAAACTCAAAACAAAATAAAAATAAACTTACTTATATTTATCAATCGAACAACTACTAAAATCAATACACAAAAAAATTAAAAAAAAGAAACATCATTCGATAGTCATAGGATGCATGCAGCAGCGAAAGCGAGCACTGCGAACATTACTAAGAATCTCTCTCTCGATTATCTCCAATATCATAACGATTTCCGCAAACGCAGGACGAATATCAGGCTCGGTATCCCAACAACGAGTCATCAGACTCGCAAGAGCCGGATAACAATCCAACGGAACCATAGGGCGGGCCCCGCGATTGACCACCGCAAACGCAGCTTGAACAGCTGTCATGTTTTCGAATGGAACTCTACCCGCAACCAACTCCCACAATACGATCCCGAAACTATACACGTCTACTTTATGCGTGTACGGCCTATGTTGTATCATTTCCCTGCATAAATTCCAAATATATAAATATTATACAAAAAAATGAATAAATTAAGAAAAAACTTACGGAGCCATCCAACGGTAAGTACCCGTCTCGGGCGTCATCCCCTCGGGCTTCACTTCGATTCGCGCGACTCCGAAATCGGCAATTTTAATTGATTTATCACCGGCGATTAAAAGATTATCCGATTTGAGATCTCTATGAATCAAACCTTCTCTATGAACGTATTCCATCCCTCTCGCCACGTCCAACGCCTGTCGAACTGCGAGTTTTAACGGGACGGCTTTTTGTTGTCTTTTCATTAGAAATTGTCTCAAAGACCCTCCTTTTTCGTATTCGGTAATTATGCAATAAACCCCGGGTTTCATACACATCCCTACGAATTTTACTATATTCGGATGGCTTAGTTTTGCGAGCATTATAACTTCTTGATGAAATTGTTGCTCCATTAAGAGCGCTTTTTCTTCTTGACCCGGCTCGAACGTCCTCTCGAGTAGTTTTATCGCCACGTCAACTCCGTTATATACTCCTTTGTATAATTTACCGAAAGCCCCTTGTGCGAAAGACTTGTGTATGTGTAATTTTGGCAAATCGATCGTCCAATTTTGATAAGCTCGTAGCGTTTCGGTGGGATATCTTGGGTCCATTAAGGCGTTTGCGAGCCGCTCGTTGGAGAAGGAATGATGGATTATCATTGGACGATGAACGCTGTTTCCTGTTACGGATAAATCGGGTTTGGATCGTAGACCCTGATGGTTTAACATCACTGTATTGGACCCGCACGAACCGACACTGCTTATGTAATCCTCTGACATGTTGGTCCCGTTTAAGTCTGTTTTTACTGTGTCTGTGCTGTCTATTGACATGTGGGTCCCGTCTGTGAACCTTTGATAATCTATTAAGTCATGATAATTGTTTGAATTGGGGTGGTTTTTATCCATCATTTCGGGGTATCCTTGGCTGTGTAGCATCGTTTGAATTCTGAAAATTTGAGTTTTTGGTGGGTTATTTCGAGTTTGGCATGATTTGGTGGAGATATGGACAGTTCTGACGTTTGATATTGATTGAGAGGATTAAGGCCTGCAAAATAATAATTAAGGAGAAGATGAGAGAAGAAATTCGTGACTTGGTTGTAATTCAAGATAATGTAAATAATAATGAAGACTGGGTGAAGAAATATTTCAAGCCAAACCCAAATCAAAATACATGAATTATCGAAATTGAACACTGAAATGTGTTATTTGCACAAAATCTTTCATAAATTGGAACTGATCAAAAGAAGATTTGAAGAAGGAAAAGAGGAGAAATTTTTCAAAACTCGAATTCAACAAATTATCAAATTTGACGAGGATTTGCCTGATTTTACAAAAGGGGTACTTTCTCAAACATAAATCGAGATCCAAAAACATTTAAAAAAATTATTAAATGGAGCAAAATCTTAAAACTCAAGCAAAGGTGCAAAAAGAATTTTGCAAATTGCAATACACACCTCGAATACGAGATCGGATGGAATATGTGCGATTTTACGAAGAAGATAAAAGATCCCGAAGCGATAAACGAAGAAATTAACTGGGAAATTAGGGGCTGAGACAGAAAGATCGTATCTTTTGGAGACTGCAAAAGACGATGAGCTGAGCGATGACCACAGTAAAGAGAGAAAGAGTCAGTCCTTCTGTCTTTTTTTCACTATAATACTCCTCTTCATTATTAATTATTAGAATTATGACCCTCAAAAAATATCTTTCATACCCTTAGAAAATGAGAAATGTTGTTTAAATGCTTGTAGTAGAGGGAATATAGTATTTTTTATATAGCATTAATTTATTTAATTAGGTTTTTATATTGTTATTTAGATTTACAAAATCTATTCATGATTTTTTTTTTTTTTTTGCTATTGGACTAGAAGAAAAAATAAAATAAAATTAGATACATATTTTTTGCTAGTTAGTAAGTTAAATAATGAAACAATGATCAGAACTTTATTTCCAAAGATAAATATCATAAACATGACACAAAATGCCCATAAATGGCATTTATTAGGTCATTGATTAGGTTGTTGCCAAGGTCCCCAAGGCCCAAATAAGTCATGATAATATTTTTTTTTAGAAAAAAGAAGGTTATTTTTGGAATTTCATAATATCAGTTGTGTCAATTATTTAAGTCTGGACTCATGCAAATAATAATTGCTTTATTATCATTTAGTATGATATTTGGATGAGTTTTTGTGTGTGTGGGATTTAGGGCTTAAAATTTATAGTTGTGTTCTTTTTCACTTAATTTGGTGTAATTATTTGGAATTATAATTTTTATCTCGCATTTATCAGAAATTAGATGCTTCTTTTTTTAGGAGAAATGTCAGTGTAGGCTTACTGTTAAATAAATCCTTGCGTATATTTGATAGATACTTAAATAAAATAAACAACAAAAACATTAATTCAAAGTACACTAGGAAATTAATGTTTGGATAGCGCTATTCTAGAATTGTTATTTCAACGCTTAGAGCAATTATTTATATTTATCCTTTTACTAACATTTTTAAATTATTGCTTTCAAAAATGAAATGCATTTAGTAGATAATCATCTACTAATTCGTTTCTTATTTTATTTTATTTTTTATAATAAATGAAGAAATCTCATATATCATTCATAAATTGATGTCAATAAAGATTGAATCCACAATTTCTCACAACATAAGATTTGTTATGTTTCACACTCAATCAATAATTTAAAATATTAAAATTGCAAACTAATACTGATGCAAATAATTATTACATTCTTTCTCTCTATCCAATTCCACTCTCCCCTTTTCATTCCATGCCGAAATCAATAATATTTCTTCCATATTTTCTCTATTTTTTTTATTGTGAATCTGAATATTTTGCACGGATCATATTTTCTTTAAAATACTCAGTAAATAGTCATAAATTTATTTTATTTATTTCATTCTGATACGTTAAATTTCATGACCCAAAATTTTATTATGGGATATTAAAAATGCAAATAGAATTATCTAAGGATCAAGAATGTTTCACTTTTTTGAATGTCGAACTAATTCAGATGAATTTAATAGATCATCGAAAAAATATTATTTGGTATGATTGAATATTTTTGTCGGTTTTTTAATTCTTAAAAATGCTTTTAAATTTTTTCTTTTCATTTTACTATTGAATTTAATTTGAGTACACTCTCTTTTAGTGTATCATGTTCAGGCCCGGTCCTGCAAATTTGGAGGCCCGTGACAAGTAATGTTACGAGTCCATGAATATAAAATACATTATAACCTTCAAATTAAATATCGATTTTTCTTAGCATTGAGAACGCTTCGTCATTGTGACCCATGTCTTCGACTTCATTTTCCAAATCGTCGACGTCGTCTTCTTCCTCATCCCTTCATTCAAGGACACCTTATAGTTCAAAAATTAACAAAAACAATAATATCAATATTTGAAGTAAGCAAGATTTAATACAAATTAAATATAAATTAAATACAAATTAAATATATAAATTGAATCATTACAAATGGCGAATGGTGAGTCGAATTAGATGAAATTGATCGGCAAACGTCGATATCTAACCTGAAACTGACATAAAGAATTGTTGAAATTTAACTTGAAATTGACTAGTAAATGACGAAATCGAACATAAAATTGAAACAAATTGCGGGAAAACCTGAAATTGAATGGCAAATGACGAAATTAATTAGTTGTATCATGCTGAAAGTTGAAATTGAACAATGACAGTCGAATTTAGTTGAAATTTTGTTAAAAATAAAATGTAAGAGATGTACCATGTTGGTGATCATTGACCCTCTTTATCAACTGGCTTGTCACATTATTATTCCCTCACTTATCACATCATAGTACATCGGAAACAAGAACAAGGAGATTTTTACAAACAAGAACATTAATTAGGCTGACAAAAGCTGAAAATTTTCAAAAAATGGGGAAATGCAAAAGACTGAAAAATTGCAAACAAGAGGAAATGGAAACAACAGGCAAATTGATACCTAAATAGGAAAGTTGAGAGAGACAGAAGGAGAGCTGAGCGAGGTAGGCGAAATGGCGATATTTCTGTTGAACTGAAATGGCGAAATAAGGAGAGGGGCGACGATAAATGGATGCTCTAAAGGGAAGGTAACGTCTACCAGTCTCCATCTTCAACATCAATGTCGAGTCTGTAGTCTAGAGAGGGCTTGTCTGTCGCTGTGCTGCAAGCATGCAGTCTACGGAGGAGCTACAAGCACGAGCCTAGGAACAACGGAGCTGCACGACTTAGGCTTACGTTGAGTAGCAGGTCTGATGTTTTTTTGGAGGCCTGTTAAGTGGTATGTAATAATATGTAAAATACATTGGAGGTCTATAGTTTTTTTGAGGCCTGTGGCCTGGGCCAACTGGGCCAAAGCCCAGGACCGGTCCTGATCATGTTGTCACTTTCAAATTTAGTTGATGTGTCCGACATATTTTTTAACATGTTATTACATTCTCAATTTAACAAGATTATTGTATTTCATTTGAGAGAGAGAGAGAGAGAGAGAGAGAGAGAGAGAGAGAGAGATTTTAATTATTTTCATCTGGATTAGTTTCTAATTTTCACAATTTAATTAAAAAATATTTTAGAGAATATATTAGTACATGATCTTCATTTAAATGCTTCATAATTAAGAAGATATATTTTGATAGGTGGTCGTTTTAGATGTAGATATATCATTTCTACAAATAACACTATTATCTCGAGTTAATAATAGAATAACACGTGAAAAATGAAATACAGATGTTCGGCACGAAAAAACAAAGAAGAATTGTAACAAGGTAATAGCAACATAAAAAATGTCATTGCCTAAATTCGAACCCGATATGTATGTTAAGTGGAGCACGAGCACTTACCACTAGGACAATATACTCTTGGTGATCCGTGGTGGGTTTCAAAATATTCCAAAATTATGTGCCAAGTAAGAAAATACTTTCATTATTGTCTTTTAGTAGTATTCAGTGCCGATTTTTACCGTCATATTTATACTTTTTTCGGAGGTGCTTGGTTCTTAGAATTAGAGTTAGAATTGGATCTTAATATTCATAATAATAATAATATAATTTTTTGCTCGGTACAAGGAATTAGGGAGATAATTAGAGGTGTAGGATTTTGTTATTTCATCTTTTCCTACAAATTTCCAAAATGAAATCTTGTTATTCATATTATTCATATTATTATTATTATTATTATTATTATAATACAAACTAATTATATTGTAATAAAAAAAAATTATAGCATTATAACAATATAACAATATAACAATGCAATATTATAATATTATAACAATGCATTTAATAATATTATACTATTATTATAATGTATTGCATGTCTATAATTTTATTTTATTATAATAATATATATTATTATATTAATTATATGGATATACTATTTTTTATTATTTAATTACTATATGAAATATAATAATGATTATATTATTATCATATGCATATAATTAATAGAATATTATATATTAATATATTAATATAATAATTAGTATACATGATCATTATAGTAATTATATGTATATGATATAATATAATATTATATAATATAACAATACATTTAATGTTATTACAATAAAATATGTTATTTTATATTAATTGTATGAATATAATAATTATAATATAAGTTTCTTAATTACTATAATATTTCCAAAATTTCCTAAACAACTAAACAAAGAATTATATTTCTCCATCATATTATAATCTAGACATCCAAACAAACGGCGGAATTACTAATTCCAGAACTATTTCCTCCTCCACCCTATAATCAGATTCCACTCTACTAATTTCACTTGCCACACAAGTTAGTTTTATTAACAATGAATGCACATTACAACTAAATGTCAAAACAATATTATTTTTCGAAGATATTTTCGAAAATATTTTTTTACATCGTTGCTTATATTTTTATTATTTAATGTGAGTTTTGTATGATAAAATATATAATAAATGAAATATTAAAATTCTGTATATGGCATAAAGTATTTAAAATTAATATATGTTAAAAATGTATGAAGATTTTTAAATTAATAAAATAATAAAAAAATAGGTTTTATAAAATTAAATATGACAAATAGAGAGGTATTTTGGTCCAAAATTTTTAAATACCATGAAATGTTAAGTTTGATCATTATAGGAAATAAATAAAAATGAAATCTTGTTTCAAGGGATTTCTTAAAGTATCCAAAAAGCGAGGGTGTTATTTACAAATTCAAAAAGAGTTAGTAGGGGTTATTTGAAAATTCCTTTAGTTTTAATCATTTGAAGAATAAATGAAAATGAATATAATTTGTAGGGGAGTTTCTTCCAGTAAGCTAGGCCTTAGGGGCTCTTCGTTTTTTTTGGTTCACAAGGTTACTTATCAAAATTTTGAATCCATATCATGAACGGCCAAAGGCCCAAGACTAGCACACATAAAACTTGGCTAGGAAGGATATTACTTTTTATTGATAAGATTAAGGCATTGATTAATTATAAAATAAAATAATATAACATGCAGTCTAATGAGTTTTAACATGTCTTTTAGACTGATATTATTATATATTATATATTGGAAAATATATATTTAATAAGAGAAATATTTTTGGACGTCAATAAATTTGTTTCCAAATGATCGCCAATACGTTTGGAGTGCAATTCAAATGCATGCAGTCCATGTCGATTCCGAAGTGTTATTATTTGGAGTGCATAAATAAATTTATTAAACACATTGAGCATGTTGAAGTAATGCATAAATAAATGAATATTTATTATATGTATGTGTCATAAATAAAAATGCATGTTGTTATTTAAGAATATATATTAAACATTTGTAAACATATATTAAGTATGTCAAAATAATATATTAATACACCAATGTAAATTAGGGAGTAATGAAGAGATATTTTTGGAAGAAAAATAAATCTAAAAATTATTTTTATTAGACAAGCCATCCTTTTTATGGGCGGTTTAGAGAAAATGACATGGATCGATGATTATGCGGCTATGCCCCCAACAGAATATCCACATAGAATTATTTTGTATTTTTGTTAATGTTATTTTATTTTTAAACTTCTAGAAGATCAATTCATTAGAGTTTAGTTGACTTGAACAACGCGTTAAGTTTGGTATGTCCTAACTTATCTATGTACCCCTCAATTTCTTTAAATTTACTGTTTACTTGCAATTTAATAGTGAAAAACATCTATGCATTTAATTCAAATACGAAGTTTTTTTAAGTGCCAAATTGAAAAAAATATGTTGTGATATTTAATTGGCCAATAATATTACATTTTTTTTTATTAATAATAATATTACATGTTTTCTTTAATGATTTATATATGCTTATAAAATATTGGAATCATAAATTCCACACAATGTTAATATATTACAAATGAATAAAATAATACTTCTCTCAAAGATAAAATAATCCAATGATTTAAAAATTATTGAAATAATTCACGGAATAATATGTCTTCTGCTAAATAAATCAATTAAACCCAAACTCTTAATTGCCAATAATTAATTTTAGTAACATGAATAGAATCACAATATCTTACCAAAAATAGGAATTTATATATTTTTGTACTAGAAATTTTTTATTTGTCATAACTCATATCACATGCCACCCTCATTTATTAAGGCAAAACCAACATATTCGATACAACAAGAAAAATATTAAATTTAAAACATTTTTTGCACACTACAAGCATTATTAAAATTTTTAAATAAAAACATTATTTTAATTGATCATATTAACAAATTCAGAATAACCATTTTTTCAATTATATTTTAATAACTTGACATACTAAAATTTTGGAAAAATAACATGGAAATTTATAATTATAGATAATAACAAGGGGCATGGTGTAAAGTTATAACGCTGTATTGGTAACTACAAAACTATAAACGGGCTTCTTTTCCTTTCGACTGGTACAGCTAATTGGGCGCCTCTTTTCTCGCAGAAATTTTGACCCCAACAAAATTAATTAAGCAAATTAGCATTTAATCAAAGGAAAAAAGGGGAAAAATCGAGCTGGAAAAGAGGGAAAAAGCACCTCGGAAGCTCGATTTACCGGGACAATCTTTTGTGTCGTAAGTGAAGAGATCTTGGGCTCCTTTTATGCTGATTTGGGTTTGATTTGTGGAGTGAATTCATTGGATCCGATTGTTTTTCGGGATTTTTCGCAATGTTGGTGTTAAATTGAAGAGAAATTAGAGGTTGGTATTTTCTGGGTCTTCTTATAAATGGGTGGCTGTTTGTCTTTGGAGGAGCAGCAGCTCGAGAGATCAGGTTTGTTTCTTTGTGTTATAATGGTAATTATTGTTGTTGATTTGCATATAAAGCTTGTGAAAGGAATTTTATTTAATGGATTGAGGATAATATTCGATTTTGATAATTAGTTTGGTGGAATTTTGATTTTGATATTTTAGAATGAAACGGGCACACTGGTTTTGTGAAATTCACAAATATATTTGTTTTCCAAATAAATTCGGGGAAAAAATACAAATTGGGGAAAACAAAAAACCCGAGCTAAATTTTATTTGGAACACAATAGTGAGTTCAACATCTAAATTCAATTGCATACATAACTAAAATGTGTCATTTATGAGGTACTTGACACATCAAATTTGGTTATTTTTGAGGAACCCAAAAGAAATATTTCTCTCTTATCAAAAGATTCAAAATTATTAATACCAACAAGGAAATTAGTAACACTTCACTTATTAACTTGAATTTAATAAACTATTTATTCTCCTCAAAATTCCATGTTAATCACACCATTTCTTTAATTAAACATGATCCATTCAAAAATCTAACAATCATTTTCACTTACATCCAAAGGATCGACACAAGGACCAATCGCGAGCCAACTGGAGCCACCAAAGGCCGTAGAAGACTTGCGTCAGACGCCAGCTGGACACGGAAATGTAAACATCTTCACCTACGCAGAATTACGAATTGCCACGAAGAATTTCAGACCGGATCAAATCCTCGGCGAGGGCGGTTTCGGGATCGTCTACAAAGGCGTCATCGACGAAGGCGTCAGACACGGGTTCAAGCCCACTCAAGTCGCCGTCAAAGAACTCAATCCTGACGGCTTTCAAGGCGACAAAGAATGGCTCGTGAGTTTTCCCTTTTTACCCCTCAAAAACATCATTATTTAATTACGGCCCTTATTTATTTATTTTTATAATTTTATCACAAGGCGGAGGTTAATTATTTGGGGCAATTAAGTCACCCAAATTTGGTGCAATTAATCGGGTATTGTTGCGAAGGAGCCCATAGATTACTCGTATATGAATACATGGCGTGTGGAAGCTTAGAGAAACATCTTTTTCGACGTACTTAAATATTTATATATTTTTTCAAAATAATTCGTTTCGTTTTGCAACGTTGATATTTATTTGATATTTTTTGCGGTGTTTGTACAAGTAAACAGGGGTTTGTCTGACGATGCCTTGGTCCACGCGAATGAAGATCGCTCTCGGCGCCGCTAAAGGACTCGAGTATCTTCACGGCGCAGAACGTTCCATTATTTATCGCGATTTTAAAACCTCTAATATTTTACTCGATGCGGTTTGCCTCTCTCTCTCTCTCTCTCTCTCTACACGTTATTAATTTATTTTTTATTATTTTATATAGGATTACAATGCGAAATTATCTGATTTTGGTCTAGCACGAACCGGGCCAATGGGAGACCAAACCCACGTGTCGACACGTGTAATGGGCACGTACGGTTACGCTGCACCCGAGTACGTCATGACAGGTAAATCTCGCCATCTCCAAGGGTATTTTCGTAATTTGACATGAATATATTTTTGCCAGGTCATTTGACGGCAAGGAGTGACGTGTACGGATTCGGAGTGGTATTATTGGAGATGTTAATTGGGAGGAGAGCGATGGACAAGACTCGACCGAGTCGAGAACACAACTTGGTCGAGTGGTCTCGACCATTATTGATCCACAATCGAAAACTTTTCAAAATCATCGATCCGAGAATGGAGGGTCAGTATTCGTCGAAAGTGGCGTTGGAAGTCGCGGGCTTGGCATACAAATGTTTGAGTCAAAGCCCGAAAGGCCGACCCGTGATGAGTCAAGTGGTCGAGACGTTGAGTTCGTTGCAAGAGTTGGAGTCTCAAGAAGTGATGTTGAGTGCCTTTGGTAGCGCGGTCACGCTTTACGAGGTGCCGAAAGAGAGTCAAGAAGGGGATAAGGAGAAGGAGAGAGAAATTGAGAGGAAGAGTAGCGGGGAAAATGGAGGGGTGGTGATGAGTAGGAGGACGAGAACGGGGAATGGGAGGAGTAAGAGCGAGCCGCCTTTGGATATTATGTTGTATATTCCTTCCCCCGATTCGGCGCACGATTCGCCGAGTAATGATAATGGTAGTAGTAATGGCAGTGGTGTTAATGTTATTGATAATGGCGCGAGGAAGATTGCGAATGGAGGCGTCCAGTTGCCTCATGGCGAGAGTGACTTGTACAAGATGATGTAATGTAACGAGGGTTTGTTTTTTATTTGGTTTTGGCGGTGTTAATTGGTATTGTTTGTATTGTGTTGTGTTGTATGCAATTTTTGAGATACTCGAGTACTTTTCACTTATAAATCTTATATTTTGGGTATGTTATTTGGTATGTATACTAGTTCTTACATTTTGTTGCTAAAACATGATTTGAAGTTCTGGATCAAGAAATCCGGGATTTGAAATCTCGGAAGAGGGATACACATACTGACATACACTAGCTTTCACCATTCGTCTCTTCTACGTTGTGACATTCGCCAAGTTTTGCCCTTTCAATGGAACACGCGGAGAATAAGCTACCCTGCATAGTGCAAGCACTGCGCGCCGCCGCATCGCCGGCTCAGCAGAGCTCGATAGTCATGGCTCTTGGGTCAAATGTCAAGGTCCAGTCTTCGCCGTCCGCTAACCCCTCTCGGTGTACACGATCTCAGGCGGCGCCGGATTGGTCTGGTGAAGATACACTGGTGCTGATCGACCAAGTCGCCGCCGTCGATACCGAGGCTTGGTCGAGGTCACTGTCTTCTTTCCAGAAATGGAAGATTATTTCGGGCAATTGCACGCAGTTTGGGCTTAATCGTTCATCTAATCAATGCAAGAGGCGTTGGGAGCTCCTTCTTTCTGGTGAGTATCAGTTTGTCGAGTCCAATAATGTGTTAAAACTGCAATCTTTTTGGAATTTCCATTGCAAATTTCTGATCACAACTAGTTTTCATTGCAGAATACAGAAAGGTTAGGAAATGGGAGACGAGAAGCAAATCCATTAATGGGTCGGGTTTAATTCCCTATTGGAGGTTGGATCCACAAGGAAGAGAGAAATATGGGTTACCGGGTTCGTTCGACAAGGAGGTATACCACGCGATACATGCAGTGATTAAGGTCGAAGAATCGAGCGTTGTACGATCAAAGGATGTCGACTCAGAATTGCTCGTGATTGGACCCATCGATCAGCTCGATGTCAATGCTGACGTGGCAGTTCCTAACACGGATTTCGATGCTGATTTTGGTGGCGAAAAAGATGAATCGGAAAAAGAACCGCCATTAAATCCAGATAAAATTTTGGCTTGGGATTTAGCGGCGAAATTGCAAGAGAATTTAGATCGAGTGCAATCAACACTTGGAGATGAAATTGGGGGGAAAAGTATCGAAATTATATCTAAGTATGAGAGTATGGAAAATACTCTTGCGAGAAAAAAGGCTGAAGAATTAATCGAATCGTTTGGGGTTCTTGCGCAAAATTTGGATCGGTTCGCTGAGCATATGAAAACTAATGGGTTTGAAAATATTGTGAGTATGAACTGATTTTGAAAAAGAAAACAAAATTGGTTATTTTGTTTGGTTTTGGGTTAACCTAATTTGAAGTAGTATTAGACTTATGTAAATTGTATTAAGAGATGTTATCTATCTATTTTAATTATGAGCTCTTATATGGGCACTTTTTTGTTATTAATTTCTTGTGATAATTTGCACTTCAACATTTAAATTAAAATTGTAATTTAATTACAATATTCTTTTGCGAACATTTTATCGTATGTATTTTTTTTAATTGCAATATACTTCTTCGAAATACAAATATTATTTTGCTTTATATATTTTCAAATTTGTGATGTATATTTTGAATTTGTCATATACACATTATAGTTGGAAAAATATAAAAATTCCAACTTCTATGTTAAAATAATATTATCCTAGTTTTTTTCTTTTTACTAGATGAATTATATTTCGTAATTTAGTCGAGATTTTGATAGTGTATAGCCTTGTAGATTTAGTACAACTCTACCAAAAATTATTTATATTTCTGAGGATATTTCTGTGGTCGTCAAAGGATATTGTGGTGTTTTCGTATGTCGCTCGCAAAAAAATCCTCAACAACACAAAACAAGTCCGGTTCTCTCTGATTAGATTCCGGGATTCCTTTCTTAAAAAAGAACTCATTACTTTACATTAATCGAATTTGTTGACAATATTTTGCAAAAACAATGAGCAAGAATTTTTCCCCCGAAAGCATGGTACTAATGGGAATTATATTTGAATCACAAATGGAATGGGTAGGCCATTATATTAATAATGTATTGTCATGATTTTGCGATGATCCGAAAGCACCTTGTGAATGCGCTGAACCAATTCATGCAATTAAAGCATGACGAGGTGTATGGTACGGCTGAGATTCGTATTGCATGTCAAGTCGAATAAGATACACATACGATAATTCCCAAGATTCTAGCAAATGTATACAACTAATACGAGTAATATTATTTTACTTGTACAAATATATAGTTTTTTTGTACTTTAAATTATATCTATTTTCACTTTTATCTTATTAAGATTATTAATTATATCTATTTTTGTTAAAATGGATTTTGTTCCAAAAAAACATGTTCAAGTTATGCAAACATAAAATGCTGATATTTTTTCCAGAATTAATAAAAAATGCCCTCAACAATTTTAAAATTTTAAAATTAATTTTAAATTGCGTACCAGTAGAAGGATATCATGATGTTGAGAATCCTCTGAATTTATACGCCTTTTCTAAACTACTCCTTGATGTTGCACTGTATAGTATAAATTAACAAAATCAATAAATTTGGTATAATTATAAGAAATTATGAGAGAGAAGTAAAATTATACGTGTGACCAATATTAGTCCACACATTTATTGCAAGAAGTATCAACACTTCCTAGAGCACCATTTATTGCAAGAATTATAACATATAAATAAAATAATTGAAATTTTCAAAAATAGTCCACAAATTTTGCATTTTCACATATTACTATATTAGTCCCAATTACAGTTCGATAAACTCCATTTTTATCCGAATTAACCTTTGATTGTGCAAATTATACATAAAACAAAATAATCAGAACAAAAGTAAGGCAAAATAAAATGATACCTCGATTTGCATCTCCTACCCTTCTATTCATTTCCAAAAAGAACACATTAAAAATATATAAATGTAACTGAATACTTTTCCGAAAAAAACAATTTAATTAATGCTTATTCGACAAGGAAAAATGAGAAGTACATTTACTCTTTACGACCTCCTTGATGCCGTCATAAGAGTACCGTCAAACTAAATTATGACGCTGCGTCAGTAGGGTTCCAAATTAGTTTGCTTCTCCTCCACCAACATTATTAATATTCTTAAAACTATAAATTAAAAAATTGTACCTAAGCATGTTATATTTATATTTTTACTCCATTCTTTTTTAAGTTGATGTATTAAAAAATTAAAGATATTAATTTACCAAACACAATAATTTTTTGAACTTATAAACAATTTTTTTTAATAATAAACATGAAATATAAAATTTACCAAAAAATAAATAACTTCTTCGACTTATAATTTTTTTTTTAATAATAAACATGAAAGATATACAAATTTATCTAACATAAACAACTTTTCAACTTTTAAAATGTTATTATTCTCATTTTTATATACACAAATTTAAAATATCATATGATTTTACTTTTTAGTTATGTCCACACAAGTCATTTTATTATTTTATAGTAGGATTCTTTTTGTATATTATATTAAAATAATAAATACATATTTCGCATTATGTTACTTTGAAAAATGACATAATAATTTTGTCGTCATACAATTTCTTTAATTGATATGATTTTTATTTTCACATAGTGTTAGTTTGTTTCCAACAATCACAACTAAATATTACGTGTATGACAAAAAAATGAAACAAACTCGTCGCGAAACGCGGATAATCTCCTAGTTGATATTTAAGAGCGAAACAGCTCACTCTCATAAATATGAGGATTTACATATTTATTCTTTTTTAAACTTAAAATTAGATATTTACCCTTCTTAAAATTAAAATATCACATTTACTCTTCCATAAATCTAAAATATCATATTTAACCAAAAAAAAAAAATCATCCAATTTCTTCATTAAAATTAACTGCGAACATTTAAAACAACTAGTTTACCTTTTACATATTTACTCTTCTAAAAATCCAAAATATCATATTTACCCTTTTAAAATAAAAATACCACAATTACCAAAAGAATATAATAATGTAATCTCATGCATAACCATATAAATCAAAAATACATCAATAAAATTCCAAAATATAATCGTTCTATCAATCTCAAATGACAAAAAAAAAATGTGAAAAAATATAGCTCCATTGCATAAATATAACCATAACTAAAATTATTATTAAATTGTAGAACGTGAGTTCTTCTTATCGGATGAGTAAAGATACACATGTTATTTTTATTAGTGAGATAGTACATATGATATTTTTTTTTTGTAAAGGGGTAAATATGACATTTTTATTTTTAAAAAGTTAAATATACAAAGGATAAACTGGAAGTTTATATATTGACCGTTAATTTTAACGGAGAAATTGATTGGTTTTTAATTTTTGGGTAAATATGATATTTTGATTTATAAATAGATAAATATGATATTTTAATTTTAAGAAGGATAAATATGTAATTTTAAGTTTAACAAAAGATAAAAATGTAAATCTTCTTAAATCAATAATCTCGCACAAAATTAAAACTAGAGGTTATAATTAAACATAAGCCCAACAAACTCAAGTCATGTAAATAAAATTCCAAAAAATAATCAACTACCAATCTCAAATTTGACAAAAACAAAAATGTTCAAAATACAGATGGTATTTTTATTTTTAAAAGGGCAAATATGATATTTTGGAATTTTAAAAAGGTACAATAGTAATTTTATATGTTGATCGTTAAGTTTAACAGAGAAATCGGATGATTTTTAATTTTTGAGTAAATATTGATATTTTAGATTTATGAATAGGTAAATATGATATTTTAATTTTAAGAAGAGTGAATGTGTAATTATAAGTTTAACAAATGTAAATATATGTAAATCTAAATCTCCCGTATAATAAAGCCAAAACTATTAGATTCAACTTTTTTTTTTCTCATTGCATTTAGTTACATAATATCGTTATACATAAAAATAAGAAAATTAATGGCGACAACCATCTAAATTATGAAATTCTCTACGATTATTAGTTACAATCATGAAAGAATATAGGAAAGCAAAAATATCTAAAACTTACTGGGTCCTTATTGTTAATTCCTAGGAGAAAATATGACCCATAAATAAAAATACACTTCAACCAATCTACTACTTTACAAATTAAACCCCAAACAAATTCAAATTTCCACACAAATTGATCAAACCAAGCAATTATTCAGTCCTCGTGAGTAAAATTAAATTCTTGATCGTCAACCTCGTTTAACTCCTCAATCCTCGAGAGAACATGGTGCACGTCCCATTGCTTAGCCACGTCCTGTTCGCACATTCCTTTGACTTGTAGGCAACCATGACCTCCGCGGAGGTTCTAGGGAGCGGTAATTTTGGTTCTTCGTATAAGGCAGCGATTTTTAACGGGCCATCGGTGGTGGTGAAGCGATTTAAGGAAATGAATGGAGTTGGGAGAGGATTTTTCTGAGCATATGAGAAGATTAGGGAGATTGTCGCACCCCAATCTTTTGCCTTTCGTCGCTTATTTGTACAAAAAAGATGAAAAGTTGCTTGTTATGGACTATGTAATGAATGGTAGTCTTGCTCATATGCTCCATGGTAAGTCTATCTTTTTCCAAGTTTTCTTTTTCTTTTTCTTTCGTATCAATATTATTGCGAGATATAGATTCGGGTGATATCTCAAATAATAAACATGAACTCCAATTTGATATAAGCTTATTTTGTATGCAGGTAATCACAGTCCGAACCTCCCTCCATTGGATTGGCCAACAAGACTTTAAAGATGAGTTAATTTTTCTTCTCAATTTCCTCCAATATCTCATACATAAATTATCGAATTTGTTGACAATATTTTGCAAAAACAATGAGCAAGAATTTTCCCCCGAAAGCATGGTGGAATTGTATTTAAATCACAAATGGAATGGGTAGGCCATTATATTAATGGGCAGTGATGCACTTCCCCCAACTCTCCCCCACATTTCTTGATGTGTCATCGTAACGCTTAACACCACTATGGTTTAACATCTGAATTATGATTTAACACCTTAATTTATAGTTTAACATCATAATGAAGATGTTAAACTACAAATTAAGGTGTTAAATCATAATTAAGATGTTAAATTTGAAGGTGTTAATCCTTATGCCAACACATCAAGAGGTGTGGGGGAGGGTAAGTGGGGAGGTCCAACTTTTTCCTATATTAATAATGTATTGTCATGCTTTTGCGATGATCCGAAAGCACCTTGTGAATGCGCTGAACCAATTCATGCAATTAAAGCATGACGAGGTGTCTGGTACGGCTGAGATTCGTATTGCATGTCAAGTCGAATAAGATACACATACGCTAATTCCCAAGATTATAGCAAATGTATACAACTAATACGAGTAATATTATTTTACTTGTACAAATAAATTATTTTTGTACTTTAAAACTTGTAACCATTATATTTGTATTGAAATTAACATTTTTATCATTAATTTAAAGACTAAAAACTCACAAGTACAAATATTGTTTCATTCATACAAGTAAAATTCAACCAAAACTCAACTAAAATTCACAACTTAAATTCAACTAAAACTCATAACTAAATTCAACTAAAATTGAACTAAAACTCACAACTTAAATTCAGAACTTAAATTCAAATCATATATTCTTGCAAAATTACAAATACCCCCCATAGAAGTTTCAAAATTATCCATGAAGTCATTTTACATCCATACCCATAAATATTTCAAAATTACGACATAAATCAGCAAATTTACATACAACCCCTTCAACTCAAATATCATCACGCCTAATCCTTTGATATTGAATTGGAGGTTGTGCTTTCTTCATGCCTAAAACAAAAATTAAAAAGACGGATTAGTGAAACTTTATTATGGATATTTAAGAAAAAAAAACATACTCAATATTGGGAGATTCAATCATATTCTCCCATCTAGGTTTGTTGAATTCGTCAATTGGATTCAATTTGATTTGGTCCATGTTCGAATCTATTTCACAATTCATTGCAATCTAAAAGAAAGAGTAATCAATTAGAGATTTTATTAATATATTTCTTAGAAATTGATCCATACTCAAAGAATATGGTGTTCAATATGAAATTTAGAGAGAAACTTCTTGCCTCTAAATTGATCCAGTGAGTTGACAGAGAAGAAAAAATCAAAGAGAAAGTCGAGAAGAATCCCTTGCTGTTGCCTTGCTCAATCGCTACACACTCCTTGCCTCCCTTGCTCAATCGCCATGCCAGAGAAGAGAAAGTCGGAGAGAAACTCGAGAAGAAATCCTTGCTCAATCGCTACACATCCCTTATCCTTGCTCACCCTTATCCTTGCTCAATCGTCATGCCAGAAAAGAGTGTGTGTGAAATACTTTCTCAATCATGTCCTTGCTCAATCGAAGAGTGTGAACCAATCTTGCTTAGTCCCACATCAGAGTGAAGGAGATGAAAAGAAAGATGAAGAGGTATTGAAGAGGATGAAAATATATGGGAAAGATACTGAACGAGTGGGTATGGCGTATGGGTAAGAGTTACCAATTGGGTAATGGATTTGGATTAAATTGTTATTGGGTTTATTAGTTATGTTAATGGGTTTGGATACTAAGGGTATTATGGTCAAATAAATTTAAATTTCATGATTTAATCAAATTTAATATTCAAAATTCTGTTTAGTTTAATGTGAATTTAACAGTATGGATAAATTTGATATTAAGTAAGTTTAGTAAGGATAAATTTGATATTAGTTGTGTTTAGTAGGGACAAATATGATATTAACAACTTAAGAGGACAAATATGTAATTTTTAAGTTTAGTAGGGATATATGAGAAATTTTTCCTAAATTTAAAATGCGAAAACATTATAATTCATACATATATAAATTCAGAATAATTGGATGAATTTGAGTTGTGGGTGAAGTTGGAATTAAATGAAAAAAAAGAGTTTATAATAGTAACTAGTTTCACTTTCATCTGATAATCGGGATTTGAAAGAATGTAGATTCGAACTAAAATCCCTCAAAATATTACATTTTAAAATTTGAAAGAATGTAAATTCGAATTAAAATCTCTCAATATATTAAATTTTTCTTTGATGATTATTACATTTTATTAATTTTATTTAAGAGTGGAGCCTTGTCTTAATAATTCAAGGGAAATCTCTCAATATATTTTTCTTTCTTTTCCATTTTTAAACATAATTAGGGGTTAATCAAGCTTGGTTTTGAATCGAACTAGGAGAAAACTCGAGCTACGCGACGGGAATGTTAATTATGTTTTTCATCGTAATATAAAATATTTATAAATATGATGATATTGATAATATCACTTCATAATATAATTATTTGAACTAATTTTTCTACGATTATGTATAAATTTTTCAATTATTTTACATTATGATGACAAAAAAATTAATTTTCTTAATAAAGTAATAACACTTATATTAATGTGATTGTGTAATAATAAAAATATGCGGTATAAAATGATTTTACAAAAAACATAATAACAAATGTTATATCATTTTCGTTCACAATATTTCATACAATATCAAATGTAAAAAATAATAAATCATAATAACATACGTAGTAACATATCATTAATTAACAATTACTAATAATTTGTTATTGATTCAAAATGCAATAAAAATTATAAATAATATCAAACTTAATATTGAAAGTAATTTAATAAAATATATAAAAATTAATTTAGCACAACACAAATATAAATTATTTTGTGTCATATAATTTTTGTTAATTTTATATTTTAAAAAATAATATTAGTATTTTGTAAGTGTTTATAAATTTAAGAAATTTTTTTCGATGGATAAGCTTTTTTTATTTCTATTATTTTTCAAAGAAAATAATATTAAATTAGTTTGATTAAAAACACAAATATCATCAACTTAGTTTTATATGATATTAGTATAGTTGGAATTTCAAAAAATAAATATTAATATTTAAAATTCTATTATGTGAATAAAATAATTAAAATTATATTTTGTAAAAATGCATTTTTTTGCATTGTATTTTTTACATAACATTTTTACAAATTCAAATTATGGAAAATAGTATGTATGGAAAATAGTATGTATGAACTATACTAATATGGATTTAAAAATAAAGAGAAAATTAAAACAAATATTTGTGATGAATTTTTAGAATTAAAATTCTAAAAATAATACTACTATATGTTGTATGTTTATAATATTAGTTATTAAATTATTAATATTTCATATTTTAACTTTTCATCTTCCATTACTTTCACATTTGATCATGTAAACTTATGTGAAGTGATAAATAATTAAATAAATTTAGTATAACATGAACCTAATCAATAAAAATAGTCCACATCATTAATATATGATGACGTGGATTTCTAAAAATTCTTAAAATATAGTGCAAAATAATGGTCACTTAAATGGCTACAAAGAAAAAAATATTTATAAAAAATCAATGATTAATCAATTGTTTAAATTTTGCCACGTATCATTATCAATGGTTAAAATGAAAGTGATGATGATAAAAAGAAAATGATGTTGTGTCACAAGAAAATTGCATAAAGTTGTGTCCAAAATAAGGGTGTGGGTAAATTACTAAAAGTTTTGTTCTCCCTTCACTAGATCAGTTCTCACAATAGCATGTTTGATTTGGGGGATATTGATATACATGGATATGTGAAATACATGTATATCACTATCCATGTATTTGATAATCCATGTGAGTTGTTTGATTTGTTATATTTTAAAATCATGTATATCAAATCCCTTTTTTGATTCTTTGGTACAAAATCCAGGATTTGAATATTATATTATATTATATTTATAATATAATATAATATAATAACATTATATTATAATATAACATTAATTATATAATATTATATTATATGTGTATCATTTAATTTTTATTATATAATATAATGTAATGTAATATTATATTCCTTTAATTTCTGTATATTGTATTATATAATATAATATAATACTATATTATATTATATTTTATTGTTTTATATTGTACTATATATATATTGTATGATATTATATTATATTATATTATATTACATATTATTATATAGTATTGTTTTATATTATATTATTATATATTATATTATATTGTTTTATATTATATTATAATAATTTATACTATATTATATTATATTATAATATATTATATTATATTATATTATATTATATTAAATGACATTACATTATATAATAGTATATAATATAATATAATCATTATTTATTTATATATTTTGGAAAAATAATTTTATAACGAAATACATGGATATAGCTTATCCATGTATTTTGGAATACCAACTTTTTTTTGGTGTATTTCACCATCCACCCTCAAATCCATGATTTCACCAAAAACACACCAAATCAAACAAAGAATTTTGAGCTTATCCGGTATTTTGAAATACATCTCCACCCAAATCCCTCAAATCAAACATGCCCAATATCTCTCCATTTTGTAGCCGTAATGGAGAGGATCATGCTACCGAAGTCACCCGTTAGACTGGCGACAGAGTCGGCCCGAAGGTTGAGCACCCTGGCGGTGGCGGCGGAGAAAGATGCGGCGCGATTGGTCGGAGTGGAGAGCGAGAGGATCTACGCCCACTACAATCACACCGATTCTTGCCATAAGCTCCGATGGAATCCAAGGTATCTTTCTCCTCTTTCCAGTAGTTCGAAATTAGTATTTTCTCTCTTTTGCTTGATTTTGCTTTGGTTTCTTCGTCTAGGGAGAGTTTTCAGTATATGCATGAGAGACGATGGGAAATCATCAACGATTTTTATGCGAATTTGGTTCGCCATGGTAATGGCGCTTCTGGTCTCTTCCAACTCTTTAAAGACAACAAGGTAATTTAACAATTTCATCAAATTTGTCATGTAAATTTCAAACTCATGTAAATTTCTCCGAACAGAAGCATGACGAAACCACCAAATCCAGTGAAATCCTCGTTCAATCTAATCAATCAACTCAAAATTTGAATTTCGAATCTAAAGAAAGGACCAAAGGAGGAAGATGGGAAAGAAACACATTCAAAATAATCCTATCTTATCACGGTGAATCCTTCGATGGGTGGCAAAAACAACCCGATTTATACACAGTTCAAGGGTAATCAAATCCCCAAATATTCACTAAATAGTAAATACAATTATTTCCTCAATTCACCCTTTCAATTTTCAGAATAGTGGAGAAAAGTCTCGGGAAATTCGTGGACGAGATAAAAATTGAGAAATTGAAGGAAAAATCGTTGCCGATTGAAGGATGTGCTTCGGTCGCGGGCCGTACCGACAAAGGCGTCACTTCTCTTCAACAAGTTTGTTCATTTTGTAAACAAGTCCAATAATAATTACATATTTACATTTCATATTCATTTTTTTTTTTCAATTCGCATAATATTTCTTTGGTGGTTTTTAGACACGTGGAGAAAAGATGTAAAATGTGAAGACATAAAAGATTCAATAAACGAAGCCTCTCCTGAAAATATCACCGTTCTATCAGTCTCTCAAGTATGTATGATATTATCTAATATATAATTTGATGATAATTTAATTAAGTTTACAAAATTATAATTTTAGGTTTCCAGGACATTTCATCCGAATTTTTCAGCGAAATGGAGGCGATATCTCTACATATTCCCCCTCGAAAAAGCGAATATAAACTCGAAATATTATTCTTTAGAAGAGGGGGGCGACACGGTAAATATTTCAGAAACGAAACTCAAAAGCTTCAGTGTCGAAAAAGTGGATGGAATTTTCAGACAATTGGAAGGGAAATTGTTGTCGTATGAAATGTTCGCAAGAGACACTCAAGCTTCTAGAAGCAGGTACAGAACCTTCTAGAAACCCCTTTTTCGTTTAATTTTTTTTTGTAATTTTTGAGTTTTTATTTTTAGTGGGCCTGCTGCGGAGTGTTTCATGTTTCATTCAAGAGCTATCGAAACTATTCTTCCTTCCACTAATCAGGTTTTTATTAATTATAATAATTTTGTGAAAATTACAAAAAGCCCCTGCATTATTGAAAACTACAAAAATATACCTATTTTTTAGGGTTCTGAAGGAGAGAGAGTCATGTGTGTGGAGCTCGTTGCAAACCGCTTCTTGCGCAAGGTACATTTGTTTACTGGACATGTCCAGTACAGTATAAACTTGAGATCAAATAACTCGACTATTTTTCTTTGCTACAGATGGTGAGGGTGCTGGTAGCGACGGCAATAAGAGAAGCCGCGGCTGGCGCGGATCACGACGCATTGATAAGACTGATGGACGCCACGTGTCGTCGTGCCACGGCGCCACCTGCCCCTCCTGACGGCCTCTGTCTCGTCGATGTTGGTTATGATGATTTCAACAAGGTTTCTTGTTTCATTCTCGATTAACCAAATTAATTAATACGAGGACAAATTTGGCTCGAGTTGTAGCTTAATTATTTGTTATTAATTAATAAAATTATCAAGATTATGTTATGTATACAATCTTTAAGAAAATGATCAATTTACATGAACAACCCTTGAAATTTGTTAATCGCCCTCATATCGTATTCGTATCCGAAATTGGATATCGGATATCATATTCGTTTTCGAAATCGGATATCGGATATTGGATACCTTATTCATATTTGTATTCGTATCCGAAATAATTAGTTCTATTAAAATAATAATAAAATCTAAAAATTAGTGGCATTAAAAAATTAATATTCTCTAAAAATTAGTTGTATTACAAAATAATATTCTCTAAATTAATAATAATAATAATAATAATAATGATGTATTTAGCAATTATTAATAATAATAAATAATAGTAAGTGTAATAAGAAATAATTATTGTAATAATAACGACAATAATAACAGTACTATAATAATAATAATAATAATAATAATAATAATAATAATAATAATAATAATGTATTTAGAAATTAATAATAATAATAATAATAATAATAATAATAATAATAATAATAGTGATGTGTTTTAGTATTTAGCAATTATTAATAATAATAAATGATAATAATTGTAATAAGAAATAATTATTGTAATAATAATAATGTATTTAGAAATAACAATAATAATAATAATGTATTTGGAAATAATAATGGTAATAATTGTAATAATAATAATAATAATAATAATAATAATAATAATAATAATAATAATGATGTTACAATTAATAATAATAATAATAATAATAATAATATATTTAGAAATTTGAGCAGCCAATGAAGATCGTACTCCGCAGCAAGTAGTAGAAGAATTCGAGCACCCTTCGATCATTGATCATATAATTATCACATGTATTTGATATTAGTATGATTTAAATTTGTGTTTTTCACATTTTTTTTTCTCAATAAATTAATGACTTAATATAATTGTACCAAAAGCTCTGGTGTGCAATTGAATATAAATGCATCTATCATTTAATTTAATGGTTGAAAATAATTAAAAATGTATTTAGAAATAACAACAACAACAACAACAACAACAATCCTAGGTTTTCATCAAACACTTTTTAAACATCTTACACTCGTAGTTTTTACATTTTCCTGCTACCATAGTTTCCTGATATTCATATATTGGTTTCCTGCAACTACGAGTTTCCTGCTGCTATACAAAACTGACCTGGCAAGCACGTCCTTAGCATGATAACAAATTATTAGTTTATATTACAAAATTTCTCCCATTTTCTTAACTTTGTTTAAACCCACCAATTTTTTTCTACCCACCAATTTTCTATTCTTAGCCAATTCACAACCCTAACCTTTGTCTTCTCCAACATCTCTTCACCTCCCTCTATTTTTCTCTCTCTTTCTCTCTCTTCTCTCGGGCTTCTTCATTCTTTCTCTCTCTGTGCTTCATCTGTAGCTCGCCATGTCAGGCCGTAATTCAAAATCATGCCCCCTTCAATACTTTTCTCTGTTTGTCCTCCTGATCCTGACGTGCTATAACATCTCGGCTTTCGCCTCTGACGCAGATGTTCTCCTCGAGTTCCGGGATGCACTGTCAGTCGACACGGGTGGTACCCCGAACCTAAAGGGATGGGGGGAGGGTGCGAGTCCGTGTAAAGGAATCACGCCATTATGGCAAGGGGTTATATGTAACCTAAACGGAGCCGTGTTAGGTTTACAATTGGAAAACATCGGCCTTACCGGAACCCTAAAACTCGACATTCTGACAGGCATATCCATGATACGAGCCCTAAGTTTCGCGAATAACAATTTTACGGGGCCTATTCCAGATTTTTCCGTACTCGGTGCGCTCAAAATGTTGTACTTGGAGCATAATCAATTTAACGGGGAGATACCAGGGGATATGTTTGCGAAAATGCATTCGTTGAAGAAAATCCATTTATCTTATAATGAGTTCACGGGACGTATACCATGGTCTTTGACGGTGCCGCCCAAAATGCTCGAGTTAGGGATAGATCACAATCATTTTGAAGGGGAAATACCTAATTTCAGGCAGGAGTCGATGGAAATGGCGAACTTCGGTTACAACAATCTTAGTGGACCGATTCCATTTGTTTTTAGCAAGTTCGATGCCGGTCAATTCGAAGGTGAGGGTTTTCTTCTTTCCTCTTTTCGTTCACTTTCACGTTCAACAAAATGGACCCAAATGCTAACAAAACTTGTCTCATTTTTTTTTGTTAATTTAAGGTAACAAGAATCTTTGTGGCGCGCCCCTATCTACAGTTTGCAATACCTCACGACCTCCAATACTTGATCAATCGACAATTCAATACAAATCGCCAATATCGAAAACGCTCTTGATAGCTATTGTAGTCTTAGTCTCGCTGGCCCTTATGTGTGCCATAGCATGTCTATGCATTGTCCTATTCAGACGGCGAAGAGACGATCCCATATTGCCAAAACAAGTGCTCGGGACGGTCCCCTCCGCAAAATCAAGGAAGTACGACCTGACTACCATCAGTACGGGCGATCAGGTACCCACTACGGCTGCGAGAAGGATTAAAAAGGACGAGCACGGAAGATTAACGTTTATTAACGAAGACAGAGAAAGATTTGAAATTGAGGATTTGCTGAGAGCCTCCGCGGAGGTTCTGGGGAGCGGTAATTTTGGTTCTTCGTATAAGGCAGCGATTTTTAACGGGCCATCGGTGGTGGTGAAGCGATTTAAGGAAATGAATGGAGTTGGAAGAGAGGATTTTTCTGAGCATATGAGAAGGTTAGGGAGATTGTCGCACCCCAATCTTTTGCCTATCGTCGCGTATTTGTATAAAAAAGATGAAAAGTTGCTTGTTATGGACTATGTAATGAATGGTAGTCTTGCTCATATGCTCCATGGTAAACCTATCTTTTTCCGAGTTTTCTTTACCTTTTTCTTTCGTATCAATATTATTGCGAGATATAGATTCGGGTCACATCTCAAATAATAAACATGAACTCCAATTTGATATAAGCTTATTTTGTATTGTAGGTAATCACAGTTCGAACCTCCCTCCATTGGATTGGCCAACAAGACTTAAAGTGATAAAAGGGGTGACACGGAGTCTAGCCTATTTGTACGAGGAGCTTCCGATGCTAACGGTCCCCCACGGGCACCTAAAATCATCGAATGTTCTTCTGAGCGACTCCTTCGAACCTTTACTCACCGATTACTCGTTGGTACCGGTCATGACCCCCGTGGCTGCATCGCAGATCATGGTTGCCTACAAGTCACCGGAATGTGAGCACAGTTCAAAACCGTCAAACAAAAGTGATGTTTGGAGTTTGGGGATATTGATATTAGAGGTTTTGACTGGAAAATTCCCCGCGAATTATCTCCGACATGGCAATGCTGGCACCGACCTGGCAAGTTGGGTTAATTCCGTCGTGAGAGAGGAATGGAGCGGCGAAGTGTTTGACCAGGAGATGAAAGGTACTGCCGATGCAGAGGGCGAGATGGTCAAACTGTTAAAGATTGGACTTGGTTGTTGCGAACAGGATGTGGCTAAGCGATGGGACGTGCACCATGTTCTCTCGAGGATCGAGGAGTTTTAATATCTAAGTTGACCCAATATTTTTTTTGAGAAAAAACTTAACCCAATATTACTACAATAATATTTAGTTTTCTCCAATTTCTTAGTATGAATATACGAGGATAAGTGAATACTTCATTTTCTTTCTTATTAATCCATTTTGCATGAGTAAATACTTTTTTTGTTCTTATTAATCCATTTTATAATTAGTCTTCCTCATCGTCAATATATGGTCCATATATCGAACATGCATTTTTTATGATGAGTTCATGCTTTATTCATTTCGATCACACTTTCTTTGCTATGTACGGAAGCAAATATGACATTTGAAATTCGTATTTTTCATAACCATATATTGGGTTGTTTATGACCGAGGTCCGAGATTTCAAATCTTGTCATTTGAAATCCTAGATTTAGCTCTTGAAAATCCGAGATTAATAATCAGGATTATCTAATAATTTTCCTTGAGCGATTAATTAAAAGTAATCATGTTATCAACTGAAACTAAGAACTGAAAGTTGCCCTCTTAAAAAAAGGCATATATGCAAAACGACTCCTAAAAATATGATGTTTTGGATAGATTATTACCGGATCCAGTTTTAAATCGAGAAAATTATTTTAATAGTTGTCCATTAAAAAGATAATTCTCCTAAAATTACAAGAGCAGGTAATCTTATTCGGTAAAAAATTAAGATTTCGAATTCAAAAAAATAAAAATTGATATATTCAGGAGAACTTATTTCTAGGAATGTCATTAGGTCGGGTATGGGTCGGGTATAGGCACACACATATCTTTATCTATCTTAATTGAGTAATATCCATGCTCTACTCATTTATAAGATGTGCATTTTTACCGGGTGATTTTATGGTAGAACATTTTCAAAAGGATGTTTTGGAAAATTTTAATTAATTAGTTCTTCTCAATTAAGTTAGTTTCTTGTTCGATCATTACATTAATTATTATTTAAATTAGGAGATTGCAAAATACCCAAAAAAATCCTTGTTAATTTGTATATAAAAAAAAAAGTGCTATCATAGAATCACCCTATAATATAATATAATTTATGGAATACTAACACATATATATATTTATTTTTTATAAAAATAGTATATAAATTTAATAAACATTACATAAAACAATAAGGTCGATCAATGAATCACATAAAATACATAGTGAAAAAAGTTCGGTAGAATTTGATGCGTCGATTTTCTGGTTTGATCTGATTTTGTCCCCTTCTCGTCTTGGAAAACAATAGAGTTGACACCATGCCTCTCTCCAGGCCCGGTCCTGAGTTTTCGGAGACCCGTAACATGATGTCACGATAATTCGAAATTACAAAATAATATCATTTAAAAAAATATATTTTTTAAATATAAAACAAAATACATAATAAGTTTCTAACATACATTCACAATCTAACATACATTCACAGTCTAACAATTAACATACATTCACAATCTAACATACATTCACAGTGGCACATCTAAGTTTCTAACATACATAATATACATTCACAGTGGACTCATATAAATGATAATTTGGGCGAAAATATTGGACAGACATTGGGCAAAATTGGGCAAGATATTGGACACGAAAATTCACAGAGCAAATTCACTGAGCAATTCACAGAGAGAGAGGAATTCACAGACCAATTCACAGAGAGAGAGAGAGAGAGAGAGAGAGAGAGAGAGCAGGATATTGGGCGAAATTGGGCAAGATATTGGACACGAAAATTCACAGAGCAAATTCACTGAGCAATTCATATAGAGAGAGAGAGAGAGAGAGAGAGAGGAATTCACAAACCAATTCACTGAGAGAGAGAGAGCAAGATATTGGGCGAAATTGAAGACCAATTCACAGACCAAATTCGAAATTGAAGAGCACAGACATTCACAGTGGCCTAGTGGGCGAAATTACACGAAATTACAAGATAAATTGACGAAAATTAAAGATAAATTACACGAAATTGAAGAGCAATTCGAAGTGGAGAGTGCCGCACGCAGCGAAGACTGACGAAATTACACGAAATTGACGAAAATCCCGATGAAAATCACTGTCGCAGCGAAAAAAATGAGGAAGAGACGAAGAGGAGATGAAGTCCGTGAACTCGAAGAGGAGCGTAGTCTCCTGCGCTCCTGTCATGGTGGCCTCGCATGTCGCCTCAGTCGCGTCGCACCTCGCAGGTCGCTTCAGTCGCCCTCGCAGAGCACATACGTAAGTTTCTTTTGCAGTTCGCTTCAGTCGCGTGCTGGAATGAAGGTAGCGGATCCGGATCTTCACAAGCGGGTCCGGTGCATATAAGTTAATAGATCGGATTAGTAATATGTATAATTGATTTTTATGTATAAAAGGGAGGCCTATGGGAAAGGGAGGCCTGTGACCCGGGCCAACTGGGCCAAAGCTCAGGGCCGGGCCTGCCTTTCTCCTACCACGGTCTCTCACCGAGGCCAAGATCCCTCACTACCCCCTCCTTCGATCTCCTCTCTCCTCATGTCTCCTCTTGCTTTGAATTTTTTCTTTGTTCCCCCTTCTAGGCAGGTCCGGTCCCAAATTTTCAAGTATCCGAAACATAATTTGAAAGTAGACCCCGTATACAATTTGAAAAAAAATTAACGTATTCTATCACAATTGATTGTCTAATTTATTGGTTGAGATTTAAATTTTTTTTCTAATAGACTCAAGGTTCAAATCTTGCACAGGCCAATTATTTCATATTTTCATTGTGTTTTGGAAAAAAAAATTAAAATTATAGCTTGTACGAGTTGAACCCATGATCACTCACAAGAGAGATAATTGTTTTACCAATGAACCACACATTTGTTTTATGATATTTAACATTTTTTTTCTTATTATACTAGTTTTTAACTGGATAAATCATGTTTTTCTAAAATTTTGTATCTGAAACCCGAGTCCCTTTGGCCTATAGCTGGGGTCGGGCCTTCTTCCAGGTCCCTATCTCCTTTCATATCAGATGCATCTTTGACGAGGTGACGAGATTGGTTACATATATTTCTTCTTTCATTGTCATCTTTTGTCGAGATGATGACACAAGTGGCAGATCTCTCGTGGTCGATGGTCGTCCTTTTCTATCACTCTTCTCCGTTGGATTTCTCTCGACATTTTTTCCTCGATCTTTCTCATCAATCGCATAAGTCACATGCGAGTTTTTCTCTCACTATTCTCAACTGGCTTGCTCTCTCTTTCTCTCAATCTTTTTTCTATCGAGTCGACCTCATACTGACATTGACAGATTTTCTCATACTTGTCATTGTTGGCTTGCCTAAAGGTCTACCAATTTCTCTCGGAGGAGTTGGCTGCACGCCAAACATGCGGCATAACTTCTCTCGGCCGGCCCCTTCTCGATTATGATCTCGAACACAGTCTTTGCTCTTGGGATTTCATCTCTCCTTTGTATCATAAATTTACTCGGTACATGTAGATGTTGTGTAGATGGTACAATTCCATTCACTCTCATCTTCTCTTGTCAGTTTTCCTTTTTCTTCTCGATTGCCTCTTTCCGAAAAGGTGATGACACTGGCGGGAGTCTTTTCGAATACCTCCCTACTCTCGGTGTATATTTTAGAGAACTCAAAGGTGATTAATGGTTTATTTTTCGCGGCTCCATTTCCTCTAAGGTGACCGATTGATGGATAATCCTAAGCCTATATCGTTATTGGTTTTCTATTTTTTTCTTATCTATGAAATGTAGTTTCTTGTTTTTTTACCGGACTTTGTAATTTGTTTTACTTTGTTTAATGAAAATAAGTAGGAGACATTGTCTACTGTCCTCAAAAAAATTGTTGACTTGTAGTTAATCGGACGACATTTAACTTTTTCAAGTATGATATTTGAAAAAAAAAATTCAGAAGGGTAAATTTGTAAATCCCCCTAATATATAATAAATTATATGTCATAACATATTATCTCAAATAATTTCAAGGTTTAACTTAATTAATTCAGTTTATCTTTAATATAGTAAAACTCTTTCTCATTATCATTAATCCGCCCTTTAGAAATTAACTCTAAATTTATTTTTTCTACAAATGATTCACTTGGTTTTATTTGGAATACTGATTTAGATCATTCTAAATTATAAATTTTTGATCTATAATTCAATGTGATTCTTTTTTGTATTTTTTTTCCAACCAAGTTGAGGTGTAGAAATTTGTTTTTTATATGTTTTGAAGAATCTTTTCTTGAGTGATTTAAATGGAATTTTTTCAACATAGACCAGATTAGTTCGAGATTTATCTAATTAAACAAGAAAGTTTCAAAATTATTGAAATAACATCTTCGACTTTTCAAAAGTCCATAGAATGTATTGTTATCATCTTAAATTTTCTTAACACCCAACTCCATTAATTACCGAGGGAAAAGCTTTCAACTTTTGTAAGTCGGTTAAGATATTAAGATTAAAAAGACAATGGTATTAAAATGTGGCATTTAAATATGATGTAATACAAATAAGAATATACATGTCAAATTGTAAGAGAATGAAATTATAGTTCTTGGTCAATTAATTTTTGTAGTTTGAAATTAACAATAATAAATTTGAGAAATTAAACACTTAGTCAAATTAAAATATTAATTGAATCATTAAATTGTTTATGCACATATCTTGTTTATTTTTTTATTTTATACAATATATTTTACTTATTTGATATATAATATGGAGAGGTGGCAATTCAACAAGTCAAGTCGGGTCATTTCTGCTTCGGATTATTCGGGCGCGGATCGTTCGGTTTGCGAGTTATTCGGTTTCGGATCGTTTCGGTTAAGATTATTTTGTTCCGAGTCGTTTTGATTTTCGGATCGTTCGGGTTTCGAAAAATTTGATTTTTGGGTCATTTCAGTATACTATCATATTTTCGAACCGAAACGACTTGAAACCGAATGATTCAAAATCGGACGATCTGAAACCGAATGACTCGCGATTCGAATGACCCGCATACTGAAATTGTTGGGTATCGGCGTCACTACAAGCTCCGCGCAGCGGACTGTGAGGCCCAGTCCGACCCGATCCCGAGGACCGCGTCACGGATCCGATCGTACAAATCCTAAAATGCAACTAATACCTATGAAATTAATTATTACTTCGTAGAGAATCATATCACGTGAAATTGATCATGGAGACGGGTTGATTTTTGCGTAGTTGCTGCGTCTTATGCTTACGGATCTCCTTCTGATCTCCTAAAGATGATCTTGCATGTATTGCATTGAGAAGTACAATCAACACTTGGAGATGAAATTGGGGGGATAAGTATCGAAAATATATCCAAGTATGAGAGTATGGAAAATACTCTTGCGAGAAAAAGACCAAAGAATTAATCGAATCGTTTGGGGTTCTTGCGCAAAATTTGGATCGGTTCACCGAGCTTATGAAAACTAATGGGTTTGAAAATATTGCGAGCTTGAACTGATTTTGAAAAAAAAAATTGGTTGTTTTGTTTGGTTTTGAGTTAACCTAATTTGCAGGAGTGCTGGACTTATGTAAATTGTATTAAGAAATGTTATCTATTTATTTTAATTATGAGCTCTTATATGGACACGTTTTGTTATTAATTTCTTGTAATTTACACTTCAACATTTATATCAAAATTGTAATTTAATTAGAATATTCTTTTGCGAGCATTTTCGGCGGCGGACCGAACACATTTTATCGTATGTATTTTTTTTTAATTGCAATATACTTTTTCGAAATACAAATATTGTTTTGGTTTATATATTTTTAAATTTGTGATGTATATTTTAAATTTGTCATATACACATTATAGTTGGAAAAATATAAAATTCTAACTTCTATCATTCTATGTTAAAATAATATGGGAAATTTTCAAAAAAAACCCTATCTTTTTTGGATATTATAAAAAAACCCCTATCTTTTTGGAAACTCCAAAAAAAACCCTCTACCTAATTTTTATTTTCAAATACCCCCCTATAGGGGTTAAAACTAACCAAGGATGATGTTAAAAAAAAAATTCAACCAATATATCCTTCTATTTTGTGTTTTTGATATTAGTATGATTTAAATTTGTGTTTTTCAAATACCCCTTCGATCATTGATCATATAATTATCACATGTATTTGATATTAGTATGATTTAAATTTGTGTTTTTCACATTTTTTTTTCTCAATAAATTAATGGCTTAATATAATTGTACCAAAAGCTCTGGTGTGCAATTGAATATAAATGCATCTATCATTTAATTTAATGGTTGAAAATAATTAAAAATGTATTTAGAAATAATAACAACAACAACAACAACAACAACAACAACAACAATCCTAGGTTTTCATCAAACACCTTTTAAACATCTTACACTCGTAGTTTTTACATTTTCCTGCTATCATAGTTTCCTGATATTCATATATTGGTTTCCTGCAACTACGAGTTTCCTGCTGCTATACAAAACTGACCTAGCAAACACGCCCTTAGCATGATAACAAATTATTAGTTTATATTACAAAATTTCTCCCATTTTCTTAACTTTGTTTAAACCCACCAATTTTTTTCTACCCACCAATTTTCTATTCTTAGCCAATTCACAACCCTAACCTTTGTCTTCTCCAACATCTCTTCACCTCCCTCTATTTTTTTCTCTCTTTCTCTCTCTTCTCTCGGGCTTCTTCATTCTTTCTCTCTCTGTGCTTCATCTGTAGCTCGCCATGTCAGGCCGTAATTCAAAACCATGTCCCCTTCAATACTTTTCTCTGTTTGTCCTCCTGATCCTGACGTGCTATAACATCTCGGTTTTCGCCTCTGACGCAGATGTTCTCCTCGAGTTCCGGGATGCACTATCAGTCGACACGGGCGGTACCCCGAACCTAAAGGGATGGGGGGAGGGTGCGAGTCCGTGTAAAGGAATCACGCCATTATGGCAAGGGGTTATATGTAACCTAAACGGAGCCGTGTTAGGTTTACAATTGGAAAACATCGGCCTTACCGGAACCCTAAAACTCGACATTCTGACAGGCATATCCATGATACGCGCCCTAAGTTTCGCGAATAACAATTTTACGGGGCCTATTCCAGATTTTTCCGTACTCGGTGCGCTCAAAATGTTGTACTTGGAGCATAATCAATTTAACGGGGAGATACCAGGGGATATGTTTGCGAAAATGCATTCGTTGAAGAAGATCCATTTATCTTATAATGAGTTCACGGGACGTATACCATGGTCTTTGACGGTGCCGCCCAAAATGCTCGAGTTAGGGATAGATCACAATCATTTTGAAGGGGAAATACCTAATTTCAGGCAGGAGTCGATGGAAATGGCGAACTTCGGTTACAACAATCTTAGTGGACCGATTCCATCTGTTTTTAGCAAGTTCGATGCCGGTCAATTCGAAGGTCAGGGTTTTCTTCTTTCCTCTTTTCGTTCACTTTCACGTTCAATAAAATGGACCCAAATGCTAACAAAACTTGTCTCATTTTTTTTTGTTAATTTAAGGTAACAAGAATCTTTGTGGCGCGCCCCTATCTACAGTTTGCAATACCTCACGACCTCCAACACTTGATCAATCGACAATTCAATACAAATCGCCAATATCGAAAACGCTCTTGATAGCTATTGTAGTCTTAGTCTCGCTGGCCCTTATGTGTGCCATAGCATGTCTATGCATTGTCCTATTCAGACGGCGAAGAGACGATCCCATATTGCCAAAACAAGTGCTCGGGACGGTCCCCTCCGCAAAATCAAGGAAGTACGACCTGACTACCATCAGTACGGGCGATCAGGTACCCACTACGGCTGCGAGAAGGATTAAAAAGGACGAGCACGGAAGATTAACGTTTATTAACGAAGACAGAGAAAGATTTGAAATTGAGGATTTGCTGAGAGCCTCCGCGGAGGTTCTGGGGAGCGGTAATTTTGGTTCTTCGTATAAGGCAGCGATTTTTAACGGGCCATCGGTGGTGGTGAAGCGATTTAAGGAAATGAATGGAGTTGGAAGAGAGGATTTTTCTGAGCATATGAGAAGGTTAGGGAGATTGTCGCACCCCAATCTTTTGCCTATTGTTGCGTATTTGTATAAAAAAGATGAAAAGTTGCTTGTTATGGACTATGTAATGAATGGTAGTCTTGCTCATATGCTCCATGGTAAGCCTATCTTTTTCCAAGTTTTCTTTTCCTTTTTCTTTCGTATCAATATTATTGCGAGATATAGATTTGGGTGACATCTCTAATAATAAACATGAACTCCAATTTGATATAAGCTTATTTTGTATTGTAGGTAATCACAGTTCGAACCTCCCTCCATTGGATTGGCCAACAAGACTTAAAGTGATAAAAGGGGTGACACGGAGTCTAGCCTATTTGTACGAGGAGCTTCCGATGCTAACGGTCCCCCACGGGCACCTAAAATCATCGAATGTTCTTCTAAGCGACTCCTTCGAACCTTTACTCACCGATTACTCGTTGGTACCAGTCATGACCCCCGTGGCTGCATCGCAGGTCATGGTTGCCTACAAGTCACCGGAATGTGAGCACAGTTCAAAACCGTCAAACAAAAGTGATGTTTGGAGTTTGGGGATATTGATATTAGAGGTTTTGACTGGAAAATTCCCTGCGAATTATCTCCGACATGGCAATGCTGGCACCGACCTGGCAAGTTGGGTTAATTCCGTCGTGAGAGAGGAATGGAGCGGCGAAGTGTTTGACCAGGAGATGAAAGGTACTGCCGATGCGGAGGGCGAGATGGTCAAACTGTTAAAGATTGGACTTGGTTGTTGCGAACAGGACGTGGCTAAGCGATGGGACGTGCACCATGTTCTCTCGAGGATTGAGGAGTTAAACCAGATTGACGATCAAGAATTTAATTCTACTCACGAGGACTGAAGAATTGCTTGGTTTGATCACTTGGTGTGGAATTGAATTTGTTTGGGGCTTAATTTGTAAAGTAGTAGATTGGTTGAAGTGCATTTTTATTTATGGATCATATTTTCTCCTAGGAATTAACAATAAGGACCCAGTAAGTTCTAGATATTTTTGCTTTCCTATATTCTTTCATGATTGTAACTAATAGTCGGTAGAGAATTTCATATTTTAGATGGTTGTCGCGATTAATTTTGTTATTTTTATGTATACCGATATTATGTAACTAAATGCAATGAGAAAAAAAAAGTTGAATTTAATAGTTTTGGCTTTATTTTACGGGGATTTACATATTTACGTTTGTTAAACTTCAAATTACATATTTACCCTTCTTAAAATTAAAATATCATATTTATCTTTTTATGAATCTAGAATATCATATTTACTCAAAAATTAAAAATCATCGATTTCTCCGTTAAACTTAACGGGCAACATAGAAAATTATTATTTTACACTTTTAAAAAATCCAAAATATCATATTTACTCGTTCAAAAATAAAAATATCATATTTATTCTCTTAATAATAAAAATAACATGTGTATCATTACTCACTCGACGAGAAAAAATCACGCCTTACAATTTAATAATATTTCTAGTTATGCTTATCTTTGTGTAATAAAGTTATAGTATTAACATTTTTTATTTTGTCATTTGAGATTGGTAGTTGATTATTTTTTGAAATTTTATTTACATGACTTGAGTTTTTGAACTTATCCTTTATTATGAACTTCAATTTTATTGGTGACTTGAACTTGGTTGGGCTTATGTTTGGTTATAACCTCTAGTTTTAATTTCGTTAAACTTAACGATCAACATATAAAATAAATCTAAAATATCATATTTAAGGGGAATTTATAAACCTAAAATTACATATTTACTTTTCTTAAATCGAAATATTATATTTATCCATTCATAAATCTAAAATATCATATTTACCAAAAAATTAGAAACCAATGAATTTTTCCGTTAAACTTAACGATCAACATATAAAATAATATTTTACCTTTTGTATATTTATCCTTTTAAAAATCCAAAATATCATATTTACCCCTTTAAAAATAAAAATATCAAATTTACCCTCTCACTAATAAAAATAACAAGTGTACCCTTACTCGCTCGACCAGAAAAAATCACGTCCCGTAATTTAATAATATTTTTAGTTATGGTTATATTTGTGCAATGAATCTATATTTTTTAACATTTTTGTTTTTGTCATTTGAGATTGATAAAATGATTATATTTTGGAATTTTATTGATATATTTTTGCGTTTATATTGTTATCTATGAGATTACATTGTTATATTCTTTGGGTAAATGTGGTATTTTTATTTTTAAAATGGTAAATATGATATTTTGGATTTTTAGAAGAGCAAATATGAAAAAGTTAAACTAGTAATTTTAAATGTTTACCATTAATTTTAACGGAGAAATTGGATGATTTCTTTTGGGTAAATATGATATTTTAGATGTATAAAAAAGTAAATATGATATTTTGATTTTAAGAAGGATAAATATGTAACTTTAAGTTATAAAAAATATGTAAATCCCCCTATTTATGAGAGTGAGCCGATTCGCTCTTAAATCTCAACTAGGATCATATTACCTGCGTTTCGCGGCGAATTTGTTTCATTTGTACACATAATATTATTTTTGGTAACAAACCAACACATTGTGAAAATAAAAACCATATTGATTATAGAAATTTGATGACGACAAAATTATTATGTCTTTTTTTAATCTAACACAATGTGAAATATTTATTTAGTATTTTAATACAACATACAAAAAAAATCTTACTATAAAATAATAAAATGACATGCGTGGACATAAATAAAAGGAAAAATCATATGATATTTTAAATTTGTATATCTAAAAATAAGAACAATAATATTTTAAAAGTAAAAGAAGTTATTTTTGTTGGGTAAATTTGTATATCTTTCATGATTATTATGGCAAAATCATATGATATTTCATGTTTATTATTGAAAAAAAATTGTCTATAAGTTTTTTGAAAGAGGAGGCTATTCCCTCGCTCAATTTTGCATTAAAATAAAATAAACCGTCTTTACATAATAAACCATTTTAAGGTTAAAAATCTAACTAAAATAAAAAAATAAGTGTGGAGAAGCTAACACACCGAACCTCCTATAAAGTCGTTGATAACACGTAAAATAGGTCGTTTAAAATGTGTAATTTCAATCTTACGAATTAATCAAAACAATTTTTAACAAATACTAATCAAAGTGATAAGCATAGGTTCGTTCCAAGGAAAATTTGCGTATAATCGAATTTGCAATTCAAGAATTGTTTCTATTGGTCCAGAGACTATAATATTTTGTCACAATTAAGATCTAAACTTCAAAAGGCTCTGGTCAAAATCTCACTTTCACACACACAAGTTTCGAATTTATAAAGATGATTGATCACAAGGGTATTTTAGGCACTAATCAAATTCCAGAAAAATATATATCGCAAAACAAGATCTGAAATCTGGCACAAAGATTCACAATTTAATAATAAGAGAGAGAACAGAAGAATTTCACAGGATTGATATTTCAGTAAAAAGTAATGAGATAATTACAAATAGGTCCCTGGAAGATTACGAAAAGGTCCATGCAGTTTTGAGATTGAGTAACAGATTTCAAAAATTCAGATCAAATAGGAAATTGCATGAAATTGATTGATTCCAAATGTATGTTAAACTAGAGATTCAGATCTAAACAGTGATGACAAACAATGAATATTATCAGATCTAAAAGTTCCTCAAACAGATCAAACAAATCAGCACCAGAATTTGAGTATTTCACAAAGGAAAAATAGGAAAAATGCAAGAAAAATTCTACAAAAATTCCACAAACTATATTTCACCGTATATAACAAAGTTCACAAAGAGATTTTGATCAGATCTAACAATTCCTAATTAAAATCCTAAACTAGAGAAAGAAGATACCGAAAAAATGATGAAATGGAGTCCAAGATTGGATCTTGGCGAGGTCCTTGCTCCGTCACGTCTTGAGAGGAATGATGGGAGTAGGAGAGAAACTTCGAGACTTGTAGAGAGTGAGGGAGGATGAAGATCCTCGAGAAGGCTTCGAAAACCGTGCTTCGACACGATCTTTTCGGCGAAAATGGCTCAAAGATGGGCAAGATGGAGCTTCGACGCTCTAACAATGGAGGGGAAGAGGCTAAGACCTTACCTTCCCCCAAAAATGGAGTGAGTGACCCAAGAGGTCCAAGAGTGAGTTGAGAGAGGGGTTTTGAGTGTCTTTTATAGAAGAAAAGAGGGGGAAATAATTCGAAAAATCCAGATCTGATGTTGCAACTTGCATGGGTAGGTAGAACAATTTGCAAAGAATCCAACGGTCCAAGTTTCATCCAATTCGGACATAGGACGAGGGAGAAAACTCCAAAATACCCCTGAAGATATTCCTCCAAGATCCAGATTAAATCTCTTTTAATTCATCCGAAAATCAACCAAAAAATTCTTCATGTCCATTGCTGGCAAAAATGGAGAGAATGAGTGGGCCTGCTTTAGTTAATTTCCTTCTTTGGGGTGCATAATGGAGGTATCCATTGAACAATAAATGGAGAGAGGTCATGGGGCTGTTGGAGCCAAAGTGTTTGTTCAAACAAACTCTTGCGATTTTCTGTGGCATTTTTACTGTAGCTACGCGTGTAAAGAGAAGAGAGAGAGGGATGTCAGTGCCTTGCAGCGTGGGTTACACATTCTAAAATTCACACCCGATCGCGTGCACAGTACTCGGTTGACTGGTCAGAGGCGGATTTGCTGCGTCTATTCCGGTGCAGATTTCCGTGTGCCATATTTCATCATGAAATGAGTCATTTTTGACCCGTTTGAGTTAAAAGCTCGATTTCTCTCTCATGCTTGCATCAAATATCATCATATGATATATCAAATCGATCGGCAAGACGAGACGGATCCGTCTACAGTTGTGGTTTTTCCAGATTCGGCACTTTTCACCTGAAATTCGCACAAAAACATATATTAAAGTATTTTATCTCAATAAATTGGAATTATGAATATTACTTATACTTTAATCATGTTTAAGTATTTAAATTCTATATTTTGTGTACGTAAAAGGTGATGAAAAATCCTCTTATCAAATCTCCCCACACTTAAAACTTGTTTGTCCCCAAACAAAAATAGAATAAAATATAGAATTTTAAGATCAAAGAGAATTGCATGTTTAGGTTTTGTTAGAAAGATATTCATCGATTTCAAAGTTCAATTTCCACAAGAAAAGATTTTTACTCTCATCTCATCATTTATGCCTTATATCAAAAGAATTTAATTCAACATTTTAGAATCTATTTTCAAATGAAAGGTTCACAATTTCAAAAGTTTTTAGAGAAAAATGGTCTTATTCGATAAAGATGATTAAACACCACATTTTAAATCTTTTCACACCACAAATCACAAAGTTTATCATGAAAAAGCTTTAGTAAAACCCCTTGTTCAATTTTGCACAAATTGTTCCTTAAATGTAAATTGTCACTTTTTAAATCGTTCGGTACTTTAGTACTTGGTTCCTATTCGGTTTCAACTAATTCCCCCAATTGCGCTTGTTTACAATTCTTTTTTTATTTAACCGAGAGTTCCGCTGCACCGAAATACAACGAAATTACATCTCGGTGTTCTTTTTTTTTTTTTTAGATCTTTTCTTTAACAGGGAGTTTCGTTGCACCGAAATACAACGAAATTACATCCCGATATTCTCTTTTTTAGATCTCAAGTCGCAAGCGGGTCCAATCTATTTACTACCGAATCCCCATGAACAATCGAGCTCTTAAGTGCAATTTGTCAACTTTTAAATTAATGCAAAATTTACTAGAGTGGTTTAAACAAAACTTTTTAGAAATTCCGAGTAAAATAAGGGTTTAAGTTTCAAAAAATGGTGTGTCATGTAAATCGAAAATCAACCAAATTTCAATAAACTCCAATTTTGTGAATTCATTGATTAGGGTTTGAATCCCCAAAAGAATCTCTCAAAGATCGATCTTAATCAATTCTTTCAAATAAATCAATTTTGAGAGTAAAATAATTGTGGATTGATGAAAATCTTGCTTCAAAATCAATGATTTTATTTCAAATCAGTGGAGAAAAATCTTTAACATGCATGAAATTTTTAGGTTTTTTTTTTTTTTTTGTAAAGTTGAAAAGCAAGAATTTTTTTTTTTAATTATTTTTTATTTTTTTTTATTTTTTTTTGTAATTTTAGGGTGTTATCTACAAGGAAAAATGGGCCGTAAAAACCCTCCCCACACTTAGAGAAATAACTCGTCCTCGAGCGAAAAAGATTCATTCTAATAAAAATAAAGGAGAGAGATGGAGAAATACGACCTCTTGAACGAGCGCCCTTCATTTAACGTCGTTTGAGCTCAACGTTTCCCAAGGTTATCCCGCCTCGAAATGGAATGAATCGCCATTGTGAGTTGCGGCTTTTCGACCAAATCGGAGCGTTCGTCTTGAGAGAGAGAGAAGGAGATTGCTTGTTTCGTTTATTATGCGTGGAATTTCGTTTCTAGCGTGTGTCGAGATTGCCGTCAAAATCTTTATTTTTCCTCGATCTTTCACGAATGCATTTGCGCTTGGCACTTGTTGAATAGGCGTGGTAATCGATGTGAGTGCTTCGAATGTGATCGGCTTTTTCAATTTATCTACAAAAAATAGATCAATTCTTTCATTAGAAGTATCAATGTTCTTAGTAATTTGATTTGATATGAAATTAAATGGAATTGATTCACCTTTGAGAATTGGAGAGACTTTTTCTTCTTCATGTTCGTCCTTTATTTGAATTTTCGTGTCAAGATCTTGATTCGCCAATTCTTCATTTTCTTCTTTGACCTTGATTGTCGTGTCGACTTCTTCCTCGAATTTCACCACGCTTAGCTCATCGATCTCGATTATCGTCTCAATTTCTTCTTGTTTTTCAACCCTTACATCTTCACATTCGATTCTCGTTTCGTATGTGATATCCTCATCGAATCTCCCCACACTTAATTCTTTGAACTCTTCCGAATTGTCGAGCGTATACTCGCGCATTTCTTCGCCATTGTTTTTTAAAGAGCTCGAAAAAGTTTCACATTCGTTTGTTGGCTCGTGAGATTCGTGTGGAGGAAACTTACATTCTAATTTCTCGAGATTCGTCGATTCTTCGAATTGTTTGTTGAAATTTAACATCATTTCCATCATCAAATCTATTTTCGATGAAAGCTTGTTGATCGCGTCGTATCGTGATGATTCTCCTTCGTCTTGATGTTGTGTTGGTTCAGATTGAGGAAACGCGCAATGTTGTTGGTATTCGTATGGAGATTCATCGAATTGAGAAGGTTCGTATTGCATGTGATCGTGTTCTTGACCATAAAAGGTGGAATATTCATTTTGGAATTGGTACGAGTTTGGAGAGGGTTCGGCATAAGCATCGAAGTAAGGCCCTTGATGAAGAGGTTCGTTTCGAATCGGAGGTTGATAACATCTTTGCGGACGAATCTCTCCATTTTGATCGAAAAATTCGTTGTATTCGAAAAAACTTGCGTTTCGTTGAGAGTGATTTCTTTCGTTGCATAGCCTTCTTTCTCGTTCTTCTTGTTCCATCATTACCCTTCGTACAGTTCGATCGCACAATTCTTGTAGAGTTTCGTCTTGCCAATCCATCGTGAATGTACCTCGCAAAATAAGAGAAAAAGAAAGTGAATTAGAAAAAAATCAAGAATTTCAAGATTTCGAAAATACTTCAACAAAAAATCCCCGGCAGTGGCGCCATTTGATAACACGTAAAATAGGTCGTTTAAAATGTGTAATTTCAATCTTACGAATTAATCAAAACAATTTATAACAAATACTAATCAAAGTGATAAGCATAGGTTCGTTCCAAGGAAAATTTGCGTATAATCGAATTTGCAATTCAAGAATTGTTTCTATTGGTCCAGAGACTATAATATTTTGTCACAATTAAGATCTAAACTTCAAAAGGCTCTGGTCAAAATCTCACTTTCACACACACAAGTTTCGAATTTATAAAGATTATTGATCACAAGGGTATTTTAGGCACTAATCAAATTCCAGAAAAATATAGATCGCAAAACAAGATCTGAAATCTGGCATAAAGATTCACAATTTAATAATAAGAGAGAGAACAGAAGAATTTCACAGGTTTGATATTTCAGTAAAAAGTAATGAGAGAATTATAAATAGGTCCCTGGAAGATTACGAAAAGGTCCATGCAGTTTTGAGATTGAGTAACAGATTTCAAAAATTCAGATCAAATAGGAAATTGCATGAAATTGATTGATTCCAAATGTATGTTAAACTAGAGATTCAGATATAAACAGTGATGACAAACAATGAATATTATCAGATCTAAAAGTTCCTCAAACAGATCAAACAAATCAGCACCAGAATTTGAGTATTTCATAAAGGAAAAATAGGAAAAATGCAAGAAAAATTCTACAAAAATTCCACAAACTATATTTCACCGTATATAACAAAGTTCACAAAGAGATTTTGATCAGATCTAACAATTCCTAATTAAAATCCTAAACTAGAGAAAGAAGATACCGAAAAAATGATGAAATGGAGTCCAAGATTGGATCTTGGCGAGGTCCTTGCTCCGTCACGTCTTGAGAGGAATGATGGGAGTAGGAGAGAAACTTCGAGACTCGTAGAGAGTGAGGGAGGATGAAGATCCTCGAGAAGGCTTCGAAAACCGTGCTTCGACACGATCTTTTCGGCGAAAATGGCTCAAAGATGAGCAAGATGGAGCTTCGAAATGGCACTGCTGACCCTTGACGACGCCGGCTTGAGCTTTAGAGATTGGTAACTACGGTTAGGGATTTGGTTTTGGTTCGTTCTCAGAAATGGCACTGTAGACTCCTAATACTGGATTGTTCGTCGGTTTGCACAAAGGTTATGTGCGGCTTGGCTCGTCTGGACAGACTTAGGTCGTGTTGAGTCTTGGAGATTGGAATGGGGTTGAAGGGAATGCTGACTTCGAGTGTTGACTTCGAATGGAGGTCACAAGTTCTGGATTTTGCAGCAAGAACTCGAATTCTAAGTTGCTGCAAGAACTTGAAGTCGAAGTCGTAGTCGAAGTCGTGAGATCTGGAGTTGCTGCAAGAACTCGAAGTCCTGAGGTTTCTGCGAGATTTCTGCGAGTTCTGCACCGTCAGAATTTCTTCTGAATCGATCAAGATTGATCGATCGATCGTAGGGCGCGATCTCGGCGAAGATGCAAGGTTTTCGAATCGAATCGGCTCGAATCAAGATAATGAATCGAGGAGTTAAGGTCTGAATCGATCTCGAATCGAGGATGTTAGGAATTGGCTCGAATCAAGTGACAGATTGAAGCAAAGAACTATCCAGTGACAAATTTCACCCTCGAGAAGAGTCTGAATCGGTATCGAATCGAGGAATCAAGAAATCAAGACTTCAAGAAATCAAGAATTCGAGACTACGGATAGTAATCTGGTGGCAAGGAAAACGGATCGAAGATGAACCAACTGGAGAGATCGACGGCTCGAAACAGATCTGAAGATGAACGCGATGAGCTAGGCGTGATGGCTGTCGGAGAATCAACCGCTTTGATACCAATTGTAAGGATTCGATCTCGAATCCTTACGAAATCAACCTCAAACCGAATAAAATAAGATACAAGGTTGAAGCTTTAATCAATTCGAATTCGATTAATCAAAACTCAACAAGAACGGAACACAAGTTCTTACAAGAACAAACAATTACATCAATTATTATCTCCTAATTCTCTCTCCTCTCCCTATTTATAATGCGACAAGTTATAAAAGAAAATATTAACTAGACACGGTGCACCATGCACCTTGTGAACCGAAAACGAATTAGCGATTAAACCCCTCATTTATTCATAATGACCCATGTACCCTCGGGTCATGACATTTCGCCACCTACGCATCAGCGATAGAAGCCACAGCGGAGCGGAGCCGTCGAATGGGCTGCACCATTGGACCAACAAGCCATCGTGCGTCTTCTTGGCTGGGCATCGCAGTGAGGTGGGTCCGTCGCCTTCCCGGGATAGTGGGTCCCGCCAATGGGGTGGGCCGTTATCTGCATGCAGAGGCATAAGAAAATTAACAATGGAGGGGAAGAGGCTAAGACCTTACCTTCCCCCAAAAATGGAGTGAGTGACCCAAGAGGTCCAAGGGTGAGTTGAGAGAGGGGTTTTGAGTGTCTTTTATAGAAGAAAAGAGGGGGAAATAATTCGAAAAATCCAGATCTGATGTTGCAACTTTCATGGGTAGGTAGAACAATTTGCAACGAATCCAACGGTTCAAGTTTCATCCAATTCGGACATAGGACGAGGGAGAAAACCCCAAAATACCCCTGAAGATATTCCTCCAAGATCCAGATTAAATCCCTTTTAATTCATCCGAAAATCAACCAAAAAATTCTTCATGTCCATTGCTGGCAGAAATGGAGAGAAAGAGTGGGCCTGCTTTAGTTAATTTCCTTCTTTGGGGTGCGTAATGGAGGTATCCATTGAACAATAAATGGAGAGAGGTCATGGGGCTGTTGGAGCCAAAGTGTTTGTTCAAACAAACTCTTGCGATTTTCTGTGGCGTTTTTACTGTAGCTACGCGTGTAAAGAGAAGAGAGAGAGAGGGATATCAGTGCCTTGCAGCGTGGGTTACACATTCTAAAATTCACACCCGATCGCGTGCACAGTACTCGGTTGACTGGTCAGAGGCGGATTTGATGCGTCTATTCCCGTGCAGATTTCCGTGTGTCAGATTTCATCATGAAATGAGTCATTTTTGGCCCGTTTGAGTTAAAAGCTCGATTTCTCTCTCATGCTTGCATCAAATATCATCATATGATATATCAAATCGATCGGCAAGACGAGACGGATCCGTCTACAGTTGTGGTTTTTCCAGATTCGGCACTTTTCACCTGAAATTCACACAAAAACATATATTAAAGTATTTTATCTCAATAAATTGGAATTATGAATATTACTTATACTTTAATCATGTTTAAGTATTTAAATTCTATATTTTGTGTATGTAAAAGGTGATGAAAAATCCTCTTATCAGTCGTAAAAACCATTTTGATCTCATTTCAACATCGAAGAATTGACGCTTGTATAATTAGCAATTGGGCTCTCCATTTATGAAATTCCTCCGAGACCATTGAAGCTAGAAGAGTCGTTGATACGGCTTTAAAGACGAAGATTCGTCTATTCCGTTCTTTCCAAATATAATTGTTTATAAGTTGAAGAAATTATTTGTGTTTGGTAAATTAATATCTTTAATTTTTTAATACATTAACATAAAAAAAAAATGATTAGAAATATGAATATAACATACTTAGTAATATGTACAATTTTTTAAAGAGTGGTGATTTATATCCCCAGAATCCCCTAACTCAATTGATGTGTTCGCAAAGACATTAATCAGTAGTGATAAATTATGACTATTTTTGTTGTTGTATTCTAATAAGGATGGAAAAGAAAAATATTAACCATTCCACACTTCATTGATGAATTGAACATTTTTGTTAGAATTGATTACCACCATTCTTTTGTAATTAAATTTAAATTTTATAAATATGGGAAAAAAATTATCTGGATGGATCGATTTACCATTTACCATCAGTGGAACGTATGAAATTTAATAAAAATATAAAAGATAAATAAGTTAGGTTTACCACATGGTAAATCTGATATGTAGAATTTGTTATTATTAAATGTATTTAATGATTTTTTGCCAAGACAACAAGCTTTGTGGGGGATTTTAGTGGTGACAAGTATATTTTTTCTTTTTAAAATTATAGTTTTAAGAATACTAATAATTAGACTTATAAGTCACTAATGTAATTATATTTATTTTTATATTGTATTTTCTTACATAATTTTTTTCATAATTTTTTTCTTCTTGAAGTTAAAGATAGCGAAAGCTATACCTTAAGTGTTTAGTATAAATAGAAATCTGTGAATTTACAAGGCTGGTTGGTTAGGAAAATTAGTTGTAGCCCTTGAAGTTTTTTATGCTGCCAACCCCTTGCTACTCTCCATGGTTAGTTTGCCAACTTTGACCACTGCGATGCCTCGTGTATCGCTCTTCTTGCTATTATTTGTGGTGTTGCCGTTTTATCTGTGAACACCCTTCGGTTTCGTTCTTTCCGTAGCTCCCACGTAACCGCCATCCATATAGTATTCCACCTCCTTTTCTGTTCCTTGTTAAGGCTATTTATGTGGTGTGTCCATTCGTCGAACATACATGGCTCCATGTTGTCCGAGTATCCACATTTGAGTGCTCTATATACTCTTTTCCAAGTTGTTGTGGCGTATGTACAATGTAGTAGCAAGTGGTCTCTTGTTTCGGATTCCTTCGGCAAAGTGTACATTTTTGGATGTGGGGCCAGCCTTTCTTTTGTAGGATATCCGCCATGTTTATTTTGTTATGGGAAGCCACCCAGATAAAGAATCTAACTTTTAGCGGAGCCCTTGTTTTCCAGATTTGCACCTGCCATTCGTTCTTGACCCCCGGATTGGCTATGAATTTGTATGATGACCGCACGGAGTATAGAGCCCCGGGATGTTTTCATAAATATAAACTAGAGAAAAAATAATGGATATATGATAATATAGAACTCAAAATAAACATAAAATTCAAGTGAATATATATAATAATTTTTTAAAATTATATTTTAGAAAATACTAATAACATTTGATGTATTTTTTATGATGTTATGTATTAATTTAACAGTGTTAGATATTTAAATTTTTTACATTACATTTGTATTCACATTTGATTATGTAACATAAGGTGATGTGGTATTCTAAAATTGCTCAAAACTATGTGCAAAATAAATATAATCATATAAAATCAATAGTTAATTCATGATTCATATTTTGTCACATATCATAATATAATGGTTGTAATGGTTGTGCTGGCGTGGTTTGATGAGATTGCGATAGGTTTAAAATAAGGGATTAGTAAATTGATCGATGGTCCTGATGAGATCATCACAATTAATATATTCAAATAAATATGATCTTCATACCATGGTTCGTAATATCGACCGAGTTAAAAAAAACTCGGCCGAGTTGAGTCGGACTCGGACACATCCGAGACGAGTCTCCCCCGAGTATGTCGCATCCGAGTCAGCGATTTTTTTTTTTTTTTTTTTTTGGTGAGATTAGTCTATGTGCCATAGTTCGCAGCAAGCAATGAAGAAGGCATTGTCAATGCGAGTTTCCAGATCGAAGCTCAAGCTATTAGGGTGAGTTTGGGAGTTTGGGAGTTTTTCAATCATCAAAGCTCCATGGCTATGGAGAAGAGGAAGGGAAGAAGACGAGATGGGTAAATGGGGATATGAAATTTGATAGGATTGTTTGTGGCCTATTGAACTTTATAGTTTATATATTTAAAATTTATAGTAATTTTGACTTGAATTTTTTATTTAATTTATTTGACATAGCCATAGAAAATCCGGTGAAGTGAAAATATTATTTTAAGGAGAAATGATTACTTTAAACCACACTTCTAACCAAGTAATAAAAATAACAAAATTATAATGTATTCTATGTGATTAGTAATAAAATATTATATTAATAATATCATATAATTGAAAAAATCATATTAATAAAATAAACTTTTAAAAAAAAAACTTAATAGTATATATTGTTGTATACACATTAAATTTTTTTTTTGTTAATAAATACAATACATACATATAAATTCAGTTTATATTTATATATTATTCTACCGCTAAATATTATATTTTGTACATAAATTTATTTATTTCAATTTCTTTTTTAATCATTTTGTTCTAAAATAATATCCGATTCTGATTCTGACTTTCATAAATATGCTATGTACTATGTTACGTCGTAATTTGAGTTTTTATTAGTTGAATTTATTTTTATAATGTTTTTCAATTTTTTCCGATTATTTTACTACCAGTCCGATTTTTTTTTTTTACTCGCCCGAATCTGATCCGAGTCGACCGAGTTCCGAATCGACGGAACCGACCGAGTCCGAGTCCGAATCCAATATTCAGAACCATGCTTCATACGCCAAACTAGATAAAAACGGGAAGTTGTATAAACCATATGGACAATATTTATCCATATTATTCGCTATTTTCTCTCTTCATCTCATTTTCAAGCGAAAGAGAAAGAGAAGAGAAAAAATACAGATGTTATCGACAAAGAAGGGAACATTTGCGAGCACATTACAGTTCTGTGTCTGATTGTTTTCTTCTGTTGGTGTTTATTTATTTACTGAAAAATAAAATAATTTCAAAACACATTAGAGTTTCGAATTATGAAATTTGAATTTAATTCATGTTTTCTTAAAGATGTGTTATTTGTACACGTTGGTAATAATTCACATAATTCAACATTTTCTTTGCAAGAGATTATTTAGTAATGCATCAATGGCGCAAATTTGATATGCCGATACCAAATTAGGGTTTATTAAATAATGAAAATTTGCGCACCATATATATACAGCTGGATAAAAAAAAATCTCAAATGGTGGTCTATGTATATTTGCTTATTTGGATTTTTCTATTTCTCCTCCTGATCTCCATTTGTAAGAAGAAAGACAATCACACCGAGTTACTCGAAATTTCAGCCACTGGTACGCGCACTACTCTTTTTCTTACACCAAATAAATAAATAATATATTTTTTATTATGATTTTTTTTAATTGGGTTGTATGCAGGTACATTGCATGGATTTTCACCGCAGTATGCGTGCAATTTTCAAGATTTCTGAAATATTGAATAGGTTGGTGGAGGAGAAGCAAACTAATTTGGAACCCTACTGACTCAGTGTATTAATTTGGTCTGACGGTACTCTAATGACGGCGTCAAGGAGGCCGAACTAAACTAAAGAGTAAATGTACTTCTCATTTTTCCTTCTCGAATAATCATTAATTTATTTGTTTTTTTCAGAAAAGTATTCAGTTACATTTATAGAGTTTTAATGTGTTCTTTTAGGAAAGGAAAAGGAGCGTAGAAGCTGCAAATCGAGGTATCATTTTATGGGGGCTTGTATCATACACTCATTTCCTTATCATACATCCATTTTCAAGGGTATTTGGAGTAATTATCCATTTATGAATATTTAAGGTAAGATATCAAATATTTTTATTAATTAATGTTTAACTAAATTGGAATTTTTTGTTGTTCATTTAAACCAAATTTTCCATAAAAGATAAATTTTATGATACACCCTTTTTCAAATATAATTAATTGCTAAAATACCCAAAATACCCTTGTAAAAGGGTGTATGATAGAACTCCCCTCATTTTATTTGCCTTATTTTTGTTCTGATTATATTGTTTTCTGTATAATTTGCACAATTGAAGGTTAATTCGGATAAAAATGGAGTTTAATTGCACAATAGAGGGTTAATCGAACTGTAATTGGGATTAATTTGTGAAAATGCAAGGAGCAGTTTGTACCAAAAACTCAAGGATTAATTTGTTTTTATTTTTATCTGAAATATTTGACATATTTTTATTTTATTTTATATAATAGGTCAAAAGCTCAAGGATCCTGAAGAAAAAAAAGGATTGGTCACAGGTATAATTTTACTTCTCTCTCATAATTTCTTATAATTATACCAAATTTATTGATTTTGTTAATTTATTATACTACACATGCAGCATCAAGGAGTAGTTAGACAAGGCAATAAATTCAGAGAATTCTCAACATCATGATTTCCTTCGACTGGTAGGCAATTTAAAATTAATTTTTAAATAGTTGAGGGCATTTTTTATTAATTCTGAAAAAAATCAGCATTTTATGTTTGCATAACTTAACATGTTTTTTTGGGACAAAATTTATTTTAACAAAAATAGATATATTTAATAATATTAATAAGACAAAAGTGAAAATAACACTTGTCTGATCGAGATAACTCTATTAATATCGAGCGAAAAAATGCATAATGTAAACTGGTAATTTTCACCTTCTTGCATAATGAAAACTCGAAGAATCCTGCAAACTTGCTTGTCCACTTGCACAGTTTCACCTTCTCTATTTCCTCGTAATTTTCATTTCATGATTTTTCATGTATTTCTTACAATTTCTCTTTCTTTCTCTTGATTTAGGTTATCGAAGGGAAAGAGTATGCACATTCGTGAATATTCTTATCCAAACCGGTTAAGAAAATATACGAAAGATATGGGTCAGTTTGATGATTCAGTTTGATCCATATGAATTTCTATGAAAATTTTCTAAATAACTCTAGGAAGTTATTTATTTGAAGCTCAAAAATACAATTTATATTATTTATAGCTCTAATCTTGAAATATTAATTGACAGTCAAGTTCTTTCCAGTACTCGGACACTATATATTTCGATTTCAAAGATAGGAAGAATCAAATATTTGACACAAAATTTTGATTTTGAATGAACAACGAAAATATTTTTGATATTTATTACCGTTGGGACGAGTGATATGTTGTTTTTGTGTTCTCCTACCTCGGCCGTGCCTCCGCCACATATTTTACTGCTAGGTTGTTGTGTCTTGTCTTGACGACGTATATATTCTCGCGAGGGTTCTCCGTTCGGCCCGGTAGAGCTTCTTGGGCTCGTTGATTCGTTGGGACTAATTGGATGAGTTGGCCTTCTAAGTTCATCATGTGCGAGTCGATGCTGTTTTTGTAAGGGCACTCTGGGATGTCGTCATTTTTTTTTATCACGCTTACTTATAAAATAATTGATAGCGCAATAGTGTCCTCGTATTCATAGATGCTCTCCTTTGACATGTGTTGGAAGTTTACGATTTGATTGCGGAACTTCACATTCTTGCTTGGAAGGAAGAATCGTGCGAGGGTGTGAGTGAGGTCATTCCGAGTTTTGATGGAATCATCGGATATCGCATATAGTCATTGTTTTGCCTTGCCTTTAAGAGATAAAGGAAAAACAGATAAGCAAATAGAATTGTCGATATAGCACTCACTATTTACCTTGATGATGTTGGCGTGCTTGATGAAATTGGTGAGATGGAGATTTGGGTCCTTTGATGGGGTCTAAATTTAAACGTAGGGGTGGACAAACGGTTTTTTTATTTGAGAATTGCTCCAGTCAAATTCGGTTCAAGGGTGATCAAACGGTTTGTTTAATTTGAGAATTGATCCAGTCAAATTCGGTTCAAGGGTGATCAACGGTTTTTTTGATTTGAGAACTGATCCAGTCGAATTCGGTTCAAGGGTGATCAAATGGTTTTTTTTATTTGAGAATTGATCCAGTCGAATTCGGTTCAAGGGTGATCAAATGGTTTGTTTTATTTGAGAATTGATCCAGTCGAATTCAGTTCAAGAGTGATCAAACGGTTTTTTTTATTTGAGAATTGATCCAGTCGAATTCGGTTCAAGGGTGATCAAAAGGTTTTTTTTTATTTGAGAATCGAGTCGGTCGAATTCGGTTTAATCGGTTCGCTTTTCCGATTTATTTTGTTCAGTTCGGTTGAAAAAAATAATATTGTTCGGTTCGGTTCAATTTTATTTTGAAAACCGATTATACCGAACCGACACAATTACAAAATATTTTTGTGTTTTCACATTATGTTAATATAAAAAATAAAATTTTATATTAAAATATTACAAATAATATAATAAAATTATATATAATTGGTTTATATATTTTAGTTAAATAAAATTTGAAATTTATTAATATTATATTTAAATTTAAAGCTACAGAGTTTCTTATTCGATTCGTTTTTAAATCAATTTAAAATTAATTTGATTCAGTTCGATTCGATTCTTTATTATTAGTTATGTATAAGTTTATAAGAATTATTGTAATTTCATACCTCCACGTCATCAAGATGTTATGGTAATTTTGGTTTATATGGACCATACGCTTCGATTCGATTCGATTCCTTATTTAAATATGGATCATCCGATTCTATGATAATTTTGATTTATACATTTGAGCCGTCCGTTCTTTTCATGGACTAGGTCTTTGTACAACGTAATACATTACAGAATATCACTATACCTGATCACACCCTCTCCTTCTCCTATATAAGGGTGTGCAACTCCAAAGATTTTCGGCTATACACACACCCAACAAAGCCGCCAAATACAAAGTGAGCTCGGCTAGGGTTTGTACCTGCCAGAGAGAGAGAGAGAGAGAGAGAGAGAGAGAGAGATTCGAGTCAATCATCTCATTGCTAGTTTAGTTCGGTTTAATCTGAACTGAACCAAGCGAATGTCCAACCCTACTTGAAGGTCAGATGAATGTCGTGTTAATCACTGTCAAAAAAAAATGTACGTTGAGTGTGATACACAAAAATCCATGTATTGTGAGAGATTGTGGGTTCGATCCTCATTGACATCAATGGATGGAGGACATATGAGTCTTCTCCATTTATTATCAAAAAAAAAAAAAAAAAAATGTACGTAACTCGTGAATTTGTATAATAGAGAACTGGACAAATTCAATCAAGTTTTAACCGGAGAGAGAGTGGACACAACGTTTATGAAACGACATTGTTAGAAAGAACCGTTTTATTTTAAGTTTTAGCGTTACCCTCCAGTTTAAAAGTAATCCAATGGGTGGATTACTTTACTTAACAAGAATCATGAAAAATGCCAAAATTGCACCAGTTGGATTAGGATTTAAAAAGAAAAATGTAATTAAGCCGTGTCACTGTAATGTGGGTCCATACCATGTATGGAGTTCGTGTTATGTTTTTGTTTCTATCTGATATTCTACTTTCTATGAACATAATTTTGTTATATTGATCTTCTATGGCACTTCTGAATGCTTAATGTGCTGACGTGATATTTTGTTTATATATTTGAGATATATGTATTTAATAACCTATATTATTTAATTACTTACTTAATATATTTAACTTTTTCTTATAATATACAAAATTTACAAATTAGATAAATGTGATTTTTCAATATATATATATATATATATATATATATATATATATATATATATATATATATATATATATATATATATATATATATATATATATTGAGTGAATAAATAATCAATACATAATATAATAATATATTGACGAGCGTTACTAATTAGGATGATGTATGCCTTTTTAGCAATGATAAATATGACGCGTGTACAAATACACGACAAAAAACACTTTTATATATGCGTCATATTTTTTCAAAAGTATAAATTTGTCGATAACGATAACTAAATATTTATTACTTGTCATGCGTATATTAATTACCATTTAGTTTCGTGTTATTTATTTTATTATAGAATATGTTAGTCGGTAGTTTACTCTTCATGTGTTTATATTCGCTCATTATAATTTAAATCAAAATATTTAATGAAGGAATCAAGAATTGTTTTCAAACATATTTTTATTAATAAAATTATCTCATAAACAAATACCTTTTGTACAACAAAAACATGCAAATCCTCAAAAAAATTAAACAAATTTTCCACAAGCACACACATAGATGCATACACAAAAGAACAATCACACAAAATTCTAACACCACCTTTAATCCCTCTATATATACACCTCTCTCTCCCTCTCTCTCTCTCTCTCTCTCTCTTTCTCTCTCTCTCCTCCAAACTCTGATCAGCCCCTCTCCAAGCAAATGTCTCGCCTGTTTGAAAAGAGAGAGAAAAAGGATACCCGAGGCCTCCACTCGATCTTATTCATGAAGTTGAAGCTTATCTTATTACCCACAAAAGCAGACTCCATCGCTCGTCGAGCCAATCTGCACTGCAACCTCCACCATCGCCGTGAAGACAAGGTCCCTCAAACTGGCGGTGGCATCTTCGAGATGGGTCCCGTTGGTCAGACTGCCACGTCGCCTGTGTTGAGGAAGCATCGATGCTTTACTTGTCGTAAACGATTCACAATTAACGATGATATATATATGAGCAGGTATGCTGTTTTATTCAATTTTTTATGTGTATATGTTTAAATTTGGACTTAATTAGGGTTATGTTTTTTGTATTCTTTTATTTTGCTTCTTTGTCTTGTGTTTTTTCTATGTTTTTTACTGTTACTTTTTCAAAATTAGGGTGGTGTCAAGGGGTTGTGAGTGTTGAAATAATAGATGGAAAAGGGGGAAATTAAACCCTGTTATCCACCCTCAAGATTCATTTATGATTTATCAAATATATAGTACAATTTATATGCTAATTAGATACTCGTGCATGTTCCTTAAGCAGGAGCGGATCTTAGTAGGGGTTGGGAGGGACCTTGGTCCCTCAAGATTTTCGGCGAACAGTGTATATAACGCGTGATTCAGTGTATTTTGTCCTCCTTATTATAAATTACAGTGTAATTTCAGAAGATTTTTTTTATCTAGCTCCCAGAAAAAACCCGTCAAGATCTGCCACTACCCTTAAGTTTTCTTTTTATCATAACTAAGTTGTTCTTTCGCAGTGAAATGGCGTTTTGTAGTGCAGAGTGCAGATCAGATGCAATTGGAGATAACGAATTAGATGGAGCGGAATCTTCGGAGAGGCGTGCTTCTAAATAATAAAGAAGAAAGGGAGGTCATCTTTGAATAATTTCAACAATAAATAAAGAAAGAAATGAAATTTCTTTTCTTTTGTGTGTAGTATGTAACTCGTAAGATTGTATAATAAGACCAGTTATGAATTTCCTCTTGATATTTTGTTAGATTTTGCCTACTTTTTTTGTTCATCCAACATCATTGCATGCCTATTAATATTTTTATCATACTGTTATCATATATCATCAAAATAATAATTCATAAAAAAAAATCATAAAAAATATGAAAAATCAAAATTAGGCCCATTTACTAATTAAGCTCCATAAAAGCCCAAAATAGCTCAATTCTTACCCATATGCCTTATCAGGCCTGGTCTATTTGGGGGACTATATAAAAATTTGAGAAATTTGCAGTGAAGTCCTCAGATTACATAAAAATGTACAGAAGTTCCTAAATATTCTCAATAAAGAGAAATCTTAGATATATCCTTACTAAAAACTCAAATATTACCAAATTATCAAATTAATACAAATTTAACTTTATGTTGAACTTTTAATATGGGAATAATGAAATTATCATTATACTCTCACACGATAACCCCCCCCCCCCCCCCCCCCCCCCCCCCCTTCTCTCTCCCTCTCCACCACTCGATCTCCCTCTCATGTCCCTTGACGTTGACGTTGGCAAGAAGGGGTGTCTTTGTGGCAGCAATCTCCCACCCCGATATCTCGAGTACGTTATTCTAACCCTGAGTCTGGAACGCACGTGTTAAAATTTGATTCTCGATGGATTTGCATCGGAGCAATGTTGTGAATGTCGGAAGTCCTATTGGACATCGGCTAGAGACTTGATGATTTATCGAAAACTAGTCGAAAAAATAATTTTGTCTAAATCATCATATTTTCATATATAATATTATAATTTTTCAATTCACAAGAAGTAACATCACTACAAATTTAAATAAGATAACTTCAAATTCCAATTAAACTAATCCAAATCCACGCATAACATAAATATGATAATTTTAAGTCAAAAAACAATAACAAAACACATTTAAGTTCACATAAATATAAAAAAAACACACACACATAAACCAAATAAACATCCAAATTCAAATTAAAGTAAACTAAATCGTGAAATCAATTTCCTTAACATCATGATTGATTCTTCTCTGAATCAAATTTATCGTCGACAATCATCGTCACCTCGGAATCATTATTATAGTTATTATTGATGGGAATCGATCCGTCCCCGGGCCCGCACAGCGGATATGAAGGCCCGGTCCGGTTCCCAAATCTCGAGATCATGTCTCGACTTCGAGAGTACGATGCAAAGTAGGATAGACGATTACCAGCGTGAAATTGATCACGCACGAAGGGTTGATCGCTCGCATCCTCCTCTTCTCCGGTGTCACGTTGGTGACTAGTCCGTGCGTCCCATACCACACGTCTCACACCGTTTGGACACGTCTCCGGTTGTCTTCGTGCGTCACATGCCCACACACTTTCACAGCCTATTACTCGTTTACTTCTTCGGTTTGATCACAACGAATAGCCACAAAGTGCGAACTCCTCTACTCGTATCCACCGTGAGTCGTAGTACCTCGGTCGCGGATGCACCTGCCTAGACGATGCACCGGCGAACTTGCATGATCGCGTTTGATTCTCTAATCCGAGAAAACTCCTTTTCTCTTTCTCTCTTTCTCATCGCACTCTTTCAACTCTTTGATATAATGAATTATCTTGATTGAATTTCAATTGACTTCAGAATTAATTGAATTGAGGAGAGAGAGAAACATCCTATATATACTACATAGGATAAGGATGAGCCAAAAAGTAAGTATATCTACTATACAGCTTTTCACACAGAAAACTGCACACACCCTTTCAGTATTCTGTTGAAACGAAATTGTTAAATCGTTCCCACCGACTTAAAACCTTCACGAAAGTTGTAGATAATCTTATTATCTTTCCAACCCAATTTGGCCCAGCCCAATTGGAGTTCGGATGTGAAAGTTATGACGGTTTTACTAAAATTGTTTAAACTGATTTTCTGATTTTCTTAATAAAACCGTTTCTTATCAATTTAACTATGTATATCCAATATACACATGTGCATCTAATATACACATTATTTATGTCCACGAACGCGTGCGTTCGTTTATCCTTATGTGTACCATTTTACCTTTGATCCAAAACTATATTTCCTTTGAAGGAAATACAGTTTCAGGATCAACCGTAAAAGTGTACACAAGGATAAACGAATGTAGTCGTACATTCGTAGCCATATATTTCAGTTGGAAAATCCGATTTGAATGGTTCAAATTGGGTAAGATAGATAATTAGATTATCTATAACCTTCATGTAGAAATATATTTCATATGAACGAAGTATAAGTGTCGTTTCTGTGAAATACCGAAAGGGTGCAACAGTATGACATACAGTTAGTAAAACAGTCATAACTTTTGTATACGAACTCCAATTGGGCTGGGCCAAATTGGGTCGTGTAGATAATGAGATTATCTACAACTTTCGTGTTGGTTGATTTTCTGTCAGAGAAATTTATCAATTTCGTCTGGACAGAATACTGACCAGGTTCATGCAGTTTTCTGTGTGAGAGGGTGTATATTGGATATACATGCCTTTTGGCTAATCCTGATCCTATTATATATAAATAGGATTTTCTCTCTCATCTTAACCAAGCAATTCATTCAGAATTATCCAGAAAATTGTGAGACAAATTTCTAGAGAGTGAAAAAGGTGTAAAAGAGAGAAACCGTGAAAAGGTGTTTTACGGTTTAGAGAATCAATTCGATTAAGCAAGTTCACCGGTGCATCGTCTAGGCAGGTGCATCCGTGACCGAAGTCTTGCGATTCAAGGTGGATACACGTAGAGGAGCAACAACTGAGGCTCTCACGATTGTGATCGATTCGGACGAGTAGATTGAGTCGGAGACGAAATCAAGCGAATCGGCGAAGTCAACGAGCGGTGAAAGACGCGTGGTGTGGGACGCGCGTATTGTCACCAACGTGACAGGAGAAAGAAGGCAGCGATCAACCCTTCGTGTGCAATCAATTTTGCACCGGTAAAGATCTAACCTTCTATTTGCATCGTACCCTCGAAGTCGTGGCGTGATCTCGGGAATCGGGGAACCGGACCGGGCCTACATATCCGCTGCGCGGGCCCGGGGCCGGGGATATTCCCCAACATCCTTCAATTATGACATTTGAGTATACACTAATGTTGATAAAAATCATCCCAAAATGACCTAAAGTCGGACAAATATTGATAAATGTCGGGTCAATGGACCGAGTCGAACAAAATGACATGGCGTTGTCGAGTCGGCAGACTGCTGTCTTGAGACTAGTAAGTAACTAGTTGATGAGTAATTGTGACTTATGCAACACCGCATGGGAGAATGACTACAATAGCACGAATAGTGGAACATGATTTGAAAAAGAGTGGTTTTTCCGCTTATGGAAGCAAAGGGAGAAGGATCGGAGCCCGATTTATGATTTCCTATATATATTTTATCGAGAAGAACACTAAAAAACCTAGTGATTTTTTCTTCGCTACTCGTAACATGGAACACGACCTTAGCTGACAAATTTGTCTTCCTAATAGCAGGATGTGGTGTCCAATGAAGAGGAATGAAATTGTTTATCATGATGTTTTGGACGACAATACATACAAGTCGGTCCCGACATTTTGGATGGTCTAGTCCGAATTTGTAACCGCTACTCATATCACTAGTTGTAATTGTAATATTATCAAAATAAAAAAAAATACTCCTAAAAAAGTGAAAATAAAAAATTATCAACAAAATAATTTAATATGCGGTTATTTCAGAAAAATATTCAAAATATCATGTCGAGGTAATTGTTTTTAATTTGTCATTATTATATTTTTTTCTTCAAAACTATCAAACGCATTATGGACAATATTTATTTTTATTATAATAGATAAAATAATATCTTGTAATAATTAGGCAATACTTGTACAAATTTTAGATGAAAATATTTGATATTTCAAGCTTTATAAAATATCTTTATAGTTATGATATAATTATTGTATTATTAACAAGTATTAAAAATACAAATAAATCATAGAAAATCTTTAAAATTAAAAATAACAAAAAAATAATTAGTTGGATCTTGAACTCATGACTTATCGAGTCACAATTAAACCAATTACCGATTGTGATTTATCATATTTATGATTTAAATCCAACATAGTGTACATATTAAATCTTTAAAACGTGCTTCCCGCGCCCTTGAACTTGTTGGGCTTGTCCCGGAATCGGTCGTGGATACACAATTAGCAGTAAAGAATTTGTTAAATAACAGGTATCTATTTGCAAAATTTGATAGTTTTCTTTTCTTTTGGGTCAATGAGTTTTTGAAATTTGAACTTGTTCTTAATTTTATGTTATTTGAATTTCCATGCCCATTTGCAGAAAAAGAACTCAAAGCCGGAATTGATTTTGGTACCAGTGTCGGTACCGGGAGGCTGCTGCCTCAGACCGATTAAAACAAAGACGAAAACTTGTCAGAGTCCACTTTTTGTTCGTACACGTCTCTCTTCTTGATTCTGCTCTTTAAGGTTAGTTCGTACCAATAGTTAAATTACATGTGTCCCTTAAAATGTTAGTTCGTACCGATGGCCATCACAGGAGTGAAGCTCCGTTGCCGAGCTCCGTAAAGGTCCTCATCATTTCATCATTGCTCATGAACCGGAGGCGAAGCTCCATCACTTGGTTGCTCCAGATAATGTGGTGAGAAATGTGATATTGGATCTGATAAAACAAATTATAGTAAAACGGTACATTCGGATATTAATAAAGAATAAAATATATTAATTAATAATATACAAATATAACGTACATACAAAATCAACATGTAATAAAATATAATACTAAATCGAAACAGTTTATCCGGATCGCGTGAATGCTGCGTCAATCTGTGCGGACAGTTGGAAATGCACCAAGATAATTCGGGGATGTCGTCTTTTAGAACACGATCATGAAAGCGACAGATGATAGCCGTTTTCAACATCCAACTTGAAATAGTATATCGTTTATATAATAATATATTGAGATATACGTAGGGGGTTATTTGAGAGTATGTAACTATATTAGTCTTGGATATTGTGAGTATATGACTTCTCTCTAATCTGTATTCTGTGTATAGCTATCATCAAGTTGAATGGTCTATGTGTCTTATATATAATGCAATAATGCAATTGATCGCTAGTCATCGCGTATCCGAAAAGTTCGATGTATGTTCACGTACTATCTTTTCAATTGGATATTATGTATGTATATACCAGGTATGTACTATTTCTTTATATCCTAAAAGTAGTAATGTATATATTTCAAATTCGGTCCCGAGTCATCGAGCAAACGTGATGTTGGTCTGTATACACAATTTATGCACCGTCTCTGTTTTTTTTAATGTATGTTGTTTATAACTTGTGTTTTTTTTTTTTTCAATTGTTATTCGGTAACTTATGTCGAGAAATTCAATCATATTCTCCCATCTAGATTTGTCGAATTCGTCATTTGTAATTTTTCAATTTGGTCCATGTTTGAATCTATTTACAGACCTGTTTAATAAAAATAAAACAGAACAACAATAATGTTTTGTGTATAGGAATACCAGTTGCAAATATACAATCAGATCCCAAAATACAACTGGTATTTATTTCCCGACTATTTAATGGAGAGAAAAAAAATGTGAACACTATGCCCAATTTTACTTTTTCGTCAGCATATCCATTGAATATAATTTCGACAAATTATTCAAGCAAGCTATCTTTATAGGAGTTGTTCGGGCGAATTGACGAATAACTGTAAATCAAGACAAAAGGAACAACAAATAAAATAATAAAATAAATAAATAAATATGACGAAAGAGACAACAAATTATAAAAGATAATCAGACAAATATGATTTTTAATGTACCGATACTATTTCATTTATTGGCTATTATGAAATTAATTCGCTTTATACTTTTTTAATATAATTATGTATAATATTATTTTTGAATATCGACATCCATATATATAAGTTCGCCTCGAGTCTTTGAAAACACACGACCGAGCATTACCTAAGTCGGTGCCAACAATATTGATCAATTTCATTGTGGGAGTATACGTCGATTCGATTACTCTCGTAATGAATATTTCAATTGAACCACCGTCGATTGGTTCTGCCCCGGCATTTCTTAGTAAGAAAGCGGCTCTTCTACTCGAGTAGTCGCAAAAAAGCCAGTGAATAAGAGAAGAAGATTCCCTTGTTCACCAGAGAAAAAAAAGAAAAAAAGGAGTTCTTGCTCGCTAGGTTTAGATTGAGTTTGTTTGATATCTATACTATATACTAATTCAAGGGGATTTGCAGCCTCCTGGTGCAGCCACGTCATCAGGGGCCTTTTCGTAAAAAAAAATATTTTTTTTACATTTTGGTCCTTTTTTATTTACAAATTGGTCCTTTTTCGAAAAAAATTTACATTTTGGTCCTTTATATTTGCATTTTGGCCCTTCGAAGTTATGAAATTTACATTTTAGTCCAGGGGCCTCAAATTGGTCCTATTTTTTTAAAAAAATTATATTTTGGTCCTTTTTTCACATTTTGGTCCTTTATATTTGCATTTTGGTCCTTCGAAGTTTTAAAATTTACATTTTGGTCCTTTATTATTTTTCTTGCCTGGTGCAGCCACGTCACCAGGGGCCTATTTGTAAAAAAAATATTATTTTTACATTTTGGTCCTTTTTTATTTACAAATTGGTCCTTTTTACGAAAAAAATTACATTTTGGTCCTTTTGTTTTTACATTTTGATCCTTTATATTTGCATTTTGGCCCTTCGAAGTTTTGAAATTTACATTTAGTCCAGGGGCCTCAAATTTGTCCTATTTTTGAAAAAAAATTATATTTTGGTCCTTTTTTCACATTTTGGTCCTTTATATTTGCATTTTGGTCCTTCGAAGTTTTTAAATTTACATTTTGGTCCTTTATTATTTTTCTTGCCTGGTGCAGCCACGTCACCAGGGGCCTATTTGTAAAAAAAAAAAAAATTTCATTTTGGTCCTTTTTTATTTACAAATTGGTCCTTTTTTCGAAAAAAAATTACAATTTGGTCCTTTTTTTTACATTTTGGTCCTTTATATTTGCATTTTGGCCCTTCGAAGTTTTGAAATTTATATTTTAGTCCAGGGGCCTCAAATTGGTCCTATTTTTTAAAAAAAATTATATTTTGGTCCTTTTTCCACATTTTGGTCCTTTATATTTGCATTTTGGTCCTTCGAAGTTTTAAAATTTACATTTTGGTTCTTTATTATTTTTCTTGAAAAACTAAAATAAAATTATAATAAGTTGAACAATATTAATAAAAGAACATCTTGCAAATATTTAAAAATAAAATATCACAAAACTATTAAAAAATACATAAAAAGAAAACTAAAATAAAAAATAGGTGTTTAAATAGATATTTTCTATGAATATATTTGCAAGATGTTTATTTATTATCATTTAATGTTAGTTTTTTTATGAATAAAGAATGTAATATTAAAATTATATAAACAAAAATATGTAATAATTAAAATTTTTTTAAATCACTACGTGTTAAGAAGTGTTTATGAATTTTCTTAAAATTAATAAAAAATAACAAAAATAAGTTTTAATTATTACATATGAGATTTGGAGGGTATTTTGGGAAAAAAAAAATTAATATCATCCATAAGGAGTATTTTAAAATAAAAGTTTGGTAAAGAGTTTTTTTTTTTTGGAGTTTACGAAAAGATAGAGAATTTTTTATAATATCCAAAAAAAATTAGGGGGTCAAAAATATACCAAATCATGGATGTGCGAATAATCATGACATAATTTAAATTAAAGGTTCGAACGAAACGGTTAGCGATGACATCGTCAAACTTTGTTGTTGGCTGACCACACAAAGGACGAAAAATATTTTTGCTAAATATGTAGCGAAATTAAGGATTTGTGAAATTAAAAACACTCTTTTTTTCAGCAATGTTTTCTGAACTATTATGTTCTTAATAAATTTCATGACGACTCATTCGTTCTTTTTCCTTATTTTACTTATGAAGTATAAAATATAGATAATTTTTTTAGCAATAACCGTTTGAATTATTCAAGAAATCCGGCTCTTAAAATATTCAAACGATTTTTGCTACAAAATTTCACTCGCACACAACACACTAAATTACACATATAATAATGATTACAAAAAGAAAGTCACATACACAAAATGAACAACAATTTTTTTCAACTACATTACTTATAAACCCGAACAGCGGGGGTAATGCTAGTGTTTATTAAAGAAGTATCTTAGTCAATAAAACTTAAATTGCTTATTTTAATTAGTTTTAATATTTATCAAATTTGATTTTATATAAATTTTAGTAAAAATAAATCCGATATTAATTATGTTTTATAAAAATAAATACGATATTAATAATTTAAATGAAATAAATATGTTAATATGAATTTAGTAGGATATTTGAAACAAATTTCCTTAAAAATAAAAGACCATTATGTTGAATTTTTGTTTTTTACCAAGTATGACTTGGTGGCTTTTGAGAGGTTTAATGGGCGTATTTGACCTTGAAACCGTCTTTGTTCCTGCCATCTGCGTGTTTCCTTGATTTTTTCATGCTGGCCTCTCAATATTGAGATATTTAAAGTAGGATATTACGGGTCAAATGTGTTCAGGAAATCAAATCCAAAAAATCTGCTAAGAGTACTCGATTTGGTACACACTAATAAACCATGAACATGATCTTGAAAAAGAACAAATTATCTTTGGCATATTAAATAAACTAGAAATATTTCTCGCGCTTCGCTGCGATATTTCAAAATCTTTTATGATCATAAAATAATAATTTTATCTAAAACGTTATAAGTACAAATCAAACTTTTCAATTTTATCCAAATGTTAATTAAAAAAAAAACTCTGATATTAAATAGTCTCACAAGTATTACGTAATAAATACAAACTTTTTTCCTCCTAAAAGCATATCATATGTAACAAAAAAAAATTCAAATGTTTTATTTAGAATATCAGATATGTGAAATAAAATAAAATTCTAAAAAAGGCAAACAAAAAAACATAAAAGACGCAACTCGGTACCAATCAAAACTGTTATAATAAGCACAAAAAACGCAGCTTGGTACATAGACGCGTAAAAGACGCAGCTTGGTAAAAAAAAATATATCAAAGACGCAGCTTGGTAAAAAAAAATATATCTGTGAACAGTAAAAACATGAACAGGAAATTCAGTGAACAGTAAAAATTCATAATGAACAGTATGCTGAAGAGGATGAACAGTAGTGGGTGACGTGGCCTCCTGGTTTGGCTCCAAAGTGGTGTAAATTTAATGGGAGGGGTAAATCATGAACATGTCTCAAATCGTGTATTTAAAATATTAATGCATTGCAATATAATTGTTCGTGTAAAAAAAAATTAACATATTATTGTTTACGTGTCCAAGATTAAATATAAACTAATACAAATTCGTAAGAAGTTTTAACTAGTTAAAAAAAAATAGATATCAATTTTTATTTCCGATATTTGAAGTGTCAGATTACAAGTTTTTTTTTCTCAGAAAATATTTATGCATAAATAAAAAATGACATGCTCATGGACATCAATTCTACATTATACTTTAGCATTAAACAAATTATGATTCTTTCATCGACAATTATGTTTCAACAATTTAAAAGTTTAATAAATTGTCAACTTTGTAACTTTTTATACAAATAAATAATTGATGTCTCGATAATTTTGTAATCTAGGATTTGCTTAGTATCGTTGTTGTTTTACGTGTTTTTGTATTTTTAAACAAAAAATGGCACCGATTAATTAGTTTCATTTTCATTTAATTCAAATAAAAATAATAATAGAAGAGTCTGAAAATGAGAAAAATGGGTTCCTCTTTTTCTTTTTCATTTTTTGAAATCAAATACACTAGTGATTGGAATAATATTTATATTAGTGTCAAACATAATGTATTGATATCGAAAATAATAGTTGGATAACAAAAAATATATTGACCTCGAACAAAATATTAACACTCAAAACATTAAATTGGCATTGATTACATAAAATATCGTGCATTGACACGATACATTAAGTTATGAAAGTATTATCTTGGCAATTACAATGATATTTTTTTTGATAATAAAATTAATGATATATTAATGCCCGAAATGAATTATTACGACTGAACATAGTATATTGATATTAATATTATGTATTTGATTTAAATTGGTATATTGCCACGACTGGCATGTTAACATTAAAAATTATATTTAAAATAATATTATATATCGTTACTCAAAATGGTGCATTGATACTAAAATCGATATGTTGATACACGAAAAAACAATATATTCCACTACAAATATTATCACTAAAGATAATATATGAATGATGAAATGAATATCGAAAATAGTATAATGTATGCCACTACTGGACATATATAACATTGAAAATAATTTTTTTGTCATTGAAAATTATATATGATGCCAAAAAAAAAATATGTATTTAAAAGAATAATATATATTGCACAAAAGATGCATATTGATACTATAGAATTATATTATGTCATTGAAATTAATTGATATGTGTATTTAAAAATAACAAATTTTCGCTTATGAGTGTATAAAGTTAGCACATCATTTTTTCTGTATTGAAATTAATCGATGTGTACATTTAATACATTTCGAAATATCATAACTACGGTTAAGAAGTTTAAAATATTTAAAAAAATTCAGGAGGTAAAAATTGAAAAGTTTCAATATTTAAAGAGGTAATTTTAATTTGTCCCCTTTAAAAAAACGATATAATTAAAAATACAATTACGGGTACGCTCTGGTGTACACTAATTGTATTTTTCATATTGAATGAATTAATGTTGATTTCCGTGGGCTGATTCTCGTCCACGTTCAATGTACCCCGCGATCGTACGTTGCACATGTCGCGCACGTTTTTCCAGCAGTAAAATAGGTAATAAAAGGCTAATTCTTTAACTACGTGATATATCGTGCATCCAGTAATTAAATAATTAAATAATTAATCAATGCTGCATTAATTTGAGCTTTGGTACGCGCTTATAAATTGTTTTTGTCGTAAATACTCTAAAGTCATATCTCTTACAGTTGATATCGAAAAACCCCTTTTGCTGGTCGCGTTTTTGGTCTTCAAATTTTAAATTTTTGACTGGTGAGTTGGGTTCTTTTTCAAAGATTGTCTGGTTTTTGTTTGATTTGGTGAGAAATTGAATGCGTTTTGGGTTTTAGGTCGAGCTGTGGTGCGTTAATTTTGTCAAATAGTTTGTTTCTGTGCTTATTTGGGGCTTCATTGAAGAGGGTTTTGGTTGGTCGATTGGAAATTTTTTAGTTGGGTGCTGAAATCGCAAGATTGGGAAATTTGGGGATAAATTGGGTGATAAGAAAAATGTAGCTCTAATTACTCCGTTTAGATCTACTTTCTTCAGTTTCTCATCGATTCACTTTAGTCTATTTAATTGACAAATTTTAGTTTCCCTGTGCAGAACAAAATGGAGCTTTGGGTCTTTTCTTACGGATCACTCATATGGAATCCTGGTTTCGATTTTGAGGAGAGACACATTGGATTCATCAAGGGTTACAGACGGGTTTTCGATCTTGGTACAATCTCTCTTTCTTCTTTGCAAATACCGAAACTTCCAGCAAATTTTAAATTGACACAAATTATTGAATTCTTTTTAGCTTGCATCGATCATAGAGGTACACCAGAGAAACCAGCTCGCACTTGCACTTTAGAACCAAAAAATGGAGAACTTTGTGTAAGTTTCAATTTTTTTCAATAATTCAGATATTCTCTCAATTTCTCAAAACTTAAAAGAAATATTCTTTACTTTAATTGTGTCTAATAGTGGGGAGCTGCGTATTGTGTTAGAGGAAACTCTGAACGACAACAAGAAGCAATGCGGGTATTTTTGAAATTATAAAAACTTTTGGTTTAATTCGTAACACTAACATTTGAAATCCCAATCTTCTTTTGTAGTACTTGGAAAGTAGAGAATGCGAGTATGACCTAAAATCATTTGTGGAATTTTACAAGGTCTGTTCTGTAAAATTACATAACTTGAATTTTAATTTAATTCCGATTTTATAATTTCGAACACATGAATTAATATTCGTGATACTTTTTTAATACAGGAAGGAGACTCGCTAAAACCGGCAGTAGCTAAAGTTTTAGTGTAAGATTATCATATATCTTACTTTTTTGTTTTTTACATTTAGACCCCTCAAATAATATTTATATGAAAATTCAATTTGCTTATTGTAATTCTTTTTACAGATTTATGTCCACACCTGACAAAATTGGCAATAAATATTACTTGGGTCCAGCTCCTTTACACGAAATGGCAATGTAAGTTTTTTCGTAAATTTGTATTTTTTGAGGGTTATTTCTGATATATTTGTTTTTTATTTTGGTTTAGACAAATCGCTACTGCTAGTGGACCATGTGGAAACAACAGAGACTATTTGTTCAAACTAGAGATAGCATTATCAAGTATAGGTAATAATTGCATTATGTACACTTCTAAAAACTGGAATTATCATATTTACCCTTCGAAAAATAAAAAATAAATCTTATTTACCTTTTAAAAAATCTCCATTGCCGTATTTGCTCTTTCAGAACGTATTTTAATTTGCTTTTAAACATGAATATTTAAGTTAATACCAAAATATATTTCATTATATATTATCTCGAATAATATGAATTTATGGATAATAATGATGGATTAAAAAAATTATGCAGGCCATGCAGATGATTATGTGAAAAATCTGGCGAAGGAGGTTAGGAAATATCTAAAAATATCTGAAGGGAATCTTTCTCCAAATAATTACATGTTGCCTTCCAAATTGCGCCTTCTAGAAACTCCTGTCGCGGTGGATTCCTGAGAAGAGTTTCATTCTTTTTTGAGGATTGAACAATTCGATTTGAGATTCTTGTGAGGCTCACGTTTGTTGAGAGAGAGAGAATGAGAAACTTCAGACATTTGAGTTTGTTTACGAGAAGTCGAGAGATTATTGTTGTGATAATTTCAAGGTTTAATTTAAATAATCTACTTATATTTTATATAGTAAATGGTTTCACATTATCAATAATCTGCCCTGGAGAAATTGACACCAAGATTTTATTTTTTTTGCTTCAAACGATTCACTTTTTTTTTTATTTGAAATACTGATTTTGATCTCTACTGATTTTGATTTTATTGTTGAAAATAACATTTTAATATCAATATATTATTTATTATAATATTTAATATGTATGTATTATTTATTATAATATTATAATATTATGTATTATTTATTTTTTAACATTTTTTATAATAGTTTAATATTAACTATTATTTATTAAATTATAAAGATTTATAAAATAAAATTATGGGGTATAATAGTCATTTTTAAAAACATAACAAAAAGGATAGAGAGTTTTTTAGGAAATCTAAAAAAATTAGGGGGTTTTTGAAAAAAACAAAAAATATAAGAGATTTTTGAGGAAATCTAAAATAAAAAAAGATAAGAGGATTTTCCAAAAAGACAGAGGACTTTTCATAAAAATTAGGGGATTTTTGAAGAATTCCCCTTTAAAAATACTCTTGATTGATATTTGATTGATATGTTAAGGTTTTTTGGTACACAATTGTAATTGCGTCTTTAAATTAAAAGCAAATGTACTTATTTACCCTCATAAATTCCAAAATAACTTATTCACCCTTCTCAAATATCACATCTACCAAAAGTTAAAACTTTCCCAATTTTTTTATTGAAATACCGTTCTTTACTTTCGTGTTGATTTGCAAATTTGTTCGCCCATTATTGGAAGCATTTAATTATTATGGATTTACCTAATTTTCATATACGGGGCCAATATTAACAACCACTTCAATGGGGCCATTTGATTTGTGAGAAACTCAAAATAGGGTCTGTTTTAACTCAAAATACATAAATCATTATATTGTTTCTTTTTTATTTGGGTTTTTTTTCCTTCTTTTAACTGAATTATCGATTTCATGTTCAACAGTTTGCTAAGGTTCGTCTCTATTAATATGTCAGGAAAGACATTTTGCTAAATGCTGAGGATTTATATTTGATATGCTCTGTTTTACTAAAAAGCCTACCATTGTTCGATGATTTGCAGATTTTTTTTTACTTCTCTTCTTATTCTTCATTTTTTTTTTTGTTGAAGGACTTGCTATCGAATTTTTAACTTTTGAATTATATTCTAATTTGATTATTTTTTAGGATTATTTTATATTTTTCAACATTTTCATTCTACATTCTTTTAGTTGTAATTAATTTAACAATATTGTTAGGTTTAATTTTCATTTATATTACTATTTTTCAACATTCCCTTATATTGGTATATACCAAGGTTTAATTTTCTTCATAGACTGGTATTACAATACTTTCGCGGTTTTTGAATTTTCTTTCTTCTAGGTTTAAATTGGAATTTATTATGTTAACGACCTTAATTGAATCATTGCATATACTTTATGGTTTAATTTTTTCAATGATAATTTTGTAATCATAGGATTTCATAACAAATATATTTGTTTAATTCAAAGTATTATAATTTGACACATATAATCCATATTCTTAACATCAAATTACATGAGTTACTTTTGGAAATGGCATCGTTGAGTTACAAAAGACCAAGATTCGAGCTGAAAAATGGAAGACTATGAAATTATTTTATGGATAAGGCAATTGATGAATAATATTATATAAATTCTGATCTGTATCTCTATAAAATTGAAGTTCATATCTAATTTATTGGAGCAAACAATAATTCAGAAATGTTTATATTTACAAAGATGTTGTCTTCAATTGCAAATTTTAATATGTTAAATTCCAAAAACATAAACCGGTGCGGATATATATTTCATATTTGAGTGTGTTCAATATTAAACTATTAGTATTTTAAATACATATTATGAATTGTGAAAAGGATGAATTATTTATGAAGTAAAAAAAAAAAAAAATCACATTTATTTGATCAAATTTAAAATGTCCGAAAAAGTATAACATCTCATTGAAAATATGAAACGAACTTGATTTATTGACCTAAGTTGCTAAGTTAAATTGCCTAACTTTGTCTGATTCACTCACTTTGTTATAATATTAGCCAAATTTAAATTGGGACGATGAAAAGGGGAAGACAAAGGCAAACAACGAATTCTTCTCTTGGCCTAATATCCCGTGCTCTTTGTTTCCTTTCGCGACGAGTACATGAAATACCATCTTCAAATTTGCAAGATGCATAAACCTGTTTATGTATCTACTTATTTACCGATACATAAACCATAAAATTGACGCATTCGTGTTGACATGAATAACGTGTGCTCAATACATAAAACACGATCAATTTTGTCTATAATAATATAATTGCGATTTTCTCCAATTTCTTAGTATCAATATACCAACACCAACACAGGTGAATACTTCATTTTTTTTTCTTATCATTCAATTTTTCTAAATTTGTCTTCGATTCATCATTTTTAACATTCATTTTTAATGATGAGTTCATGCTAAATCCCTTTTGATCACAATTTCTTTTCTTTCTTTTATGTACGGAAAAAATATTTGACATAAATTCATTTTGACAACACTTTCTTTCACTATATACAAATCTGACATTTGAAATCCGTGTTTTTCATAACCAAATATTGGGTTGTTTATTATGTTACGTAGATACTTCAAAAATCAAGCGATATCGTATCAAATGTCATGTCGGATATCGATACTCGAGATATTCAAATATTTTATTATAAAATAATAACATATATATGTCAATACTTGTCGCATACTTATAATTTGTTTATAACCAAGATTCTAAATTTTATCATTTGAAATCCTAGATTTAGCTCTTAAAAATCCGAGATTTATAATCCAGATTATCTGCAATCCGGGACTCGGTTCAATAATCCGGAATTCTGAATACGGTTCTATTTATTTGCTTCTTTTCCCTATTCCTCCGAAGATAGAGGTTGGGACCTAATCCGCCATGGATAAAGCTCGATCTTAACTGGAACTATCATCATCGGCGTCACCTAAAATGGTGACATTGTGCTTGACACCAACTCCAGGAACAATACTGGTATGTATCTTTCTTTCTCTAGTCATCGTTTTTCATATAAATCTCAGGCCTTGCACTTCATGCTCTATATAAACTATAAATAGGCGTTTTTAGGTTATGGTTTGAGATTTATAACTATTTTCTCTCTTGATTTTTGATCAATTTTGAGGGATGTACGTGGCTAATCGAGCATCAGACAAGATTACAGAGATGACCGATAATGTTTACATCTAAAGATCTGGATCTGTGAGTATTACTGACCTAATTAATTCGATTTTTGCTCTATTAATTTATTCAAATCTTTGCATCTAAAAAATATAGTTCGGCTAAAATTAGAACATTTAATCTGAACCTTAGTCTAAAATTAGAACATTTAAGCTGAACCTTAGTCTAAAATTAGAACATTTAAGCTGAACCTTAGTCTTCATGAGGTAAACAAATTCTTAAAAATGATCATATAATTTGCAAAGTACAAATGTCCTGATTCTTGGCAAACCGGATAAGGTTTCGAGTTTGCCGTAAAAATGGACATAAATCAAATTTATGGTATTTAGGTGGGCTTTTTACAAGTTTTGACTGTCCATAAATAACCACGACACACATATTGCCACTAAAAACAGTATCGCAATATTTATATGAAAACTAAAAATCGCTTAATTATTGTAGTTATTTTTTTTATATTCTGATTTGATTATTTTGTAGGATTAATTTGTATTTTTCAACATTTTCATGCTACATTTTGTTTAATTGTAATTAATTTAACAATAATTGTAGTTACTATTTCAACATTCCTTTATATTGGGATATACCAAGGTTTAATTTTCTTCATAGACTGGTTATACTTTCGGGGTTTTTGAATTTTCTTTCTTCTAGGTTTAAATTGGAATTTATTATGTTAACGGCCTTAATTGAATCATTGCATATATTTTATGGTTTAATTTTTTCAATGATAATTTTGTAATCATTGGATTTCATAACAAATATTTTGGTTTAATTCAATGTATTTTACTTTGACACATATAATCCATATTATTAACATCAAATTACATGGAGTTACTTTTGGAAAGGGCAAATTTTATATGTGAGTTACAAAAGATATGCATGAAGTGATATTATGCAAGTAGACCAAGATTCGAGCTGAAAAATGGAAGACTTATTTTATATTTTATATTTCATGTAAGAATATGAAATTATTTTATGGATAAGGCAATTAATTAATAATATTATATAAATTCTGATATTTATCTCTATAAAATTGAAATTCATATTCATATCTAATTTATTGGAGCAAACAATAATTCAGAAATATTTATATTTGCAAAGATATTGTCTTTAATTGCAAATTTTAATATGTTATATTCTAAAAACATAAACCGGTGTGGATATATATTTCATATTTGAGTGTGTTAAATATTAAACTAATAGTATTTTAAATACATATTGTGAAACATGAAAGGATAAATTATTTATGGAGTTAAAAAAAATCACATTAATTTGATCAAATTTAAAATGTCCCAAAAAATAGAACATCTGATTGCAAATGTGAAAAGAACTTGTTTTCTTGACCTAAGTTGAATTGCCTTACCTCTGTGTGATGCATCTAATTTGTTATAATATTGGCTAAATTTAAATTGGAAGGACGATGAAAAGGTAGAGTTTGGTGCAAACAAGGAATTCTTCTCTTGGCCTAATAGCCCGGGCTCTTCGTTTCCTTTCGCGACGAGTACATGAAATACCATCTTCAAATTTGCAAGATGCATAAATTATTTATATATCTACTTATTTGCCGATACACGAACCATAAAATTGACGCATTCGAGTTGACTGAAATCGTGTGTGTTCATTACATAAAACACGATCAACTTTGTCTATAATAATATAATTATGATTTTCTCCAATTTCTTAGTATCAATATACCAACACCAACACAGGTCAAATACTTCATTTTTTTTCTTATCATTCAATTTTCTAAATTTCTCTTTCCTGTAGTGCTCTAATTTCCCACTTGAAATGCTTCATTATATATTAGGTCTTCTTCAATTCATCATTTTTAACATTCATTTTTAATGATGAGTTCATGCTAAATCCCTTTTGATCACACTTTCTTTTCTTTCTCTTATGTACGAGGAAAATAATATTCTGACATTAGAAATTCATTTTGACAACACTTTCTTTCACTATGTACAAATCTGACATTTGAAAGTCGTGTTTTTCATAACCAGATATTGGGTTGTTTATGACCGAGATTCCAAATCTTGTCATTTGAAATCCTAGATTTAGCTCTTGAAAAACCAAGAATTATAATCTGGATTATCTGCAATCCTGGACTAGGTTCAATATAATCCGGAACTGTGAATACGACTTCTATTTATTTGCTTATTGTCCCTCTTGCTCTGAAGCTACGGGTTGGGACCTAATCCACCATGGATAAAGCTCGATCTTGACATGCCAATTTCTGCTGGAACTATCATCACCGGCATCACCTAAAATGGTGACATCGGGCTTGGCACCGACTCCAGTTCCAATACCGGTACGTATTTTTCTTTCTCCAGTTTGATATAAATAGGCGTTTTTACGTTATGATTTGAGATTTATAGCTTATTTATCTCTTGATTTTTGATCGATTTTGAGGGATGTGTGTGGCTAATCGAGCATCAGACTAGATTACGTAGATGACTGACAATATTTGCATCTAAAGATCTGGATCTATGAGTATTACTAACTTAATTTATTCGACTTTCGTTCTATTAATTCACTCAAATCTTTGCATCTAAAAATATTGTTCTGTTAAAATTAGAACATTTAAGCTGAACCTAAGTCTTCGTAAGGAAAACAAATTCTTAAAAAGGATCTTATAATTGGCAAAGTACAAATGTCCTAATTCTTGGCAAACGGGATAAGGCTTCGAATTTGCCGTAAAAATCGACATAAATGAAATTTATGGTATTTAGGTGGGCTTTTTACAAATTTTGACTGCCCATGAATAACCATGGTCCATGACACATATATTACCACTAAAAATAGCATGACAATATTTATATGAAAACTATAAATAGCATGACAGTATCTTTTTACAGATTTATGCCCACACTGAATAAAATTCGGAACAAATACTATTTGGGTCATTTCACTTTTCACGAAATGGCAATGTATATAAATTTATATATTTTGAGGGTGATTCCCGACAAACTTACGATCCTTTTCGGCTCGGACTAATTGATACTACTAGTGGACCATGTCGAAACAATTGAGAAAATTCATACAAAATAGATCTAGCATTGTCAAGTATAAGTAATAATTGATAATAATTTTACTCTTGCAAAAAATAAAATATAGTATTCACCCTTTCAAAAATTTACGAGTCATATTTAACACTTTCAGAAGTAACTAATTATTAAAAACATATTCAAATTGTGGACTTGTAGTTAATCGGACGACTTTAAACTTTTCGAGTAAGTATGATATTTGATATTTTTAATTTGTAGAAGGGTAAATTTGTAAACACCCCGAATATATAATAAATTATATGTCATTACATATTATCTCAAATAATTTGAAGGTTTATTTTAAATAATTCACTTATCTTTTATATAGTAAAACTCTTTCTCATTATCGTTAATCCGCCGTATAGAAATTGACTCCAAATTTTTTTTTTCTACAAATGATTCACTTGTTTTTATTTGGATTACTAATTCAGATCATTCTAAATTATAATTTTTTGACCTATAATTCAATATGATTAATTTTTTGTACTTTTTCCCAACCAAGCTTAGGTGTAGAAATTTGTTTTTTATATGTTTCGAAGAACTTTTTTTGAGTGATTTATATGTTTTGAGGAACCTTTCTCGAGTGATTTAAATGGGCTGGAGAATATTGAACTAAACTAAGAAGATCAAAATTGTATAATATTGCATAACGTTGTGAAAGAAAGAAAGAAACTACAAGGAGTGTGTAAAAATAAAAATAAAAATAAAAATAAGGAGAATAAAACCAATTATTAAATTTAAATAAATACGAAGGAACAAAAATATACAACCAAAATTAATCTAAACTGAGGTTGTGTCGTGACAATTTTTTTTCTTTCTAAATACATGAAAAACATTAGACACAGATTTATCATGTCATTTGTATCTTAAGAGAATTTGGATCATTCTGTTAGTTACATTTCCTTCCTCATCCAAAAGTAGTTCACGAGCCTTCGTGCTTTAAAATAACAAAGCATGCTCAATTGGGGAAAAAATCCAAAAAAAAAGTTAAAATTTTTGTATTGATGCTCTTTTTTTTTGAAAATAAAGAAGCGGAGCTTCTTTTTGATATATTAATGCAAGTTTAATACATCGTTTTAATTTTACATAATCATGTAAAAAGAAACCTAGTCTAGCGACCAAAAAATAAATAAAAGACATTTCCTAGGTAATAAACGTTATTACCAAAAGCTAAAAGATTAAGGAGATTGAGAAGCCTTGAGGTAGAGATATGTTTCACGGCTAGAAGAGGAGTTTCCATTCCTTTGCTTCGTGGTTGATCCTTGCTATTGTCGATGCCGGTGGTGTCCTTTGTTGGTTGAAAATCAGGTTGTTTCGCTCTTTCCAAATACCCCAAATAGTGGCTACGAAATATGTGTCGAGGAGTATTGATGCTCTTATTTTGCCAAACTAGCCTGCAATTTCCATTATCAAAAGTTACAATCTAATGCTTTTGTAAAAACGGTGATTATTATGCAGTAATTACTTACCGTCGGCATTGAGTACATTGGATGAATTTTGACTTGAATTTGTTAAATTTGTGTACTTTATGCGAATGATGTAATGAATCTTGATTGATCAAAAATAGTTCGCGACAACTCAACTGCAATATTTTTTATCATGCTCTAAAATAACAACTCAAATGCATGCTCAACTGGGAAAAAAAAGATGTTTGAATTTTTACTAAGCTTGCCTGCAATTTTCATTATCTTTTCTTTTTTGAATAAAAGCCTGCAATTTCCATTATCAAAACGTTCCACTATTTGAGCTGCAAAAAAAAAAAAATTGAGTTGTAAAAAAGAGAAAAAAAAACGAAAAAAGCTAAATGGCCTAACAATATCTCGATTTTGGTTCATAAAAAAGAGAAATCATTTGTTGACATCCTGAAAGAAATACTAATCCGAAATCCGAAATATTAAAATAAAATAGACGAAAAACAAAATGTAAAATATGAATACGAATACAAGGACAACTACAAATACGAAAACGAATACGATTATTATTTTTTTCATTTTGCCGAAGATGTTTACAAGAATAAATAATTTTTAAAGCAACAATTGTTTAGATTGTTTAAGAAATCCAGATCTTGAACAACTTAGACGGTTCTCTATTTAAAATTTATGAAAATCATGATTTTATGAGGTAAACACACCGTACATACAGATTTTAAACTTGAATGTCACAAACCTAAACGTTGCAGATGAAATGTGAAAGCATAAACAAAAACATCATCGTCATCATCTTATTCTATTCTCTTGATTCTGCCGATGATGTATAAAAATAAACATATTTTACAGTAATGCCGTTTGAATTGTTCAAAATAATCGTCTCTTGAACAATTCATACGGTTATTGCTCTAAAATTTATAAAGATAATAATTTACTGAGGCAAAACACCATATTTATATATTTTATAATTCAATGAAAATATTTCTTGCTTTGGATGCATTCGATTGCATTATTTTTTCATAATTAAATTAATTAAAATTTGGTATTGTTGTAATTATTATGTTTGTACTGTTATTAAAAGTTATGTAATAATATTTGTTGTTTTGCTGTGAAATATTCCTAATTTGTATATTATGTTCGTACATTTTATGTTGTAATATCGTTAAGGTCAAGTAATATTATATGTTGTTATTGTATTATCTGTTGTTTTGTTGTGAAGTTTTCATATTTTATGTATTATGTTACTGCATTTTATATACATTATACTCGTAATTCGATCATGTCATCGCACAACTAACATATATTGTTCAATTTTTTAGATCCAAGTTGAATTATGTTAAGATAAAAAATATATATAAATATTACAAAAAAAGTATATCATGATGAACTCAAAAACTCCCGTGCAATCACGCGGGATAAGAACTAGTTTATTATAATATTAACTAAATTTAAATTGGGATGATGAAAAGGTAATGTGTGTCCACGGAATTCTTTTCTCATGGCCTAATAACCTATGCTCTTCGATTCTTTTTTTGAATATATTTCAAATTTGTAAAATTAAAGAAGTTGTTTGTATATCTACTTGGTTGCCGATACATCAACTACAAAATTGGCGTGTTTGTGTTGAGAATATTTGGCACGATGGGTTACATAAAACATGATCCATTATGTATATAATAATATAATAATATAATTATGATTTTCTCCAATTTCTTAATATCAATATATCAACACCGGTAAATACTTCATTCTTTTTCTTCTTATTATTATTCATTTCTATAAAATTTTCTTTCTCGTAATTTTTCACTTGAAATATTTTATCCACTAATACTTCTACTATATATAATATAGGATTATATAAGGTCTTCTTCAATCTAATATTCTGAACATTCATTTTAAATGATGAGTTCATGTCAAATTCATTTTGATCACACTTTTTTTTTTCTCTATGTACAAATCGGACATTTGAGATCCTATTTTTCATAACCAGATATTGGGTGATTTATGACCGAGATTCCAAAATCTTGTCATTTGAAATCCTAGATTTAGTTCTTGAAAATCCGAGATTTATAATCAGGATTATCTGTAATCTAGCGGGTTTAATATTATCCGGAATTCTGAATACGACTTTTATTAGGAAACTAGGGGTTGGGACCTAACACGCCCGTTTCTGCTGGAACTATCATCATCGGCGTCGCCTAAAATGGTGACATCGTGCTTGATACCGAATCCAGGACCAATACTGGTATGCATTTTTCTTTCTCCAGTCTATCGATTCATTCAAATGTTTGCATCTAAAAATATAGTTCTGTTAAAATTAGAACATTTAAGCTGAACCTAAGTTTTCGTAAGGAAAACAAATTCTTAAAAAAGATCTTATAATTTGCGAAGTACAAATGTCGTAATTCTTGGCATACCGGATAAAGTTTGGAATTTGCCGTAAAAATGGACATAAATCAAATTTATGGTATTTAGGTGGGCTTTTTACAAGTTTTGACTGCCCATAAATAACCATGACACATACATTACCACTAAAAATAGTATGGCAATATTTATATGAAAACTAAAAATCGCTTAATTATTGTAAGTATTTTTTTTTTAATAGATTTTATTTTGAGGGCGATTTGCAATAAATTTGCGATCTTTTTTTTGGCTTCGACTAATTAATACTGCTAGTGGACCCTGTGGAAACAATTCGTACAAAACAGATGTAGCATTGTCAAATATAAGTAATAATTTTATAATAATATTTGCATTATGTATTGGGCGATTTACAGGGTTACTTTTCTAAAAAACAAATTATCATATTTACTCTTACAAAAAATAAAATATAGTATTCACCCTTTCAAAAATCTAAAAATCATATTTAACTCTTTCAAAGTAATGAACTATTAAAAACATATACAAATTGTTGTCTTGTAGTTAATCGGACGATTTGGGACCTGGCATGGCAAACAAACAGGACCCAACTACCCAAAGAACTTCGTCAAGATTGGGACCTGGCATGGGCAGCGAATACATGGAATATTTGGAAACATCGCAACAATCGAGTCTTCGGCTTGGTCGACAGAACCCCTCAATTCACAGCCGCAAGAGCGTTGGCTGAGGCGCAGGCCTGGAGAAGAGCGTGGCCGAGGAAGCCGCCTTAAATGCCTCTGGATTACACATCACTAATTATAATTATATGTACAATCTAGTGTATAGTATTAGATATTACTATTCCCTTTCTCTTTTTCTGTTTTTTCCTTTTTCTTTTTTTCCTTAAACAGGATAAGCTTGTACTTACAAAACTTCCTGATTTATTAAAAGACTGAATACTCTTCGTATTCCTTCAAACAAAAAAAGTTAATCGGACGATTTTAACTTTTTCGAGTAAGTATGATATTTTTAATTTTTAGAAGGGTAAAATTGTAAATCTCCCTAATATTAAATAAAATATATGTCATTACGTATTATCTCAGATAATATGAATTTATGGATAATATTGATGGATTAAAAAAATGGCGCAATCCATGCTGATGATAATATGAAAAAACTGGGAAGGAGATGAGGAGAGGAGATATCTTGTTTATGAGAAGTCGAGAGATTATTGTTGTGATAATTTCAAAGTTTAATTTAAATAATTCACTTATTTTTATATATAGTAAACTCTTTCTCATTATCATTAATCCGCCGCTTTGAAATTGTAAGTGGGTAGATATTACATTTTGTAAATTAATAGTTTAGTATTTTTTTGATATTTTGTAAATTTTAGAAAAGAAAACATAATCTGTTAGATTTGTTAGTGGGTAGATATTACATTTTAATATTTTTTTGACGGTTAATATATATTGTCATTTAATTATGTACAATTAATATTTAAGATTTTCAAAAAAGTATAACATACATACAAAAAGATACAATAAACACATATAAAATAGAGAAATTTACAAATAACCTCCTAACTTTTTTTGAATTTACAAAAAAAATCCTAATTTTTGAGAAACTTCAAAAAAAAAAACCTACATACAAAGTGGATCCAGAAAAATGATATCATATCAGTTCAACAACCACCCATACAAAATGGAAAATTGCAAGAACATCCCTACAAACACAGAGTCTCTGTTATGCATAACAATATTTGAAAAAGAAATCACATCATAATGAAATTCTATCCTAAGTAGGGCTGGCAAAAAAAGTTCGAACTCGACGTTCGTTCGAGTTCGGCTCGAAGATCGTTCGGAAAATAACTCGTTCGAAAATCAGCTCGAACCAATTCGAGCCGAGCCGATCCAGTTCGAGCCAAACTCGAGCTGGGTGATGTTCGGTTCGCGAACCAGCTCGAATTCGAACAATTTTACTTATTCACCCAAAAAAATATATTATTTACATTTAAAACTAAGCAGACCGGCTCAATCCAATGCCCGACATAATAACTTTCAACCCTAACCCTAACTTCTATCTTTCATATCCTGTCCAGCCCCTCTCCTCTCTCTTCCTCTTTCCCAAATCACAATTTTCTCACTTCATTTTTTGCCGTATCCAACTCGACGACATCACGGCGGTGCAGCTAGCGCGAAAAGAGAAGCCAAATCCAGATTTCGCCCACCTAAGTGTTGTTGCGTATTGTTAGATCTAGCTAAGAAGCGAAGTTAGATTCATATCGTCTTACTACAATTTTCTAAGATCAATTCTTCTCTTCTTGAAATATTTTTTGTTGTACATTGTTCTTCTTTGTATTTATGACTAGATTATTATTATTTTCGCAAGTGTCAGATGGTTCTTTTTGTGCTCTTTGGTACCAAAAACCCTGGCGTTATATATATCATATGTATTTGTTTGTTAAAACTATTCCATAGAAAGTAAAAATGATATTACCCTTACGAAATAGCAATTAGGGAACTTGAGCTACACCACTAAAACTATAATTTATATTTATAATTGCGATAAAACGAACGATGTTTTTTTAGAAATTATAAAATAAAGAATGCATGCACCTTGTGAAGTTGAAAACATCAAGATTACATGTAAACATATAGCATTTCAATCGACCTATCAAAAAATGTAGGATCTTTTTTTTAGAAATTTTTTTTTTTATTGTGCCTCTGGATTTAAAATCCGATTACTAATAACCCGGAATAGATATCAAATATGCAATTTAGGGTATTTCGGTAATTATACATAATTCTTAAGATCTCGATAAAAAATATCCAATTGTTTTCTAGATGTTTTTTTTCTGCCAATCAGCAATATTTTTCTTCGGATTATTTTCTGAAACATTTCATGAATAAATTTAATCGGGATCGAGAATAATTGAATTAAATCAAGAAGATCAAAATTGTAAATTGTCTTGATTGAAATAATAGAAGAAATAAAATTACAACGAGTGCATAAATTTAAAAAGTTAAGCAGAGAATGAAACTTAATTTTCTTGACGATGTTGATTTGAGAACTAGGATCATAAATTCATAACCTTGTTATTATAAAGATATTATAATTAGTATAATTCTATACTTTTCCCTGGCTCCTGGTTGAGCCACGTCATCAGGGGCCTTTTTGTAAAAAAAAATAATAATTTATATTTTGGTCCTTTTTTATTTACATTTTGGTCCTTTTTATTTCGAAAAATTACACTTTGGTCCTTTTTTATTTACATTTTGGTCCTCCAAGTTTAAAAAAATACATTTTGGTCCAGGGGCCTCTTTGTAAGAAAATTTTTAATTTACATATTGGTCCTTTTTTTATTACATTTTGGTCCTTTTTAGTTGAAAAAACTATATTTTGGTCCTTTTTATTTTTGTTTTGGTCCTTTCAAGTTTAAAATATTACATTTTGGTACTTCATATTTACATCTTGATCCTCTTTTATTTACACATTTTAATTCGAAAAAAAAAATTAATTCATATTTTAGTCCTTTTTAATTTACATTTTGGTCCTTTTCAGTTTGAAAAATTACATTTCGGTCCTTCTCAGTTTGAAAATTCCACAACACCACACAAATCGAATCACTGGCCAATACAACGCTGCCGAAAAATAAATACAGAAAAAACACAAATCATAAAAAAAAAACAAATCAACGTGCCCCCCGCAATTGCGCGGGGTTATAGCTAGTTTGAATGAATACAATGCGGTTACTAGTAGGATCCAATATGTTCGATAGTTATAAATGGTTCTTGCGTTGGAAATTATAATAACATGGTTTATCAGAAAAATAATAATTCAAACATGACATTAAATTATACTAAACACAAATTTGATCAGTATATTTTACACTACTATCTAGCATAGCTTATTATGAATATTTGATTTTCTCGAATTTCTTAGTAAGAATAAATTGACATAGACAAATAGTTCATTTTTTTCTTAAAATTTCGGATTCCATATTTTGTCTTTAAGTTCTAATTGTAAGAATGTTATGCCCAAGTTTTCCGTGGAAATTTAAATTCTAATTGTAACAATTTAGCATTTTCATCATTCATTTTTAAATTATGATTTCATGTTAAATCCATTTTATCACACTTTTGTGACAATTTGGGGTTTAGTTTATTAAATAAATTGCTTAATTTTTAACTAAATACAAGAATACGGATTGTCCTACGTGGAATCGAAATCATGGTTCTTTAAAACTGAGAAAGTGTTTCTTGCCGCGCAAAGATTTAAAACCAGGATCCCAAATTAACACAGTTTACAACACGAGAACTCAAATCCTAGATTCAGTTCTTTATAATTCGAGATTCACTTTTTTACTGCTCCTCTCCTGGAAACTAGGGTTTGAGACCTAATCCGCCATGGACAAGCTTGATCTTATAGCACACTTAAAATGGCGGTATGGTGCTTAATGCCGACTCCAAGACTACTACCGGTACAAATCGTTTATTTTCCCTCGTCTCTAGTCTCTATTTGCGGTGCACACTTCATCTTCTTTATATTTGTGTTTACATTTCTCTTGATTTTGATGATTTTGACGGATGTACGTGGTTAATCGAGCATCAGACAAGTTTTCAGAGCTAATGGATAATATTTTCATCTATAGATCTGAATCTGTGAGTATAACTAAACTTGATTAGCTTGATATTTGTTCGATTAATTTACTGAAAAGAAAAATTATATTTTTGAAAATGACTTTGTAATTTGAAAAAAATGTCCTAATTCTTGGCTAGCCGGATAAGGTTTCGAGCTTGCTGTAAATATGGACAAAAATTAAATTTATGGTATTTAGGTGGGCTTTTTACAAGTTTTGACTGCTCATAAAGAACCATCAAAACATGTTTCCTCCATTACCAATTTCTTCAAGCATGAAAAATAAGCATTTATACCCCTGAAAAAAGTAAGTAGTTTTTTTCGTAAATTTGTATTTTTTTTAAGGTGATTTCTGATAAGTTTGTGATTGCTAGTGGACGGTGTGGAAACATTAGAGACTATTTGTTATATTTAGAGAGCATTATCAAGTATATGTAGGGGCAGGACCGGTCCTGTGTTTATGGAGGCCCGTGACGATAATTATCAAGAAACATTTATTATTATTATTCTCCAAAAATAAAACTGAAATTTTTATTAGAAAAATTAAATTGTATATTATAGTGCAAAAATAAAATTCACAAATGTGTTTTTATTTGCTCCAATAAATCAAACATAGATTAGTGTGTAAATAAAACCTTCATAAACCTGTTTTATTACTAACTTTAACAAAATTAAAAATTAAAAATAATGTTTAACAAAAATTAAGACTAATGTTGAATTAAAATTAAGAAAATTCAATATTAAATAATGATAAAATGATTAACTTTGCCCTAATTGGAGTGGGCATCGGGTTGAACTATGTTGCTTGCCGAAACAACTGGAAAATAGCCAACAATTAATCACCTAACACTTTCAAGAAATGACAAATTAAACATCGTATAGTGAAATTTCATCAAATAGGCCACCTAAACCCAACAGTTTAGAGAAAAACGATAAGCAAACCAAACCTGCGAAACACGAAGAAAGAAATTGGGCTTACTCGGAGCAAAATGGGCAGGCAAAGCTTTGAGAAGAGCTAATTGGTATCTTTCGTCGATTAAACGAAGGTGAACAGTGCTTTCCTCCGCATCGCTCATGTTTTGCGCGCGTGCCCTTCGCATCGTCCACATCCCGCCGCACTCGGACTCTTTTCTCTTTTCCCTCTTGCATTCGTCTAGGTTTTTTCATGCCTTGCCATAATGAGAAGAGTAAACGTAAAGGGAGAAGCTGGCCCAATGTTACACATGATAACTATTTTAAGATATATGGGCTGCAGAAGAAAAAAAAAAGGGAGGCCTCAATTTTGTGGAGGCATGTGACTTTGGCCAACTGGGCCAAAGACCAGGGCCGGGCATGTGTAGGGGGTTTGCATATATAGGTAATATCAAATTATCGGTACTAATTTAATCATAATATTAATTGCATTAAAGAGGAGTTACTTATTTTGGACTGTTAGAATGGTAAGTATGAAATTTTGATTTTTAGAAGGGTAAATATGTAAATCCCCTTTATATATACATAATAAATTATATTTCACTATGTAGTATCTCAAATAATATGAATTTATGTATATTATTGATGGAATTAAAAAATAATATCGATCATGCAAATGATTATGTGAAAAATCTTGCAATGGACGAGAATAAATATTGCATATTGCCTTTGAGATTGCGCATTCTAGAAACTTCTGTTGTGGTGAATTGCTAAGGGCGTTTTTGGAATTATCCATTCTGTTATGAGGATTAATTAATTTTATTTGTGATTTTGTTGTAGTCTCTAGTTTATTGCTACGGAGAAGTTAGAGATTATTTTAGACTGTTAGAATGGTAAGTATGAAATTTTGGATTTTTAGAAGGGTAAATATGTAAATCCCCTTAACATATATAATAAATTATATTTCACTATGTAGTATCTCAGATAATATGAATTTATGGATATTATTGCTGGAATTAAAAAATAATATAGATCATGCAAATAATTATGTGAAAATTTGGCAATTGACGAGAATAAATATTGCATTGCCTTTGAGATCGTGCCTTCTAGAACCTTTTGTTGTGGTGAATTGTTAAGGGCGTTTTTTGGAATTTTCCATTCTGTTAGGAGGATTAATCAATTTTATTTGATATTTTGTTGTAGTCTCTAGTTTATTGGTAGAAGTTACATATTATTTTTGTGAAAATTTCAAGGTTTAGTTTGAATAAATTGTTTGTATTCCATATATCAAACCTTTTCCCATTCAAGGCAATTTGCCGTGTAGAAGTTGGCACTGAATTTTTTTTTTTCGCTAAAATTTTGTTGTGGGAACATTTCTTGAGTTATTTAAATTAAATGGCTTAAAAATGATTGAACTAAACCAAGAACAATATGTACATTATCAGGTTTAACATGCTGGAAGAAATAACTACCATGGATGTATAAATTCAATAATTCAAGGAAAATATAATTGATTATAAAATGCTAATAAATACAATAAAACTTAAATTTTATTGGAATTAAATGATTTTATTGATTAGGGATGAATTTTTAATCTATCCTATTCCTTGCTATAATAGAACGTATGTTGAATACAAACAAACTTTTGCAACACGTAGCCTATACCAAGATGACATGTGTGCAATTTGAGAGCATACATTGAATATGTGGACCATATATTTAATACCTGGGCCTATGTATTGAATTAAATATAAGATAGCTGGGATCCATACATTTAATACGTGGAACAATTTGTTGATTTACCAAAGAATCAGATCGTAAACTTGTAGAAATAATCGTAATTGTACCTGGGGATGTCAACGGAGCGGGTAAAATCTGAATTAAAGGGTATTTGATCCGAATCAGACGGATAGTATCTGAAATTATATTCACGGGTCAGGTAATATTCGAAAAATATTCGTTCCGGATCCGCGCTCGGCTAAGGGAGTAAAAATTTACTCGCGGGTATATCCATTATCCAAAAAATACCCAATCCTAACTTATACATGAAAAATATCGGAAAATATCAAATAATTTGAACATTTTGGTTGTTTTTGTTGGTTTAATTTCAATAAAATAACCAAATAAACAAATTAAATAATTAATTAAATAATAATTTAAATAAAATAATATTAATAAAATTCAAGACAAGTCTGGATGTAGCCGCGCGAAAAATGCCACTGCTGTCCTAAAGACAGATTAACGCCCTCTTGTGCAGGGTATTTCCGTTTCTCCATCTCCAAGGTTCTACATCTCGAGAGTTCATCTCGTATCCGTTCCGTAAGCACAGTCGAGAACGAATGTTCCTCACTTCGAAAGAAATGAAGTCGTACACCGAATTATTCAATCGAGTTGATACTTGAACAATTTCAAGATTGAAGAGAAAGAATTATCAAAACTAGAGAGGCAATATTGATATGTAATTTACAATGGAAGAGCAAGAGAGTTTTCTGTTTCTTTTTCTACTCTGTCAAATCAAATAGAGATAAAAAAATGGTAGCGAGAGACTCTATAACTTCCTTTGGTATTATATAATTAAAATGAGATAACAATGTTTCGGTTTTTAATGGTGGAATGTAAATGAAATTAATTATAGACCATTTATTAATCCACAAAACCGATGCAATTAATTAAAATATTTCATTCCTTTTAGAATAAAATCTTCTCATAATTTAATTATGGTTATAATTATATTTGTGGAAATAATCAAATTATTTCATCAAATAAATAAATTTATGTTTTAAAATTTTATAGTATTATTTATAACAAGATAATACAACAGTTTTATCACTTAATCATTTGTAATATTTAGATTTTTGAACATGTTACTTGTTTTATGTATTTATAATTATTAGTGATTTGGTGATTTTTTCGAATTTTTACGCATTTATTTTAATATTTTCAAGTAACGGCTAACGGGTATAAATTTACCCGCGGGTTTTGGTACGGGATTTTTTTTTTACCTGCGAGTATTTTTTATTCGGGTATGAGTAATATTCGAAAATTCAGATATGGGTATGGAAGAGGCTTATCTTGACCCGATCCGTCCTGTTGACATTCCTTATTGTACCCGTAAAAATATTCATATTTGAATTCAAATATCCGTATCAGAACAAATGTCGGGTACGCATATTGCTAATATATTTCGAATAAAAATACAAATACTTTAGATGATTTTGTTTATAGACGAAGATAAGATTTTGCTAAATTCTAAACTCTAAATTCTAAATCCTAAATCTTAAAATAGTGATCCGTTACATGTCACAGACTTCAAAAAGGTAAAGTGCAATGTTTTAATTTTGAGAAAATAACAATTTAGAGAAAATATGTTTGGGTGAAGTGTCATGTTTTAATTTTGTCCATATTGTAAATACTAAACAATTAGTCCTTAAAATAGTGATATGTTACATGTCACAGTAAACATGGTACATTGACACTGGAAATTATCAAAAATGCTAGACTTACATAAGTGAATCACAAATACATCACCGAATTATTTGTTAAGGAAATAATTAGGTGATAATTAAGTGGGGCCTATGTATAAAATTTACCATAAATGTTCATTCGGTAATGCATTTGTGTTTTAATTCGGTAGTTCTATCATTTTTGGGAAATTATATTATATTATATTATATTATATCTTATTATTATTATCTATCTATCTATCTATCTATCTATCTATATTATATTATTATACTAATTCTAAACATATCACCAAAATCTGACACGTGGCCCACGCTCTCTCCCTTCCTGTCCCTTTCTTTCTATTCATTTCCGTAGATAGATATTTATGTTTACTTCTTTCTCTTCATTTCCGCAAAAAAAAACTAGCCTACACGGAGAAACGCCACAGATAAGAGGAAAGAGAAAGCGACGGCGAGAAAAACGAAAGCGATGGCGCTAACCGGAGCAAGCAACGGCGCCAAGCGGAGCAGGCCATGGCACTAGGCGGAGCAGCGCTACGTCTTCGAGCGTCAAACCCTAACCCTAACCCTGACGAGACCTGTGAGATAGATACGGCTGCTCATTTCTTCAAACGGCCAGACGACATTTTCGCTTCTGTTCAGAAGAAATCTCCCACTAACTAACGATGGTGAGTATCGCAAAGTCTGGGAACGTTTCCTCCCGTCCGATTGCTACTGAATACTATCCATAGCGGTTGAACCGGTGCCATATCATTCCAAGAAGATGCTTTTCTTATGGTTTTGTCACCATCCAATGCTCATTGATGGAGGTAAATTGATAATTTTACTCTATGTTGTCATTATGAAATTGTTTTTTTAGTGTAATTACTTTGGGGCTATGGATTATAATTGTAATTTGGTTATTTGTATAGTTTTGGATTGGATAGATCGAGTGGATTATAATTAAAATTTAACTTTGTTTTCGAAATCATACAGCACAATTCACATTTCAATGTATTCGAGCCATTACAGCAGCACAAATACAACATTTGCGATTGCGAAGCAATTCTTCTTTGGGAACAGGTACACTTCATTTTCTCAAGTAATCATTTAAATATATATTTCAAGATGATCTCAAATACAAACTTCCTACTGTGTATCTCAAAGCTGACGTCGCCAATGGAAAATCAAGACTGAAATCGAAGAAATTTTATGAGAAATACAAAAGAAAGGGGAATTTGAACAAGATGGTCAAAGAACATGTTATATAACCAACAAATAACACAGGTCTGGCTTGAGAAGTAATTACGCTGCTGGAGGCAAGTTGGATTTTTTTTTTTTTACTTAATTTCCATTTTTAAGGTTTAATGATGGAAATATGAAATCGATTTCAGTGTCTTGGAGAAGGAACATTGATGAAACAATTTACAAGACACGCCTCAAATACTTCTGATCTACAAATATATTCAATTTATAATTTGTGATAAATTTTGATTGCAATTTTTTGTTGTGTTGTTTTTTTACAGTGTCGAGTGGCCAATCAAATGGCCAAAGAAAAAGGTACGGCATCGGTATCAGGTTGGGATTGTAGCGCCTGCATCGACCTGTAGTGTGCAAAGACGCGACGTCATGAACGGTACAGAACCGTACCGAGTTGGACCACGTCATGAACGGTACAAAACCGTACCGACTTGGACTATGCAAAAGCAACTGCGAGAGAATGGTACCTCCATGACATGGTTAAGAAGGATAAAAATAAAAGATTGTAAATTTTTTTTGTTCTATGAAAATATAGGGTTATTGGTGAAATTTAAAATGAACAGAATATTTTCATGGCGACAAGGGAGGTGCTTCATTAAAGGTATTTCTCTTCCAATTGAGTCCAAAATGTAAATTTACTTAAATAACCCTTATTTTATAATTATTTATAATATTTCTGTACTTTCTATTTTTCATATTAGGTTTCAAAATGGGCATTGACTTGGAGTGTGCAAAAGTGCCATGTCATGAACGGTACGGAACACTTCGACTCTGCAAAAGCGACAGGGAGAGAACAGTTCCTCCAAGACATGAAGGTTAACAAGAATAAAAAAATGTACATTTTTTTATTTGATGAAAATATAAGCTTATTAATGTAATTTAAAATTTCCAGGATACTTTCATGGCGACAAGGGAGGTGCTCGATTGAAGGTGTCTCTCTTCCAATTGAGTTTGAAAAAGTAAAATTTTCTTAAATAACATTTACTTTTTGTATAATTATTTGTACTATTTTTCTACTTTTTGTGTTCATAGTAGGTTTTAAAAAGGGCTTTGTGTAATTTTTAGTTGGCTCAAGACAACGTGGTGTGCCGAGGCCAAGAGTGCTCAATGCATTCGAACATGTACGTCTCAAATTGATCGCAATGGTATTTTTCTCATTTTGGAACTTTTCTGGATATTTTCACTTTCCCATGCACATGTGCTAAATTCAAGTTTTGAAAAATTGTAGTTTTCGACGTGATGGCGTTAAAAAAATGTGTAAAAAGAAAAAAATAAAAGAAAAAGAAAGAGATATCATCATTCTCGACGCAAAATCTACACCGTCATTCTCGACGCAAATCTCAAAAGAATGTCCAAGACAAACGCTCACTTTGTACCCAATTTAATCTCATTATATCATCATTCTCATTCTCATCATATCATCATTCTCATCATCATCATCATCATCATCATCATCATCATCATCATTTGCATCATATCGTCATCACTAATATATTGTTATGTCACGCAAACTTTGCAACAAAACAAAACATGATTGATACATCATTTGAACATAACAATACAAGACATTGAGCTGATTCACGACTTTTGGTCGAATAAAACACTTTTCAGTACTAATACTCATTGGAGATAAATATTATTTGATTGGTCATTGATTTGGAGAATTAAAATGAAACTCAATGTAATGTATCTATGATTTGTGTAAAAAAATTTCAGGATGTTCTCTCACTTACAAATTGAATTCGATTGGATTTTATTGTCGCGATTTTATTATTGATGCCAATACAAACACGACATGAAACTCGCATATGAAATATTATGAAAAACAACATACAGATTATGAAAACAAAAATAAAATACAAATTTAGAAGCAATACCTTTACTTCGCACTAAGTTTTTTCTTTGAACCAAGACTTGGATCATTGATTGTTGTCTACGACACAAAAGAACATATTATGTCGTAAACAAATCATTACATTATATCAAAAGAGTTTTCAGCTTTAAATCAACGTTTTTACATTATTCGTTGCCGTTTATGAATGTCAAATACTTACAAATTTTATCTCGGCCGTATAATTTATGTAGTTTTTTTTATGACAATATAACCACACAATCTCAATGGCCTGGAATAAACGGAGAAAATAAACCAATGACCATAGTATTAAAATCAATAAGAATTAGTGAATGTCGGTTATCAAATATGGGTATGTATACAAATGCGAAATACAAATATGAAGACGAATATGACTATAAATCATGAACACGATACAAATATGAATATGGACATCGATTGCGAATTACAAATTATGAATCAAGAATTACGAATTGCAAACTACGACAACCGAAAATCTGAAATACCAAAATACAAAAAAAAAATTAAATACAAACATGTGCACGAGCACCAACTCTAATACGAAAACAATTCGAAATACTATTTTTTTGATTTTACCGATCATGTACAACAAAATAAACACATTTTAAAGCAACAACTATTTAAATTGTTTTAAAAAACAGATTTTTACAAAATTCATGCAGTTCTTTATAAAAAAGCATAATTTATTGAGACTAATGCATCGTGCTTACATATTTAAAACCCAAAAGTCTCAAAATTAGACAGTAATGGTTACAAATCATAAATTGTCAATTAGGAATTACGAAAGTTCAAATACAAAATACAAAAAATATAAAAAACAAAATATTAAATACGAATACGAGCATGATCACCAATATCAATACAAAACGACTACAAATACAAAAACGAGTCGAAATACTATTTTTCTGATTTTACCAATGATGTATAAAAGAATAAACACATCTTAAAGCATTAAATTGTTCAAGAATGTCAACCCTTAATAAATCGAGAAGATCCTTGCTTTGAAAATTATAAAAAAAATCATAATTTATTGATATAAATGCATTGTCCTTACACATTTTAAACCTCAAAGTCGTAAACCTAAACATTACTGTCAAAATTTTAAAGCATAAACAATATATCATCATCACCATCATCATCATCATCATCATCATCATCATCATCATCATATCGTCATCGTCATCGCCATCGTCATCGTCATCGTCATCGTCATCGTCATCGTCATCGTCTTTCATTTCTGCTTCTGTCAATGATGTATAAAAAATAGACAAATTTTATAGCAATAACCGTTTTAATTGTTCAGGATTGCCGGCTATTGAATTATTGATACGGTTCTTGCTCTAAAATTCTCAAAATAATGACTTATTGAGGCAAACAAACCAAACTGATATATTTTATGCTTAAATGAAAGCATTCGATGTTTTGGACGCATTTCATTACGTAATTTTTAATGATTAAATTAATTAAAACTTGGTATAGTTGCAATTTTAATATTTCTAATGTTATTAAAAGTTATGTAAATATAATATAATGTTTTGTTAAGAAATATTAATATTTCGTGCATTGTGTTCCTATATTTATCGTACAATGTATTCATAATTTGTTCATATCATTGTCGTATATATATATATATATATATATATATACAAAAACTCCCGCTCGATTGCGCGGGAGAAAAAGCTAGTTATTACTAATTTTGAATGTTCTGGGAAAAGCTGACACGTGGAAACTTTCAATATCTTTAACCCTCCCTCTCTCTATTCTCTGCGTTTAACCCTCCTCTCAGTTCTCAGTTCTCACATACTGACTTTCTCATTTGAGCGACGAGCAAAAAAAGAAGAAAAGAAGCCGCCAAGACCTAGCGGCCAAAGGCTGGCGGCCGTGAGAAACGCCGGTGAGAGAGAACGTTGATGAATCTGTGGACCCTAATCAACACTCAAACGAGCAAAAACTGAACCTCTCCACGCTGGCTTTTCTGCTTTCTTCCGGCGGTAAAACTTAGGGCAATTTCTTGCGATTAAGGAGTGAGTTCCGCTTCTATTTCTCTCGGTTTGTGATACGATGGTTTGTTTTCCTTTCGTTATTGGATTTTTTTTCTTCAATTTTGTTTTATGGTTATTCCTAATCTTAGGTCTTTAACCAATTCTTTCATTAATTATTTCATAAAAAATTGCAAACTAGCTATTGTGTACTGGGTTTTTTTTTTTTTTTTTTTTTTTTTTTCCCTTCGGAACTCTGCAAATTTATTGTCAATTTTCTCGAAATTGTGGTTTCGTTGGGGTTTAATCAGTGAAAGCCTCTTTAATTGAAAACAATATAAATGCAAGTAATTTAATTATTTATCGTTCGATTAGTTTAGAATTAGAGAAAAGGAAGTAAAGATTAATTTACCATCTAATCATTTACTTTCAGGCTTCACCAGGGGCAAGAAGATTAATACATATTACACATGAACAAGATATAAAATTGATGGACAATGTTGGAATGGCCATAAATAAACGCTAAATATCATTGTATATTGAAGTAGAAAACATAATCCGTGAATTAAAATGAAACATCAACTGTCAGCAGTATATTGACTCCAAAAAGGTATAATATCATCCAAAGTAGTATATGAGCGCTGAAACGAGGTTTCTACGGGACCATAATTATACTAGCATTACCCCCGCGCAATTGCGCGGGGCTGTTCGGGTTTATAAGTAATGTAGTTGAAAAAAATTGTTGTTCGTTTTGTGTATGTGACTTTCTTTTTGTAATCATTATTATATGTGTAATTTAGTGTGTTGTGTGCGAGTGAAATTTTGTAGCAAAAATCGTTTGAAAATTTTAAGAGCCGGATTTCTTGAATAATTCAAACGGTTATTGCTAAAAAAATTATCTATATTTTATACTTCATAAGTAAAATAAGGAAAAAGAACGAATGAGTCGTCATGAAATTTATTAAGAACATAATAATTCAGAAAACATTGCTGAAAAAAAGAGTGTTTTTAATTTCACAAATCTTTAATTTCGCTACATATTTAGTACAAATATTTTTCGTCCTTTGTGTGGTCAGCCAACAACAAAGTTTGACGATGTCATCGCTAACCGTTTCGTTCGAATCTTTAATTTAAATTATGTCATGATTATTCGCACATCCATGATTTGGTATATTTTTAACCCCCTAATTTTTTTTGGATATTATAAAAAATTCTCTATCTTTTCGTAAACTCCCAAAAAAAAAAATTCTTTACCAAACTTTTATTTTAAAATACTCCTTATGGATGATATTAATTTTTTTTTTTCCAAAATACCCTCCAAATCTCATATGTAATAATTAAAACTTATTTTTTTTATTTTTTATTAATTTTAAGAAAATTCATAAACACTTCTTAACACGTAGTGATTTAAAAAAATTTAAATTATTACATATTTTGTTTATATAATTTTAATATTACATTATTTATTCATAAACAAACTAACATTAAATGATAATAAATAAACACCTTGCAAATATATTCATAGAAAATATCTATTTAAACATCTATTTTTTATTTTAGTTTTCTTTTTATGTATTTTTTAATAGTTTTATGATATTTTATTTTTAAATATTTGCAAGATGTTCTTTTATTAATATTGTTCAACTTATTATAATTTTATTTTAGTTTTTCAAGAAAAATAATAAAGGACCAAAATGTAAATTTTAAAACTTTGGAGGACAAAAATGCAAATATAAAGGACCAAAATGTGAAAAAAGGACAAAAATATAATTTTTTTTAAAAAATATGACCAATTTGAGGCCCCTGGACTAAAATGTAAATTTCAAAACTTTGAAGGGCCAAAATGCAAATATAAATGACCAAAATGAGTAAAAAAGGACCAAAATGTAAATTTTTTTCGAAAAAAGGACCAATTTGTAAATAAAAAAGGACCAAAATGTAAAAAATTTTCGAAAAAAGGACCAATTTGTAAAAAAAAAAGGACCCAAATGAAAAAAAAAATATTTTTTTTTTACAAATAGACCCCTGGTGACGTGGCTGCCTGGACTAAAATGTAAATTTCAAAACTTCGAAGGGCCAAAATGCAAATATAAAGGACCAAAATATAAAAAAAAGGACCAAAATGTAATTTTTTTTCGAAAAAAGGACCAAAATGCAAATATAAAGGACCGAAATGTGATAAAGAAGGACCAAAATGTAATTTTTTTTTAAAAACAGGACTAATTTGAGGCCCTTGGACCAAAATGTGAATATTAAAACTTCCAAGGACCAAAATGCAAATATAAAGGACCAAAATGTAAAAAAAAAGGACCAAAATGTAATTTTTTTTTTTAAAAAAGGACCAATTTGTAAATAAAAAAGGACCAAAATGTAAAAAAAAAAAAATTTTTTACGAATAGGCCCCTGGTGACGTGGCTGCACCAGGAGGCAGCAAATCCCCTTGCATTAGTATATAGATAGATTTGAACTGAAAAATAATATATTACGTTACAGCTTAGAATGATATATTAATAATAAAAATAATATATGATTTATTGAGTACAAAGCAAAGTGTATTGACATAAAATTGAAATTATATATTAACACATATTAATGTTACAATCTGTATATTGGCGCTAAAGCAAGGTATACTTGTACTGTGGAGAACATATATCAAACTAAAAATAATATACTGATGTTGGAATAATATATTAATCATGAAAAAGAAAAAGAAAAAAAGTCAAAATTGTTATAACTATTTATAAAATTATATTTAAAATATATTATTTGTACTAAAGACGCTATTAACACTATCAAATATAAGAACATACATATTAATGACAATGAAAATAATACGTTGTTAATTATTAAAATTAAATGTGGTTTGCGGTTTTAAAAGTGGGTAGATAATATCTATTCCGAAACCAAATAAAAAAGAAAACTATTTATCGTTTTTCTTTCAGGAACAAAGTCCAGAAGAACATGCCCATTCGTAATTTTTTGTGGCCTTAGACGGATTTTAAGACGGAAATTTTAAAATATAAAATGAATTTCTTTCAAATCAAAGTGATATACAAAAGATATATCATACTACAATAATAATTATGACAATAAATTTCGCTCTTATAACATTTTTAGATGCAAATTATACATCATCCAAATCAAATAATTCAAACAATACCTGAATATATATGTATATAGAGATATATTAGGGGTTTTGGAAATATTGGGACTTTAAGCGATTGTCTTTTTGGCCAAAGACTAGGACCGTCCCTGTAGAAAAATAAAATAATCCTGGACAAAGTAGTCGATAAAAGAAATATTTGACATGGGCACAGCACATGCTGAGGCTAGTTTATCTGAAAATACCAAATAAAAGAAATTAAAATAGGTGAATAGTGAATACTATTATGAAATTGTGGATGAAATGTGTAACTTTGGCTTACCTCGATGTAAATTATAACTTTGGACTGCCTACATAACAGAGGTACATATACCCCGAGTATAATGTGTATGAATAATTATAATAGGAGTAATGCTTCCGTACACCGTAAAAAATTTGTTACTTTGGTAAAGATCTAATCTTAACACTACGATCATATGAGGGCATTTTAGGTAGGGGTGTCAACGGTTCGGATCCGGTTCGGATAGTGGTCATACCAGATCCATATCCATATTGTCGGATCCGGATACGGTTCGGATAATAAACGGATACAGATACGGTTCGGATATTGTCGGATACGGATACGGATACGGTTCTGTTTCGGATATTAAAACGAATACTATGTTATCATAACGTAACTTATTTTTTAACTATAAATATATATAATTTGTGACATGAACGATAAATATGATTATATTTAAACATAATTTTACGATTGTGAGTTAACTCACTTAGAAATCATTAATTTGTATATGATTTTTCAACTAATATCAAATATAATACATAAAATAATATGTAATATGAGTATCCGGATCCGGTTTCGGATACTCGAATCTAGTTTCGAGTATCCGGATCCTAAAAATATCCGGATCCAGAACACGGATCCGGTTCCCGCACCAAAACCGAATATCGAATCCGGTTCCGGATCTTAAAATTAGCAACCAGATCCATATCCGGATCCACTCGGATTCGGATATTTTTTTCGAATCCGGATATTTTTTCGGATACGGTTCGGGTCGGTTCGGACAATATCCACACCATTGACATCCCTAATTTTAGGCCAACAAAAATTCAACCGGCTATTTAATAAGGTAAAAATCAATGCAATGTTCTACCTGCTTTTGGGGGAAGGAAATATAATCATGGTGCATTAAATAATTTCACGTTATTCTATTCACAAGGTCTATGATCATGTATAAAATAAAATTTGGAAAAAATACAAGTATATCAAATATATGATGATTCACATTAGGAATACCGAATACATACCAATTGTTATATGAGTATTGAAAATACATTATTAAAATCTATATTTATATTTATATTAAAAATGAAAAAATATTAAATTGTATGTTAAACTAAAAACGTTATATGATCATTAAAAATAGTATATTAGCAATAAATATGATATATTGATTTATACTATCAACATGCAATAGCATATGATGTATTAAAATAAAAATTAATATACTCACACAATAATAGTACATTACTGTTACAAACTAAATATTAACACTAAAAACGAAATATGATCATTAAATATGTTATGTTCACATTAAAAATGATATAATGATTTATACTATTAACATACATATGATGTATTAACACTTAAATTAATATATGCACACAAAAAATACTATATTGTTATTACAAATGATGTATTAACATAAAAAAATAATGCATTAATTTTGAAAATAATATATGTATACTGAAATAGTATACGGGCATCGAATATGATATTCACAATAAAATGTATCTTGACATTTAAATGAAAAACTTATCATTGAAAGAACATCACCGTTTGGTTATTTCGTTAATAAATTAATTTGACATGGTTATTTGTAAAAAAATTCCTTGACATAATGACTCGTAAACTATATATATTACATTGGTATCTATGTATTGATCCGAAAATTAATATTACAACGTTGAAAATGTTATATTAATAGGAATAGTATGCTAACACCGATAATTAAATAAAAATGTTTAAATCTATATGTACACCGAAATGATATAGAAACATTTATGACAGTAATTGGTTTTAAAAATCCGATACCACCTGATTTTAAAAATCCGGTGAGTTAATTAAATTTAAATCATGATTTTAGAGCTGGTGGAAAAGGTTTGGAGAAAATAAAAATAAATATGTATTCCCAAATTTTACCATAATATCTTTTATATTCTAGTTAACGCATTTAATTAGTATCGTAATCAACATATGTCATGTAATTAATATTTAATTTAATACATAATTATCATTCATTTGAATTCATAATTTAAATAAATATTAATTAATTATTAATGATATATTTTTAATTATTATGTTAATTAAGTATGTTGATTCAAATATTTAGTTCGGTCCAAAAAATGTTGTTCAGTTTATTCGGTTCGGTTTTATTTTTTGAAAATCGATTAAATCGGACCGACCGAATAAACAAATAATATCATATTTCCAACTGAACTAAATAAATACAAAAAACAGACCGATTGAATTTGATCGGTTTGTTATGTTCCCGAATAAATACAATCTTTTACCCTCCAATGAGTACAAGCATGAATTATATCGTGTTAATTTAACAGATTAATAAAATATCTTAAATGTTTTTTCCTATTATTTTTAATTTTAATATTTTTTACCGTGTTTAGTATAATAATATAATTTATTATTATGTCAAGCTATTTTCAAGTTGCTTAATTTGTTTAGAAAGATAAATTAATATTTTTTCCACCAAAATATTTTCAGGGTACATATTTTTTGTATCGTCGTGCTTTTAATTTGATGTTAGTGTTTTATTAAAAAAACATGACATTCTAAATATTAAAATTATATAAATATAATATATTTTCTTCTTTATTTTACATAAATTGGTATACTAGTAAAAACATTTTTTATATTTTTAAATTAATAAAAAATACCATTAGGGTTTAAGAAAATTATATATGAAATATAGAGGGTTGTTTTATATAGAAAAATTACATCATCCAATGGTATATTTAATGTTTATAATGAGTAAATGAAAAAATCCTATTGTTTAGAGATCTCTTTTAATATTCAAAATTCTAGGTTTTATATTAAAAATATTTGACTAAATTTTTTAATTTAACCTTTGGAACTTTTAAATCTAATTGAAAAATAAATAAAATACTTGATGACGATCTCTAATAATATTGTGATAGTACTTATCTTAATTTGAATTCCGAATGCTATCTATGAAAATTTATGGCTTGATTGATATTTTTTGTTTGTATTTAGTTTCAATTGAAAAATTGTGTGCATGGAATTATACTTCAATAATCTTAATCTGGCAATTCAAGATTTAAGGGAGGTGCAATAATTGCAAAGTGAATACTACTACTACATCTCCATTTCGAGGCATATAGTGAATGCAAATGAATGCTATTACCATCATCTCCATTTCGAGTCATTATCTCTGTATGTTTATTTCGTAAAAATGCAGAGGGTTTCACAGACAGTTTAAATATCTATTTTGGGTTGGCAGTTCATTGAGAACGTGATATTTCATATTTGCCCTTAATTAAATACAAGAGAACCGGCTCAATAGAAAAAATTACCGGCTGAATTCGATTTTCAAGATTTATAGACTTAATATCGATCTTAAATCTTAAAGATTGGACGGTTTAAAAAAATTTGGTGTATGGAAGAATTTCTCATTATAATAGATTCATTATGAATAATTGATTTTCTTCAGTGGCTTAGCATCAATACACTAACATAGGTGAATACTTCGTTTTTTCTTTTCTTATTATTCCATTTTATATAGTGTGATTTTTGAGATCTTTGATCTTCTAATACTACTACGTAAGGAAATTAGGTTATATATATAAGGTCATCAATATCATCAATTTAACATTTTTAGCATTCATTTGTGATGATGGAGTTCATGCTTAATCCATTTTTGTCACGCTTTCTTTCTATTTGTGCAGAAAGTTCTTACTTTTGAAATCTGAAGAGATTCCGAATACGGTCTATTTCAAATTCAAGATTTTGTTCTTTAAAATCCGAGAATCGTAATCAATTGAAAAATATATAAAATTTCGGTTACAATTAAAAGAGGGTGAAAACCATTCTCATTTGTACACTTTTTTTATCTTAATTGTCTAAAAGTTTTTCTCAAAATAGTATATTATTTATTATTATTTCATACAAATACAATAATCCATCTCATAGTATAACCCGTCCCCTTAAATTTTTCATGAAAAAAAATCCCAAAGTCTATCCAGAAAAATGACATCATATCAATTCAATAAGAACCCTATAAAATGGAAAATTACAAGGACTTCCCTACACGCATAGCATAACAATATTTGAAAGAAAAAAAACACATCACAAATGAAATTTTTTTCCTGAGTATTTAAAGACAACAAAATGGGGGAAAATATTATTTTTGCTTAAATTTTTTAAATATATAATCGCATGTATTTGTTTGGTAAACCTATTCTACAGAAAGGAAAATGATATTGCTTGTAAGTTGCACCTTGCGAAGTTGAAAACATCAAGGTTACATTAAATAATATTTCGTAAGATTTTTTTTTTTTAAAAAGGTTTATTTATTATTAAATAAATCATTCATATGTATTGTTCGTAATATTTTTATTTTTTATTTAATCACACTATTTATATGTTCGATAGTTACGAATGGTGGTTGTGTTGGATTTTGCGAATGTTATGCCCCAATTTTATCTTTGAGATTCCATATTTTATCTTAAAATTTTGGATTTTGTGAATGTTATGCCCCAATTTTATCTTTGAGATTTCATATTTTATCTTAAAATTATGGATTTTGCGAATGTTATGCCCCAATTTTATATTTGAGATTTCATATTTTATCTAAAAATTTGGATTTTGCGAATGTTGTGCCCCAACCCAATCAACATAGGCAAATAGTTCCTTTTTTTCTTAAAATTTTGGATTCCATATTATATCTTTGAGAATGTTATTCCCCAATATTTCATGGAAAATATTTTATATTCTAATTATAACGCCCACGTTCATCAATAACATTTTTTTTTATCATTCCTTTTAAATGATGATTTCATGCTAAATCTATTTTATCACACTTTTGTGACAATTTGAGAAGGGGTTATATATTCAGCCCTCCAACACCAAAAAAAACATCATTGATGAGGTGGCAAAAAGGTGTATAGTGGATTATTTAGCCTTTCTAATTAACTTGATTAAATATTAATTGACACGTTTAATTGGCACGTAAATAATTTATAACATGTTAATATTAGTACATGTTAATTGACGGATCAATTTAATTAACCGATCAATTAATATTTAATCGAGTCAATTAGAACGACTAAACAACCCACTTAACCCCTTTTTGCCACCTCATCGGGAATGTTTTTTTGGGTGTTGGGGGACCAAAGTATATTTTTCCATTTGAGAATAGGGTCTAGTTTATTTAATAAATTGTTTAATTTATCAACCAAATAAAAAATAGGATTGTCCTTGTCCCTACATGGAATTGAAATCAGGGTTCTTTAAAACTGAGTGTGTGTTTCTTGCCGCGAAAGATTTGTAAGCCGGCTGATTTTCCATCCAAGATCCGAAATTCACCCGATTTACAACACGAGAAGTCAAATCCTAGATCGTTCTTTATAATTCGAGATTCATTTTTTACTCTTCTTCTACTCCTCTCTTGGAAACTAGGGTTTGAGGCCTAATCAGTAATGAATAAGCTCGATCTTATAACAGAACCCATTTCCACTAGAACTGCCGTCATCGGCGTCACTTAAAATGGCGGTATGGTGCTTAGTGTCGACTCGAAGACTACTACCGGTACAAAATCTTTTATTTTCCCTTGTCTCTAGCAATGTTACAGATAGCGGATAGCGCTTACAGATCGGTCGGTCACCGATAAGAGATATGACTGACATATCAGATTCATAGCGGAAAATATCAGTGGTATAGCGGTTGTGTACTTTTTAATATTAATATATTGAATTAATTATTATAATATTAATTTATATTAAGTTTCTTAAACTAATTTAAGTTTTACATGATTAATATATTGATCGCATTGAATGGTATGGCTGCCTCGTACACCCATTGCACTATATACATTTGCATGTCGTGCACTTTTTGTTTATCAAACAAATGTGCTATCTTGGGTTGGCGTGTAAGCTTCGTCGAGTCCACACGATTGATCTCCACAAATATGTCAATAGTACCTAATTGTCGAGGTTCTCTGCTAGGTTGTTCATTCTCTAATTGTCGACGTTCTTGACTGACTTGTTCATTCCCTAATTGTCGAGGTTCTCCGCCCAAGGCAACGTCACTCCTCAGAGCCAATTGTTCTTTCTTTCTTTTTTCATTTTGCCTTAATAAGTCCTGCAATACCTCAAGGCACATTTTTTTCGCTCTTCGGGTGTGGCCTTTGGACAACTCGTTATACTCCCCTTGACCTAATAATCACACAAATCGTCAATTGATTTTCACATAAATTAATAAGAAAGAAATATTTGTTAATCATTTATCTTACTTGAGCAATATGTTGCTTAAAACGACTAATACCACCCGTGCATATTTTTAAGCAAAAATCACATTTTATCTTATATAAGCATTTGTCATCCATACATTGACCAAATTTCCACCCAACATCTTTTGATTCTCTTTGTATTCGTCGACTTTCTGTTTCTCCCACTGATGCACTAGAATTCGAAGCCATTGAAGAATTAGTGGCCATGGATTTAACTCTAAAATCTGAAAATTATAAGATCAGTTAATTCAATGAAATAATTAGAAAGTCGCTCAATTCAATAAAAAAAATCAATCAATTCAATCGAAAATCAATCAATTTAATAGAAACATACCAGTTTTTAATAGGAATGTGAGTGTGAAGTCGTGCAATCGGAGTTCTTGGAGGTTATCAAAGTGAAACTAGCACACCTTCGAGTGATGTTGTGGATTTCTTGCTCGTTGAAGTGAAGATTTGTAGATGAAAGGAGAAAAAATTAGGTTTCAAGCCAAACCCTAATTCATTTGGGTTCTTTTGTCGGGAAAGTTTTAGGTTAAAAGAAGAAAATATACACTCTCTCTCTGTTAAGTAATTAGAGTAAGAAAAGAAGAAAATGGAAAGACTGGGCCAAACTTTTTAGCAAAAAAATTATTATAAAATATATTATTTTTAAAGTCCAAATCGGTTCAAACCGGTCCAATATCGGCCCATATCGATCCATATCGGTCCATGTATCGGTCGACCGATTTACTCAAGTGATACGGGACATATCGTAACGGAGGGACACTGATTAGAGATATGAAACCGACATACCGGTCCATATCAGTGATATTTAGAACAGTGGTCTCTAGTCTCTATTTGCGGTACACACTTCATCTTCTTCAGAGCTAATGGATAATATTTTCATCTGTTGATCTGAATCTGTGAGTATAACTAAACTTGATTAATTTGATATTTGTTCTATTACTTTATTGAAAAGAAAAATTATATTTTTAAAAATGACTGTAATTTGAAAAAAAAGAATGTCCTAATTCTTGGCTAGCCGGATAAGGTTTCGAGCTTGCTGTAAATATGGACAAAAATCAAATTTATGGTATTTAGGTGGGCTTTTTACAAGTTTTAACAGCTCATAAAGAACCATCAAAACATGTTTCCTTCATTACCAATTTCTTCGAGCGTGAAAATTAAGCATTTATACCCCTGAAGAAATAAAGTAGTTTTTTTTGTAAATTTGTATTTTTTGAAGGTGATTTCTGATAAGTTTGTGATTGCTAATGGACCTTGTGGAAACATTAGAGACTATTCGTTCAAATTCTCGGTACTAATTTAATCATAATATTGATTGCATTAAAGAGGAGTTACTTATTTTGGACAGTTATGATGGTAAGTATGAAACTTTGGATTTTTAGAAGGGTAAATATGTAAATCCCCTTTATATATATAATAAATTATATTTCACTATGTAATATCTCAAATAATTTGAATTTATGGATATTATTGATGGAATTAAAAAATAATATCGATCATGCAAATGATTGTGTGAAAAATCTGGCAATGAATGAGAATAAATATTGCATATTGCCTTTGAGATTGCGCCTTCTAGAAACTTCTGTTGTGGTGAATTGCTAATGGGCGTTTTTGGAATTATCGATTCTGTTAGGAGGATTAATCAATTTTATTTGTGATTTTGTTGTAGTCTCTAGTTTATTGCTACGGAGAAGTTAAGAGATTATTTTTGTGAAAATTTCAAGGTTTAATTTGAACAAATTGTTTGTATTCCATTTAGTAAACCTTTTTCTCTTTCAAAGTAATTTGCCGTGTAGAAATTGACATTGAAATTTTGTTGTGTAACATTTCTTGAGTTATTTAAATTAAATGATTTAAGAATGATTGAACTAAACCAAGAATAATATGTACATTGTCAGGTTTAACATGGTTGAAGAAATAATGACCCTGGATGTATAAATTCAATAATTCAAGGAAAATAAAATTGATTATAAAATGCTAATAAATACAATAAAACTTAAAAGTTTAGCCGAATTAAATGATTTTATCGATTAGGAATGGATTTTTAATTTATCTAAAAAAATACCCAATAAAATATGTTAAAAAAGAAATTAAATTTCCGTCACAACCTATATATACTATTTTAAAATTGTGGATGAAATGTGTAACTTTGGCTTACCTCGATGTAAATTATAACTTTGGACTGCCTACATAATAGAGGTACGTATACCCCGAGTATAATGTGTATGAATAATTATAATAGATTCATTATGAATAATTGATTTTCTCCAGTGGCTTAGCATCAATACACTAAAATAGGTGAATACTTCGTTTTTTTCTTATGATACCATTTTATATAGTGTGATTTTTGAGATCTTTGATCTTCTAATACTACTACGTAAGGTAAGGTTATATATATAATATAAGGTCATCAATATCATCAATTTAACATTTTTAGCATTCATTTGTGATGATGGAGTTCATGCTTAATCCATTTTTGTCACGCTTTCTTTCTATTTGTGCAGAAAGTTCTTACTTTTGAAATCTGAAGAGAGATTTTTCAAAAAAAAAAGAAATCTGAAGAGATTCCGAATATGGTCTATTTGAAATTCTAGATTTCGTTCTTTAAAATCCGAGAATCGTAATCATGATTATCTGCAATTCTGAACTTGGTTACCTATAATCTGGAATTCTGAATACGTTTTCTATTTATTTTTCAAGCTAGGGTTTGGGACGTAACACGCCATGGATAAGCTCGTGCTTAACACGCCCATTTCTATTAATTGTGGTGTCGTGTCGTGCCGGCACCGACTCGACCATACTGGTATATGTTTTTGTAATTTTCTCTAGTGCGTTTTAGGATACGGATTGTGATTTATAACTATTACTTATCTTGATTTTTGATCAATTTTTCAGGTGTGTATGTGGTTCATCGAGAATCAGACAAGATTACATCTGTAGATCTTGATCTGTGAGTTTTAACAACTTAAATGATTAGATTTTGTTCAATTAATTTAGTAAAATCTTTGCATCTAAAAATTATTGTTATATTTGTGATCCTAGTGAGGATCGACATAAAGACCAATTGGCGTTAGGTCTAAAAGACCCCAACCACGAAGCCGACACAATATTTGTCATATTTTATGCAATACATACTTACTTATGTGATAGATATATGACAAGATAAAATAATCGGTATGCAAAAAAAAAAAATTTGAGAAAAATCGGTATGCAAAATAAGCTCATAGTTTTTTTTTTAAGGAATATCAATGGTATTCATACTTTTATAAATAAAGAAAAAAAATTTCCATCTTTTCCAGTTTTTGATGTGGTACGAGGACAACCAAATATGTTGCTAACAGGAAAATGACATTTCTGCACATCTTTTGTTAGCATTGAAATTATATGCGTAACAGTATTACTGAAATTTGACTGATTTGGGGGATTTCATTGATGTCGGACCGAGAGTGAGAGTCGCTAACTCTTCTCTCAATTTCAGGTACATCTTTTTGCAAATTTCCAAGTATTATTGATTCACATCAAAAACATTATACATAAATCAAGCACACTTTGATGGGGTCAAATCTGCAATTGGTTCTATGATGGAATTGTTTATTCACCAAAATATTAGCTATTTTAATTGATGGTTCGTTGATAATGGGGTTTATGCGTGATGAATTCAGATTGGAGAATTTAGTTCGATGATCGTGAATGATATTTGTTATTTTCGGAAGCTTAATCTTCTTTTTCTTATTAATTGTATTTGTACTACAATTGTATGTCATGATGGGAACAAAAATTCCATCAACAATTATCCAGCATTGTTGTATTTCGAGTATTACATGTAAAAAATTTCCGTGTGACTACTTTAGGCTGAATCTTTTTCTTATTAAATGTACTACGATTGTATAACATTTTATCCATATATTATTATCAAGTATTGTTGTATTTTGAGTATTACAAGTAAAAGATTTATGTGTCGACTGCTTGAGACCGAGACGATTCAATTATTGTTCTGATGACTGATTTTGATTTTCTATTAGCTCATACAGGGGCGGATTTTAGTAGGGACGGATATATTTTATCAATATAACAGTGTAGAATTTACTGTTTGTCCTCCAAGAAAATCATATATTGTAATTTCAGAACTAGTCTTTTATTTACCTAATATGGATGTGATAAATTTGCATGACAAAGAAAGCAAAAATAATAATTTGATCAATAATGGTTCCCAATTTGCAATGGAATGTCATTGGTGGTGATTAATTCTGAAGGCTACTAATTTAACTAAATTTGTACTTTAGGAAAGGGAAATTTTTTTTACTGAAAAATATTATTATATTTTTCACAAATACAATTACAACTAATTTTTTTTCATAAATCCACAAAACTACTACGGATACTACGAATTGTAGTATTTTGAATTATTAGTAAATTATTTACCGTTTATATCCATACCTACTATCTCATATTGTTTTCTTTTCAAGTACAACAACTTGACAGGCCTAGATTGTTCCGAGCAATTGCGCGAGAATAAAACTAATATAATATAATAATACAATATAGTACAATATAATATACATGATATGATGTAATACAATGTAATATAACTAATATAATTTAATATAAGAGCGAAATAGAAAATGGTAAATTAGTCCAAAATATGGTTATATTCCATTGAAAATTCCTATTCCATATCTATAATGGAAACATTAAAACTCCATTATTTTTATCCAATACTATACGATGATATTCTAATTATACATCTAATAGTTTGGTTGTATTAAGATCGAATAGAGAAGTTAACATATATTCCATGCCTATTATATCTTATATATAAATCAAATAAATTTCTTGCAATTCTAAGTCTTCACGTCATCAAGGGCTTTTGTGTAAAAAAATATTTTTTAATTTACATTTTGGTCCTTTTTAGTTTTAATTTATATTTTGGTCCTTTTATTTACATTTTGGTCTTTTTTAGTTTTAATTTACATTTTGGTCATTTTTATTTACATTTCGGTCTTTTTTTATTTATATTTCGGTCCTTTTTTACATTTTTTAATTTATATTTTGTACTTTTTAGTTTTAATTTACATTTTGGTCCTTTTTATTTATATTATGGTCCTTTTTTATTTACATTTTGATCCTTTTTTCTTATTTTACATTTTGGTCATTTTTTCCTATTTTACATGCATATTAAAATTTGCGAATATGTCTTGATTATATTAATCGATTTGAGAAGCACATGAACAAATGCTATTTATACAAATTATATTAGAAAATAATATCCGTGATAGACTAATTTCATGAATTTTATGTATCTATTGACATCATGATATTGGCAAATATGTCATGATTAGATTAATTTAGTTCAAACGCATGCGCGTTAATTCGCACACGCGTTAATTCTATTTAAATAATTATATAAAAAACATCCCGCGCAATTGCGCGGTGATAAAGCTAATTTTAAATATATCTCTACTGAACACCACCTAAAAGCTTATAATTTATTAGGTATAATTAGTTTTCTTCAATATCTTAGCATCAATATACTAACACCGGCGAGTACTTTATTTTTTTATTGTTGTTCCATTTTCATAATATTTTCTTTCAGTATGTAGTGCTCCAATTTTTTCACTTGAAATATGTTATCCACACATAAGATATTGAAGAAAACTAATCCGACTTCAATAAGGTCTTCGCTAATATAACATTTTTAATGATAGATTCGTGCTAAATTCATTTCGATCACACTTTCTCTGTGTACACAAAGTAACAATCCGACATTTGAAATCCGTACTATCTGCAATCCGAGAATTCAAATCTGGTCATTCAAACGTCTAGATGTAATTTTCTAAAATTCGAGAATCATAATCATATACAATCCAGGATTGGGTTCTTACAACCCAGAACTCGATATCCGACTTTGGGACCTAATCCGTCATGGATAGTGCTCCAATTTTTAACTCCAAATCTTTCGTTTTCTAATACCACTACATAAATATTTTTGTATCGAGTACAAAAATAAAAGATTTTTCCTTCAACTAATAAAACTAAAAAAGTTTGACAATGATGAATCCCACGTAAATTTCTTCTATTTCCTTCCTAAAATAGATATGTTATCACAGTAAAAAAAAAAGAACAATGTATCAGCACCAAAGGTTGCCTAGGCGTGCCAGCAGCGCGGCATCCCTGTCGCGTCGTAGTTGGGTGAGCAGAGTGTCTCTTCTCCCTTGTCCCGGTCGTCTCCTGGCAGCGAGTCCCAATGGCGGGCAAGGAAGGAGCTCCGAATGCATTCAACTCCTCTCCCCTTCTTACTTGGACTCATTTTCTAGCATGTCAAACTACGGCCTCGATAGCGAATTCAGTGTCACGCTTTCTTTCTCTTTGTACAGAAATTAATAATTAGACAAGATTACATGTGTAGATCTGTATATGTGAGTATTACTAAATTAATTAATTCGATTTTTTTCTACTAATTTAGTATAATCTTTGTATCTAAAAAATATTGTTATATTTGTGATCCTACCGAGGATCGACCTAACGAGAAAATTTCTAAATAAGATTTACATATATGTATTTGTACATGAATCATATTAATATAATTATATATATGCCTTATATACCACAATTGTATTAATACAATATATCTGTTTAAATTTTATGTAGATATAAATTGCTCAATTATATTAGTATAATTTGTGTATAACCATTGAATAATTGTTTCATGATATAATGTATTAATACTACATTATAGTTTCATAGATTGAACAACTATAAGTTTGTCTGAATATAGGATACCGTTAACGACAAGCGATCGCTTGTCGGGTTCCATTAAAAAAAAAAAAAAGTTTGTCTGAATAAGTTGTGGGAGTAAAAAAAAAATTATAATGCAAGTTTATAAGAAAATATAAATAGTTAAATACGAATATATCTTTATTATAATTTAGTGCACCTGGTTGAAGATTAAAAAAAAACATACAGACTTGCACGGCCCTTGTTCAAAATTGTATGTTTGTGATTGTTAATTGATGTAATTTGGTGATCCAACCTCGAATCTTTCTTTATTTTTTTCTTAAATTTGTCTCTATTTTTTTGCCAAATTTTTTTTTTGGACAATTAGAGATGATTATGACTATTGTTCTTTTTCTTGAAATATTTGGGAGGATGATTAAGAACACCGGAACAAAACAAGGCATGTATTTATACTATTTTTTTCTCATGTATATTTAATATCCTGTTATTCCTTCATATTCATTATTCATTTTCATTTTCTTTATTAATGTTGTTCCCACTGAGCTGGAGCCATACAATACAGGGATAATGGGTTTAGTTTATGGGTTGATGGGTTGGGTTTAGTTTTATTAATTGGTTTAGGTTATGGGTTGATGGGTTTAGGTTTATTAATGGGTTTTGGTTATGAGTTCAATGGTTTTATGAGCAAGGGTAATTTGATCAATTAAAATTAAATTAAATTATTTGATTGGATTCAAAATTCTAAAGTTTGTTAATTCCAACAACTTAACGGTTTGGATAAATTTGATATTGTGGATAAATTTGATATTTATGAGTTTGAATTGGATAAAATTGGTGATTTTTTTTAATTGATAAGGGGCCGTTTGGCAAGTGGAATTAGTAGAGTGGAATTGAATTATAAGGTGGAGGAGAAATTTTTTCTGAAAATAATAATTTCATAGTTTGTTTGGATGTCTAAATTATAATATGCTGGAAAATATAAATTTTTTTTGGTTGTTTAGAAAATTTGAAATTTTGAAATTGGAAAATTTGGAATTTTGAAATCGACCCTAAGAAGGAAGTAAATCAGACTCGTCGCTAAAAAGGAAAGCATACATGTATGTGATTGAAGACTAGAGGCGTGGCTCCCTACGGTGTCCAACATCTCTTTGATTGTGCCTCTCCTCGATGAAGTGACCCCATCCTGTCGCGTCGCTCTCTCCATGGCTAGTTCTAGCTGCACAGTGAGAGTAGCATGTTGCGTCGTGGCTTCAATGCTCAATACGGGAATGCTTAGTACGAGAATGAAAGAAAAGTAAGATATTGCTTATTGGTATAATTTGTATAATGGATCTAGTAAACGGGTCGGGTTGGTAGTGATATATATATATATATATATATATATATATATACTGGAAAGAAAAAAAAGAATCCTTAAAAAAGAGAGGCTTATGACTTGGGGCATCTCTGTCAAAACCCAAACCCGGTCTTGTAATATTCATACTTTATTTACTTATAAAATGATATTTTATCCTCTCATTTTGTATCCACGGGTTTGTGGTTTATTTGCGGATTTCTTTCGCATATTTTTATAAGGGGAATTCTTCAAAAACACCCTAACTTTTCTGTAAATTATGAAAAACCCCTTGCCTTTTTAAAAAATCCCTTATATTTTTTAGATTTCCCCCAAAACCCTCTATATTTGTTTCTTCTTCCAAAACCCCCTAACTTTTTTAGATTCCCTCAAAAACCCCCTATCTTTTTGTTATTATATTTTTAAAAAATGACCATTATACCCTCATAATTTTATTTTATATATTTCTATAATTTAATAAATAATAAATACATATTAAACTATTATAAAAAAATAAAAAAAAGTGTTAACAATAAATTAGACATGATATTAAAATATTATAATAAATAATACATAAATATTAAAATATAATTTTCAACAATTATTAATATTTTAATACATGTGTATTATTGATAATAATATTTTAATATATATATTAATTATAATAATATTTTATATCTATGTATTAATTATTATTATATTTCATAGATATACATAGATATTTTAAAATCTAGGTATTAAAATATTAATAATTATTGAAAATGATATTTTAATATCAATATATTATTTATTATAATATTTTAATATTTACGTATTATTTATTATAATATTTTAATATCATGTATTATTTATTTTTAACATTTTTATTTTTTTATAATAGTTTAATATGTATTTATTTATTATTTATTAAATTATAGAAATATATAAAATAAAATTATGGGGGTATAATGGTCATTTTTTAAAAAACATAACAAAAGGATAGGGGGTTTTCGAGGGAATTTATAAAAGATTGGGGGGGTTTGGAAGAAGAAACAAATATAGGAGGTTTTTGAGAGAATCTAAAAAATACATGTGTTTTTAAAAAAAATAAGGGTGTTTTTCATAATTTACAGAAAAGTTGGGGGATTTTTGAAGAATTCCCCTTTTTATAATATATGATATAATAAAATATAGTATACTAACACAATTTTTTTTATAAAAAATAGAATATAAAATTAACGAAACATTAAAAAAAACTAATATCGGTGTGATTCATTAAAATATATTATATTAATGAATCAGTGATCACATAAACTACATAGTAAACCAAGTTTCGTAACAGGCATAGTGTAATTCATAAAAAAGAATATTATTTACCGATGTAAAGTGTGAATTATATATATTTATCCATTTATATCCGTTATACATGCCAGATAATAAAAGAATAACGCCAAGTTGAAGAGAGATTATCAAAAAGTGCGATGTTGGGTCGACAATATAGTGAATGTCAGGTTTATAAATATGGTCCGAGACTAAATGACATATGTATGTGTGAGATATATGGACCCTCCAAAATAGTGTTAATCTCAGGCCGTTCGAAGATCTATTCCCGAGGAATGGGAATTCAAGGTTTAGAATTTATGATGAATAATTAGTTTTATCCAATATCTTAGTATCATTATACTAACATAGGTAAATACTTCATTCCTTTTTGTTTTACTAATTGTTTTATTTTCATAATATGCTTTTTGAGTATGTAGTGCTCCAATTTTTCACAGAATAAAGAATATATATAAGGTCTTCGTTGGTTGATATAACAATTTTAATATTTATTTTTAATGATAGATTCATGCTAAACTCATTTCGATCACACTTTTTTTCTTTGTGTACAGAAAGTAACAATCCGACATTTGAAATCCGTATTGTCTGCAACCAGATATTGGGTTGTTTATAATTATGACCCTTGATTCCGAATATGGTCATTTAAAATCCTATATTTTATTTTCTAAAATCCGAGAATCATAATCATATAATCCGAGATCCGGATTTTCTCAAAATCCATAATTCGATGCCCGGCTTTTAATTCTTTTGCTTGAATTGAAATTTGAATGTTTAGTTTGATAGGTGTGAACTGGACGAGTCCTGGTGAAACATACTATATGGAATTTACTATTTTCGTGAGAATTCTTGACAGATTTTTTTTGTGTCGAAATGTTTTTGTGAGAATTCTTGACAGAAAAATATTTTGCAAGTTAACTTCACTGAATTGAAATTTAACATTAATATTAGAGCAATCTTTGGGAAGCATTTTAGGCAGCAACACTAATAGTTTATCTTCAACAAACAATAACTCGATGTAATTGTAAACAAAAATAAATCCAACTTCAATATCAAAGAAACACTAAGTGCCATAAACAAAAAATTAATTGCTACGACGAATGTGATTAAATTTAGCAAGAGTGATGATACTCATCTCCCTTACAATCCCCCTAGATGTTTGATGTGTTGGCATGTCATTAAATGCTATAGCGAATCATTAATTTTTTTGTTTGAATCATCCTATATAAGATGAGAGGGAATTAAATATTCATTGTTTCACACATCATTAATATATTTATTGTTTTATTGGATTTGTTCACCACCATTCATGATTAATTAAATCTAAACTTACAAATTTGAAAATAAATTATTATACTCTATTAATTGATCTTTGTTACATGTGTTAAACATGTGTATATAATCTATTTACACTGTTTAACACGTGTTAAATCTATCATTTGACACATCATCAATACATTTAATATTTTAAATAACATTGTTTACCGCCACGAACATTGAATTAAGTCTAACTTTTTAAATATGAAAACTAAATCATTTGAGGTTAAATTAATCCATCGTTTAACACATGTTAAACTGATGGTACAAATATTTAAAAAAAAAAATAGATGAGCAAATAATTAATGCAATTAACTTGTATGTAGTAAATATTTTCAGGATGCTAGATTTACCACATGGTAAAAAAAATTATACAAAAGATAAATTTAATTTTATTGTTTACCATGCATTAATTTGGATTTATCATTAAATTCAATCAATTAAATTCTTGCCAACACATCAAGTATTGTGGGGGAATGTAAAGGGGACAAATATATTTTTTCATTTAGCAAATAGACTTATTATCCTACGAATATCTCGCATTCATGGCATTGAGAAATTTCGAAGGAAACCCATAACCAAACGGTCCCTGCAATAAATTAAATGAAAAATGAAACCTTTTAAAAATGAATATTAATATTAATTTGTCTAATACATGCATAACATAATTTAGATGATAATAACGGGTATCCAAAAGATTGTGATCGAGAGTATGAATTACTTTGCGATCCTAATAAGACAGTATCTTTCGTAGTAGATTCTTTGTTCTTCGCTTTTTCTGCATAAGAGAACGAATTAGTTTTTTTTCTTTTAACCTTGATGTCCCTAAATTGATTTTTTTTCTTTTTTTTCTTTTTTGCTTTTTGCGTTGATGCATCTCCGAACTGAAAAGCACAATAAACTCACATCCTACACAACTGTAACTTAGAACTGATATAACAAATAAGAATTGGAAATTTGTAAAATACTCCCTGATTATCCTTAAATTGCAAAAATTTCCTGCATAATTGTACATTTTCCCTACTGCAGTTTATTTTGTGCAAATTCCCCATAATTGAAATTAAAAATAAAAGTACTTAATTTAAAATTTTGTAATATCTGTACAATATCGTAGTAAAAATTAAAACTTACAAGCTGCTCTAATTGAATTTCAATTTAGAATCTTTATTCGATAGGAAAACCGATTCAGAGAAATCGGTATTGAATGTGCTTCGATAAAATTGATGTTGTATAATTATGATACAACTAGAAATACCGATTTAGACAAAGAATTCATCACCTTGGTTATTGAAATCAATGGAGACTTGTTCTAGTAGATCGAAGTTTGGTTGCGATTGTAAGGGAATAAAATCTTCTTTAACAAGATGAGAACTTGACGCATCATAATTAATCGAACGAAATCGTAACAGAAGAAAATGTCGATTGAGTTGACAGATGAAAAGGATAAGCAAGAAGAAAGAGAGAAGAAGCAATTTCGCAATGAATTTCCTTCTATTTTCTTTCCAAAAGATCATATTATTCTACTAATGTAAAAGTAAATATATATACATACATCAAAATTGTAGAGTAAATAATAATATAATATCAAAGATATGTCATTAAACTCCTTTGTTTCATAATCATCCACTGAGAAGCTGCTTTAACTAATATGCAATTATGCGTAACCATAATACATAATTTATTATGAATAATTAGCTTTCTCCAATTTCTTAATATGAATATACGAACATAAGAGTATACTTTACTTTCGTTTGAGCATTGTAGTACTCCAATTTTTCACTCAAAATCTTTGGTCTACTAATACCAACCACTAAATAAGATTTTATATATATATATATATATATATATAAAAGGTCTTCATCAATTTATGATTTTTAGCATTTATTTGTAATGACGGTTCATGCTTAATCGATCTGGTCGATTTTAACCTAGATTTAGTTTTTAAATTCCGAGATTAGTAATCTTGATTACCTGCAATCTTGGACTTGGTTCTCTATAATCCCGAATTCCGAATACGGCTTATATTTATTTTCTCAAGAGAATGTTGGGATTTATTAGTTCTCGAGTAATTCTACACAACATGTTTTCGCAAAATGATTGACAGAAGGATGATGAGGTACAGAATATGGATTAAATTAAGTTAAATTATTTTATAGTGTGAATATAGTATCTAACGTAGGATTAATATTTTGCTGCGAGAGCATGTTGCGACTTGCGAGAGCATATTGTCTAGAATTACTCATTAGTTATCTATGATCTGAAATTCTGGACTTGATTCTCTATAATTTGAAGGTTTAATTTAAATAATTTTATTATGTTTTATGTAGTATAGTTTTTCTCGTTAAAAGTAATGTCTTGTAAAATTTGACACGAGTTGTTTTTTACTTTTAACGACTCAATTTTTTTTAATTGAGATTCACATCTGAATTTTAATTCGGCCTATTTTAACCAATGTTGTAGATGACGGGAAACGGTACGGTACGGTTGGTCACCGTTTTAGTGTTTTACCATAAAACGATCGTAAAACCGTTAAAAAGGTAAAAAAACGGTCACTAAAATCGGTAATATTTTATATCAATTATAATTAGAATTTAAAGACAACAAATTTGGACAACAAATTAAATCCAATTAACACTCACAATTTAAATACTTGTTTGATTTTCATACAAAAAGGTCCAAAAATAAAATGATAATAACATAAAAAATAAAAAATAATCAAATCGTAACACATAATCAGATCAACCTAAACAATCAGAACACACAATCATTTGACTCACAAATTGACTCAAATTAGCACTTACAATCACAATTCGTGGAGAAAAAATTAATCCTTGTTGTGAAAAAAGAGAGCAGTCATTGACGCAAATTAAGCTGAGCCGTCGTTAGGGCTGCAACTTTAGGTCGTGACTCGTGGCTCGCTCGAGCTCGACTCGATAATAGTTCAATAATAGCTCGCTCGATATTAACTCGAAATTAAACGAGCCGAGCCGAACTAGCTCGAACGCTTATTGAGCCGAGCTTGAGCCAGACTCAACTCGCTCGTATTAAGCTCGAAAAAAATTTGAGCTCGATTTAAAAAATTAAATACGTTTATCATAATTAATTCATATTATATATTTTATTTTAATTAAAAAAATTTATAAAAAAAAACTTTATCTCCTTAATAATTCCAAATTATATTACAGATTAGGTCATAATTCCAAATTAGATTACAGCTTAGGTCATAATTCCAAATTAGATTACAGCTTAGCCCAATTATTGTCGTGAAGATGAAGAAAAACTAAATCGGAGATTCGGTGAAAAAAACGTCATATGCCGAGAAAAATAACTGGCAAAAAAAGTTAAAAAAATTCGGGCCAAAAATAATTAGAAGACAAAATCGGTATGTAAAACGGGTTAAAAATATTTTTCGATACAAAAATTGGTCAGACACGGTTAAAAAACGTTTGACCATTTTTTGAAACGGTATGGTAAAAAACGGTACGGTCATCCACCGTATCACCGTTTTTCGGTGCGTTTCGGCGTTTTTTACAACATTGATTTTAACTACAAAAAATTCTGCTTCTGTTGAAAATTTTATCAACCGAGTTGTAATCTTTTTGGCTCAAATTGTCTTGTCGAACATTTTTTTAGTGATTTAAACGAGTTTAGGAATGATTGAATCGAAACCAAAATGATAAAATTGTAAATTAAATTATTATGAATGTGGATAACTTACAAAAAGTTAAGTGGAATAAAATTATTAATTATAAAATCCAATGCAATACAATTTATCATGCATATTCTGATCTTTATAAAATTCACATCCAATTTGTTGGAGCAAACAATAATTCAGAATGGTTTATATTTGCAAAGATATTGTCTTTAATTACAAATTTTAATATGTTAAAATCTAAAAACATAAACTGGTATATGGATATACATTTCATATTTTCAGTTTGTTAAACATTACACGGATACCATTTTAAATACATATGGCAAAACATGAAATGATCATAATTTATGGAGCTTAAAGATTACATTTGATCAAATTTAAAATTTGCAAAAAATTAAATAAAAAATAGAACTTCTGGATTCTTATTGAATATTATGCACTCAATTTATTATAATTATAATATTAACTAAATTTAATGGTAGATCGGTGCGCATCCAAGGAATTCTTCTCGGCTCTTTTCTTCAATATATTTCAGATTTGTAAGATACATATTGTTGTTTGTATATCTACTCGGTTGCCATCACATAAGCTACAATTTTTGGCGCACTCGTGTTGAGAGAATTTATCAAAATTACTTACATAAAACATGATTTTTTATTATATAATAATATAATTACGATTTTCTCCAATTTCTTAGTATCGATATATGGTGAATACTTCATTTTTTTTTCTTATTATTCATTTTTTTGTAAAATTCTCTTTCATGTAATTTTTCACTTGAAATCTCTTATCCCCTAATACTTCTACTACATAGGATTATATAAGGTCTTGTTTAATTTAACATTCATTTTTAATGATGGAGTTCATGCTAAATCCATTTTGATCACACTTTCTTTTCTCTCTCTGTATATGTAACAATCTGGCATTTGAAATCCGTATTATCTGCAACCGGATATTGGGTTGTTCATGACCCAAGAGGATTTTATAAAATCGGGAAATCATAATGAGGATTTTATACAATCCTGGATTCGGTTTTTCTGAAAACCAGGAATTCGATGTCCAGCTTCTGTTTCTTTTTCTTGAAGAGAAAGTCTAGTTCTAGTATTTTGCTTCTTTCACCATTTTTCACTCTTCTTCTACTCCTCTCTCTTCTTCGAAACTAGGGTTCGGGACCTAATCAGCCATGGATAAAGTCGATCTTAACGCGGCCATTTCTACTGGAACTACCATCATCGGCGTCACCTACAATGGCGGCATCGTTCTTGGAGCCGATTCCAGGACTAGTACCGGTACAAATATTTTTCTTTTCTCTTCTCTCCTTTTTCTTAAAACTTTCAAGTCTCGCATTTCATGTTTTGAGGTTATGGATTGAGATTTGCAACTATTATTGTTGATATTTATCATGATTTTGATCGATTTTCAGGGATGTATGTGGCCAATCGAGCATCAGACAAGATCACAGAGCTAACTGACAATGTTTACATCTGTAGATCCGGATCTGTGAGTATTACTAACTTAATTGATTCGATTTTGTTCTATTAATCTGTTAAAAGAACCTTGTAATTCTTATAATTTGCAAAAAAAAATGTCCTGATTCTTGGCAAGCCGGATAAGGTTTCGAGCTTGCCGTATAAATGGACAAAATCAAATTCATGGTATTTAGGTGGGCTTTTTACAAGTTTTAACTGCCCATAAAGAACCATCACACATCTTCTCTTTTCTTCGCAATTTCTCTCAAACATGATACAAAAATAGCATTTAAATCAACATTTAATTTATTTCAATTTTTCCAGGCTGCAGATACACAAATAATCTCAGACTATGTTCGATATTTCCTCAGTCAACAAACGTAAGCCATCATTATATTTAGAAACTATCAGGGTTTTATTCTAAAATACTCAAAATATCAGGGATCCTTATGAAACTTTTCCATTATTATAATTTCAGCATCCAGCAAGGCCAACCAGCCACAGTCAAAGTCGCGGCCAATCTCGTTCGCCTCCTATCCTACAGCAACAAGGTAACATTTTCAATTCCACCCCTAATAATTATATTATTAATAATAAAATATTTATAATTTTGGGTAATTTTGTAGAATATGTTGCAAGCTGGTATGATAATAGGTGGTTGGGATAAATACGAAGGCGGCCAAATTTATTCCGTACCACTCGGTGGTACCATTTTGAGACAGCCTTTTGCTATTGGAGGTACAGTTATTAAAACCTCGAAATATCATATATACCCCTACTAATAATTAATTAATTAATTAACAATAGGTTCTGGATCGAGCTATTTGTACGGATTTTTTGACCAGGCTTGGAAGGAAAATATGACTCATGAAGAAGCCGAGGTATATATTCATTATTATTTGGTAATATTTTTCATAAATACCCCTAAATAAGTTATTATTGTTTTAATTTCAGCAACTGGTTATAAAGGCGGTTTCGTTAGCAATGGCACGAGACGGTGCAAGTGGCGGTGTTGTTCGTACAGTCACAGTACGTTTCCTCAAAACCCAAAATTTAATAATTAAAAAGATAGCGTTAATAATTGCGTGGTTTTGAAATTGTAATTTTAGATAAATGCGGAGGGTGTTTCTAGAAAGTTCTACGAAGGAGATAAGCTGCCACTGTGGCACGATGAGTTGGAGCCCACGAATTCTCTTCTGGATATTCTCTCTGCTTCGAGTCCCGAGCCTATGAGCTCTTAATTTCCTTAAATACTTGTTTTTTGTTTAATTATTCTACTTGGATGATTTATACTTTGTTTGAATCGAATCTTACTTGTTTTGTTTGTTTGTGTAGTGATATTGTTAAATTTTTAATTTTAATGAATATTAGAATTATCCTATTTCAACACCACACGACACATGGTATACAATTATCAAGTCTTTAAATTTGATTAGGGCTGAATTAGGGTTGATTAGGTTTGAATCTGATTGTATTTGATGAGTTCGGATTGGATTTGCTTACAAATTAGGATTAGTCCAGATTTCAATTCAATTTTAATTCGAAATTAAGATTTTTTTTTTTAATATAATGTTCATTACTTGTTTTTTGAATTTTGATGATATGTTTATGTCGTTTGACATTGATTTGTTATGTTTTATTAGGAATTTGATTTGTTATGTTTTATTAGGAATTTCTATGTTATTTTATATTTTGGACATATCACGGTTTTATCAGTAAAACACTAAACACTAAAACGATGATTCATTGTTCCGTACAATTTTTCGTCTTTTATGACATTGGTCAGGGATGGGCATTCGGTTGAACCAAACCTTACCGAATAAGACCAAACCGACTCAAACCGAACCATACTAAATTCAAACCGAATAAAATTTGAACCGAGTTAAAACCGAACCGAATAAATCGAATTTCTTATTCGGTTCAACCGAATAACAAATTTTATAATGATCAAATTCAAATCTTATTTAGCAAAGAATTATTAAAAAAAAATCATATAAATATACTTATATTATTTCTAATTTTACAATATTGAATTTTTATTTTTTTAAATGAAAATAATATTAATTAGGTCGGTTCGATTTAACCGGTTCTGAAAATACCAAAATCGAACCGAGCCGATTAAACCGAAAAATATCAATTTTTGAACTGAACCGAACCGAACAAACCGAAATATCAAAACGATGAAACCGAATTAGTTTTGAAAATTCGACCGGTTCGGTTCGGTTCTCACTGAACCATTTGCCCACCCCTAATTGGTACAAAACTAATTTTGTACCAATTTAGAAAATCATGTATTTTTTTAACATATAAAAATCATGTATTTTTTTAACATGATTTAGAAATCATTTCGGAAGTAGCAGTTTACAAGTGTGATCGTAGGATAATAGACAACCTTTCAATCAGGGGTACAAAACTAATTTTGGAGACTAGATAGATGATTTAAGAATGATTATAAATCCTGGATTTTGAAAAGGAGCATTTCTGCATATAACCCTATTTAGAATCAAAATTTTAAAAATAACCTCCTTTCTAAAAATATTCCAAAAATAACCTCTTTTTTTATAATATTCCAAAAATAACCCAAACCGGGTTTTTAAATCCCGCCGGTAAAAATTTCATTTTTTAAAATTTTTTAAATATGATATATTTCTCCAAATTTTACCATAACATCTTTTATAATCTAATTAATACATTTAATTAAAATGATAACTAATACATGTTAACTGTTAACTTAATACGTAATTAATATTTATTCGAATTCATAATTTTGAATAAATTATTAAATTTTAATGAATATTTAATTATATGTTTTAATTATCACGTTAATTAAATGTAATTATTCAATAATGGAAAATTCGGCGGGTACATTTTGGAGTGCAATAAATTTTAATAAAATTTTTTCAAGCCTAACTTATTTTAAAAATAAAAATCACTCCCCAAAATGTAATTGCCGAATTCTCCATTATAGAACAATTACATTTAATTAACGTGCTAATTAAAAGATATAATTAATATTCATTAAAATTTATTCAAATTTATGAATTCGAATAAATATTAATTATGTATTAAGTTAACAGCCAACATGTACTAGTTATTATTTTAATTAAATATATTAACTAGATCATGAAAGATGTTATGGTAGAATTTGGGGAAATATATCATATTTAAAAAATTTTAAAAAATGAAATTTTACTGGCGGGATTTAAAAACCCGGTTTGTGTTATTTTTGGAATATTGTCAAAAAAACGTTATTTTTGGAATATTTTTAGAAAGGGGGTTATTTTTAAATTTTTGATTCCAAATAGGGTTATATGCAGAAATGCTCCTTTGGAAAACTGGGAAATCGTAATCCTTGATTGGAGATCTCAGCTTTGAGAGAAACGAATTCCGGGTTCCTAGAAACCCCGAGTACTTAGGTCCCTTTGTACTTCTCGCTCTTTCGCCGTCTCCGACGAACTTTCATGGCAATGGAGGACTCAAACGATGTGCTCAAAAACGCGGATTGGAAAACGATCGGAAACACCGGTACAGGTGCTGGTACCACCAATTCAACGGTACCAGTAGTTAAGAAGCGGTTACCTAAGAAGATGAGACAAGTACCCGATTACTACTTCATTCCTCGCCTCTCTTGGCCCAAAACGATTGGTTTTTATGGTACTGCCATTTTAGCTGGTATTGGTGCTGGTATGATTGGAGAAATCTGGATCAAAAAGAAGATTGAAGGTCAGTTTTATTGCAACAATTTCAATTTATCTCTTAAATTAGCCATTAATCGAATATTAATTATACAATTAGGATATTGTTGTTTAGTTAAGGCATGATTATGCATAGCCGATGGGCAAATATTCCCAATTAAGTCTTCATTTAGCATCAATTTCACTCGATTCAGGATCAATTCGTCCCCAATTGTGGATCTTAAGCCAAATGAAAAACTTTCTTTTTCCCCTCAGTTTTGATTGAGAATGTGTTAACTATCATTAGGTTATATATTTATGTTCTAATAACATGTTATTATGTTGAATTGCAGAGGATAGTGGTATCTTGTTTGAAATAAAATGAATCGAAACGATTATTTAATGGTAGGCTTTTTCTCAATGCAATTTAGTTCTTAAGTTTGTTTTTAATTTTATAGAGCAAATGCTTCAAATGTGGAGAAGTTCATTAAGTATAAAACCCTAATGGTACTTTTTTCAGAATATGCCAATACTTTATGTTTGTATTTTTTAGAATAATTTCTTGATTTATTATGAAATTGTGTTATTTTTGTTTTGCTCGGTTGGTGTAATTTTGTATATTACAAATTTATAAAGAACTTGGATTATTGCTAGGGAAATTTTGCGAAAAGAACCCTACGATTATACCAAATTGTAAAAAAAACAAACATTGTATTATCAAAAATTGCAGAAAATTTGAACTCGCATTATTGCCGAAATTGCAAAATTTGAACTCGTATCGAGCACGAGTACCAATTAATGTTGTGAAAGGCGTTAAACATAATGAGTTGGAAAGATATTATTTGAGGATTAATGGTCGTCATGAAGATAAATTTTATGGATGATATTATATTATTAAAAATACTAAATCATATATCAAATTTTAAATATAAAACAAAATATATGCATCATAATTTAAGTTTTTAAGTCCAAAAAAATACCGTTTTATAAGATCAAATTTTGAGTTTGGATCCAGGTTTTGAATTTTGATTTTTGGGTCGGCATGGATATAAGAAGAAATCGGTCCCACGATTGTTTTAGATCCGATTTAATTGTTAACAAATCAGTTGAAACCAGTTAAGACCAAACTAATCAATATTAATCGAGGATCTTTACACATTTGGTATGAATATGTACGGTGGTCTTAAATTAGTTTGGTCTTATTTAATCGAGGATTTTAATTAACCGTACTAGATTCAAACCGAATCGAATTAAATTTTGAACCGATATAAAACCGAACATTTATTCGGTTTACTTGTTGAATCGAATAAGAAATATTATGATATTAAAACAACAATAGATTATTAATTAAATTCATATTCATATTTTATTTATAAAAGAAATATAAATGAATCATATAAAATATAATTATGTTGCACGTAACATTATTATATAAAATTTTAATATTTTAACAATAATATGTTTAACAGGAAATACTAAAACCGAATAAACATAATAATACCAATTTTTCTACCAACCAAATAAATAGAAAAACATAATCAATATATTATAATATGTATAATGCTACTCCCCTGGCCTGGTGAGGACACGTGGCAAGGGGTATTTTTTGCTTTTACCCCTATTTTTTTTTAAATTTACATTTATAATATGTATAATGCTACTCCCCTTGCCTGGTGAGGACACGTGGCAAAGGGTATTTTTTGCTTTTACCCCTATTTTTTAAAATTTACTTTTTGGTTCTTTTTTATTTACATTTTGGTCCTATTTTATTTATATTTTGGTCTTTTTTTATTTACATTTTGATCCTTTTTTACATTTTGATCTTTTTTTCCTATTTTACATTTTGGTCATTTTTTACATTTCGGTCATTTTTTTGCTATTTTACATACATATTACAATTTGCGAATATGTCATGATTATATTAATCGATTTTAGAAGCACCTGAACAAATGCTATTTATACAAATTATACAGGAAAATAATATCCGTGATAGACTAATTTCATGAACCTTATGCATCTATTGACATCATGATATTTGCAAATATGTCATGATTAGATTAATTTAGTTCAAACGCACGCGCGTTAATTCGCACACGCGTTAATTCTATTTAAATAATTATATAAAAAACATCCCGCGCAATTGCGCGAGCATAAAGCTAGTTATGAGTTAATGGTTAATGAATATATTATGGGTTAATGGTTAATGGACAAATAAAATAGTAAGGAAAAAAAGGTTCCTTGACTGAGTGAAATAGTATATTGATTAGTAAAACGTGACAATGAAATAGAAAAGGTTGACAATTACTCGTCCATTTAGAAGATCACCTCTATATATATATATATATATATATATATATATATATATATATATATATATATATATGATCAGGAGATTATAAAATGTATATTTTGTGGCCATAATCATCTCTCTCCACAATTCAGGATTTGTACAACATAAGTAACCCACTTGAAAACTTTAATTTTAATTATATAACTAATTCTAAATTCTAAATTTCATTTATGGGTCTAGAAAACCAAGTTACTTTTTTTAGAGCTATTGGCTCTTATCTCTGTGGCCAATATGATGTTTGATAGGTATTATCTATACTATTTATATAATATGTCTTGCCTTAAAAAAGTTTGATAAGTCTGTTAATAATAAAATATTATTTGTCAACATTACCATCCAATATGCTATAGGATACGAAAAAATGGGGGAAAAAAGGAATGATTGTGTTGCTTATTGCTTTATACTTAGGCCCTTTACCCTTCCCCAAATGCATCACCACATCTGACATCTCTATTTCTAATTAGCACACTTAATTAACTAGTAATTAACAATTAATTAATATATATTTAACATATACATGAATTAACAATTAATAATCAATATTGATTAACTTTTGATCGAGTGTATCTTATTAATTACTAATTAATTAAGTGTGCTAATTAGGAACATAGAGGATGCGGTGGTGCATATGGGAGAAGGGTAAAATTTCCCTTTATTATACTTTATTCAACATTGAAGGAGCATTTTTAGGTGTTTTCAGTCGTGCATGTTTTTTCGTACTAAAAACAAAACGGGCACTAATAATCACACAATTGATAATGCACACGTGTCATCCATTTTTTCTTATCCTTTCGTTTAGTGGCTTGGCAGAATTCACTACTTTACTACTGATGTTTGATTTGGTGAATTAGGATGGATTGTATTTGGTTATTCATGATTTCAAATACAATCATTTGATTTGGTGGATTATGGTGAAATCATGAATAAGAAGATGGATATTGCTATACACCAAAAAATTTGGTATTTCAAATATATGGATATAGCTATTCATGTATTTCATCGTAATATTATTATCTGTGTTTACTGTATAAACTTATAAGATTTAACTCATACGGTATTGGTGATAGAGCATTAAACGAAATTGATTTGACATTGAGCATAATTTTGATGTTAACACTGTTTAACAAATATGCTTCTCCATTTTCCCATAATCTTGATGGAAATCAATAAATCTTCTCCATTTTCCCTACCTATATATATAATACCAATCACCCTTCACTTGCAAAAAATAAACAACAAAACAAGCTTTTATGTAAGAAGAGTTTTTCATGAACTAATGGCCCTCACTCAAATAAAAACTTCTCGTTCTCATCAATACAATTCTTTTCGCTACGATCCTTGGCAATTTTTACGCAATATCATGTTCTCGATTTACCATTTTTTGCTATTTCATGTGCACCCATTTTGGATCCAAATCTCATACTTCGTCATTATTTCGATCGTTGGTTTCCTAGCATTGAAAGTGTTTCCGATGAGAGATCATATCGCAAAACTACCGACCAATTTAGATCTATTTTTCACGTCAGTCTCTGCCGCAACCGTCTCGAGCATGGGTGCAATTGAAATGGAATCTTTTTCCAACCCACAACTTGTAGTTTTAACCCTTTCAATGTTACTTGGAGGTGAGGTTTTCACCTCCATGATTGGTCTCCAATTCCAAAAGATTAGGTCCATGACGGATTTAGAAGCAAAATCTCAGAAATCACAAACCCTAGAGCTAACTACAAACCAACTTGAAATAGGGTCTATCAATATTAGCTATTCTAACTCATTTCTACCTCAAATTTCACTACATCAGGTTAAACAAAAGTCCATAAAGTACTTATGCTTCGTAGTTTTGAGCTATCTCGTTTTAGTACAACTCGCAGGCTTCTTCGCGATTTTAGTGTACATGAACTTATTCAAAGGTGCAAGAGATATACTAGAGAGAAAAGGAATTAACCTAATAACATTCTCCTTCTTCACCATAGTCTCGTCTTTCGCGAATTGTGGGTTCGTGCCAACAAACGAAACCATGGTAGTTTTTAGGGTTTACTCAGGTCTTTTGCTAGTAGTCTCAGCTCAAGTCCTTTTAGGAAACACTATGTTTGCCTCAACACTAAGATTTTTGATATGGGTCTTAAAGAAAGTGACTAAGAAGAAAGAGTTTCATTACATGTTGGAAAACCATGAGGATATCGAGTATGATCATTTGTTGCCTAGTTTTCATGCAAAGTCTGTGGCCATATGCGTGTCTAGTTTCTTGTTGATACAATTTGTGTTTTTTTGCTCAATGGAATGGGGCTCTGAAGGATTGGAGGGTTTAGGGTTTTATAGTAAACTCATTGCTGCGTATTTCATGTCCGTGAATTCTCGTCATGCAGGCGAATCTATTGTCGACTTGTCAGTCCTCTCTCCTGCTATTTTGGTGCTATATATAGTCATGATGTAAGTGATCACATCACATACCACCAAATGGAGTTTTCTCATATTTATCCTTATTCATTTGTTCACATTCAAGATCTTAATTGTTTTTGTTAGGTACTTGCCACCATACACTTGCTTCATCCCAATTGAAGAATGGCACAATGAGACTAAAAATCATGACCTAACACTAGAAGGAAAGAAAAAGAAGAGTAACATTTGGAAATGGAGAAATTATGTTCTTTCACAGCTCTCATACTTGGCCATTTTTCTTATCATTATTTGCATCACAGAGAGAAGGCAATTGCATAAAGATCCCCTCAACTTCAATGTATTGAATATAGTCTTCGAGATAATAAGGTATGTTAAATACAAATATTCAAAATCCTAAACAAAAGATCATTTACGTTTGAAGCATGGATCCAAGTACGTTTACACTACTAAGAAACGTCAAATACAAAATTATTGTATATAATATCGTAAAAAATATCGGGTTCGAAACATCGTGGTTGGGTCGTTTTCGCAACACTAAGTGGGTCTTTAAAAATGACTTGAAGGTGGTGATCATAAAAGTTTTCAAATCAACCCTCCCATTAAATTTTCACCAATTTGGTTCAAAACTAGAAGGCCACGTCGGCATTTACTGTTCACCTTCTTTACTGTTCACTGCTCGTTCGGTACTGTTCATCATTTTTACTGTTCGTACGACTGTTCACCTTGTCTTTTACTGTTATAATAAGCATGTCAAATAAAATAATTATAAAATAAACGGTACTGTTCATCATCTTTTTACTGTTCATCGGACTGTTCACCTTGTCTTTTACTGTTATAATAAGCATGTCAAACAAAATAAAATATACCAGACATTTACTGCTCAAAATTATAATTTTATTTATAATACTAGACATGTCAAATAAAATAAAATTCTGAAAAAAACAAACAAAAAAACATAAAAGACGCAGCTTGGTACCAATCAAAACTGTTATAATAAGCACAAAAAACGCAGCTTGGTACATAGACGCATAAAAGACGCAGCTTGGTACCAATCAAAACTGTTATAACAAGCACAAAAAACAATAATACCAACTCAGGCTAACAAAAAGTATTTATGTGAACAGTAAAAAATTATAAAATATTTTATAACAATCAAAACTGTTATAACAAGCACAAAAAACAATAATTACAAAAAGTATATTTATGATCATAAAAAAATTTGAAAAATCGCACCGAAGCGCTAGAAATATTTCTAATATATTAAATAAGCATGCACTAGTGTGTTGACAATTGACCCTTACTCCAATTTAAAAAATTATAATTCAAACATTTTATATTACAAGTTTGTGATCAAGTGCAAATCCAACATCAGCCATTATATCTCTCTGATAGGCTACACTAAATCTCCTCATACAAATAAAAAGGTTGCAACATTCTTAAAGTAGATCCTTAGACATGAAAATACTCAAGATAATCCCCATTACAAATTTATTTCCAAAACAAAACTAATCTTGATTAATATATGGATTATCTTTGATTTGCAGTGCCTATGGAAATGTAGGGTTTTCGACAGGATACAGTTGCAAACGCAGGCTGAATGGAGATGGGCAGTGCATCGACGAATGGATAAGTTTCTCGGGTAAATGGACTGGCCAAGGGAAGGTGGTTCTAATGGTGGTCATGCTCTTTGGTAGACTTAAGAAATTCAACCTAATTAGTGGTGGTACCGCATGGAAATTGGCCTGATATAAAATATAAAATCACCTATATTTTCAACACTTTTTTAAATTTAGCCATTTTTGTTAATTACTTATTTTGGGACCAAATTAAATGGCTTGTTTGGGAAGTATTTCAATTTTATGAGTTGAGGAATGATCCAATTTGAAACAATATCATGTTATCACGTAGTTTAGTTAGTAATTTGATCGGTAACTACCACTTAGAAAAAGATAGGGTTTGAATTTGAAACGGAACAAATCTGAAATAAAAGCTTTCAAAAAGAAATTTGGATCCAACTAGTTCTGTCTCCACCCCCAACCCTCCTTGGGATTCTACATGGCCTTTAAAATCTGGATACACGTGTTATTGGTGAAGAGGTTCATTGGCTCTTGAATTGTGATTTTAGCGGGGGGGGGGGGGGGGGGGGGGGGGGGGGGGGATACCTAGATTTCGTCTAGAGTTCTAGACCATATTCTCTATAGAGAATTTCAATTTGGGGTTATATATCCGGCCCCCATAACACCAAAAAGTAGCATTGCTGAGGTGACAAATGATGGTTAAGTGTGATAATTAGTATTATTAATTGATTCGATTAATGATTTAATTGACTGTTTAATTCAACTGATTATTTACGTGTCAATTAACAATTAATTGAGTCAATTAGAGGAACTAATCAACAACTCATCTAATTATTTTTGTCAACTCATCAATGGTCTTGGAATGAGTTTGGGGGGGGGGATGGGGTGGGGGGGCAAGTATAATATTTTTCCAATTTCAATGGTTCTAAATTAAGCTCATGTTTCCATCAAATTACCCACGTTTTCACTACCTTTTTTTTCAAAGAGGAATGATTTTCGTGGCATGAGAAGTGCCCACAAAACTGTTCATTAATGTCCAGTTTTGCATATGTTTAATGCTGAATCTTCAATTTGAACAGTGGTAGATCATATTCTTTTTCACTTTAAATTAAACTATATTTTCACATGTTACGAATCATTATTTTGATCTAAGAAAAACATAGTTATAAATAATAATAATTTAGTCATTGAAAAATTAAGGAAAAAATTAGAGGGATGGAAAGGGGCTTTATTAAAAATTGGAGGGAGATTGATATTAGTGAATGCTGTACTGTCAAGTATACCAGTTTATCACTTTATGGTTATGAAATTTCCTAAATGGACATTAAAGGAAAAGGATAAATTGAGAAGGGACTTTTTATGGAAAGAAAATGATAATAAAGGATATAATTTAGTCTCGTGGGATACTATATGTAGACCTAAAAGTGCAGGTGGTATGGGAATAATTGATCCAGAATCATTTAATAATGCCTTATTGTTAAAATGGCTATGGTTTTATTATACAAAAGAAGATGGGCTTCCATGGAAAAAATTAGTTTCTGAATTAGGGGAGGCAGAAATTAAGGAGAAAAGAAGTGCAAATGATTCATATTTTTGGAGTGATGTGAAAAGTTTATTGAATTTTTTCTGGAGAAGTACCACATTTGAATTAGGAAATGGGGAAAATACCAGTTTTTGGTACAATAATTGGGGGAAAGGTTTAATGTACCTGAGATTTCCTTGCTTATTCAGCTATGCAATCCAACAATCAGGGACTTTCAGTCACTATAAGAAATTACCAAATCTTAAAAAGGGCATTTAGGGAAGAAATGTCTGAGAGAGCTGAGCAGGAATTTAATCAAGTAGAAGAATCTGTGAATGAAATAGTATTAAAGCAAGATTATGATTTAATCAGGTGGAATTGGGATAAAAAATTTCTATTTTCAACAAAAAATGCTTACCACATGTTGAGGGTGGGAGTATTATCTCATTCAGATTTAGCTCCGGTATGGGAAATCAAAATTCCATCAAGAATGAAAGTATTTATCTGGATTTTATTGGGGAAAAAAATTCTTACGATAGATAATTTAATGAAAAAAGGTTGGAATATGGTTAATAGATGTTATCTGTGTAAGAAAGGAGCTGAATCAGTGACACATCTGATTAAAGAATGTTTATGAAGGATCACTGGTTTGACACGTTGGAAGAGATGCCATTAATGGTGGGTCTGAATCAGTCGATTGAATGGATGATGGGGAACTTGAGTAGAAGATCAGGCATGCAAAAATCAAAGCAAATCTTCTCCATTTTCATGTTTGTGACATGGAGAGAGAGATGCAGGCGTGCGTTTACTGACTCAGTAAGAGGGGGGAGAGAGCTTGTCGGAGAAGTTGTGAACGAATGGAAATTATCGGTGAAATTGCTCGGTTGAAGCTTGGCTGAGTAATCAGATAATGGTGTAACGAAGTATTAGGGGAGAAGAGAATCAGACCAAACCCTAGAACAGAAGTGTTCTGGGGGGGGGGGGGGGGGGGGGGGAAGTACTTCAAGTACGAGGTGGAATAGAGCGGGGGAGTAATAAAAGCATAGACTTGATGTATGATGGGCCGTTCTAAGTTGTAGTTTTTCTTTTTTTCTTTTATTTGGTTCTCATTTTTTAGAATTAAAAAATTGTATTGTGTATGAGAACTAGAAAAAAGACAAGTGTAATAGTTTAGTTTCGTTGATTATATTTATTATTCGGGTGAAGGGCGTAAGAACCTTCCTCGAAATTTATCAAAAAAAAAAAAAATAATAATAATAATAATTAACGTTGACCCCAAAATTCCATTGATGTCAACAAAATGAAATCAATATTATATAGTTTGATTTTGCAAAAAAATATTAACAGCCATTGGCATGAATGTTCCATAAATTTGTATATTAATTTCATCTCTTCTATGAAATAGTTCATGTTATATTTTCCATAATGCATGGTACCAATTAAACAGTGATCACCTTGTTTCATTTTCGTATATGATGCCCTCTTGATCTCCTGCTAGTAGGACCACAATATTTAGTGCACTGCAAAAGCATTTATTCTTTTTCTTCAATAATTCAAATATTCCACTCTCGATTAGACATGAATCTTAATTATTAACTAATATATTCTTCGATCGTAGCTTTTTTAACAAACAAGTTTTCCTTTCATTTTCGATATAAAAGGAGGAGCAGTCTCGAGTGTATTTGTGTGTGTATTCAAAGTTAGATTTTCTTGCTTTGAATTCTTGAAAATATGTATTCTCTCACAAAATTTGTAAGAAGAATTCAAATTCTCTCATCGTATATCCTTTTGAAGTTTTCTTCTTCTGCGAAATCGATCATAACCTTTACGAAGTGCTCCTTTTGCTTCTCCCTGCAAAGTAGTCCCTTGGTCACGAATATAATCTACTTCGTATGTCTTTCCTTCGTCGGGTTTTTAGCCCTAAAAAACCTGAATCCAGAGACCCAAACTGGCAGACCAAGAGACTTGGATTTATTTTTCACGTCTGTCTCGGCATTAACGGTTTCGAGCATGGGAACTGTTGAAATGGAGAATTTCACCAACTCGCAATTATGGGTTTTAACGGTATTAATGTTGATTGGCGGAGAGGTTTTTACTTCTTTACTAGGGCTTCAATTCACCAAGGTTAAGCTTAGCGCGGAGGGTTCGATCAAAGGTGCATCTAATTACCCGGATAGGACCAATATCGAGTCCATTAATTTCGAAGATATTATCGATAAGAAAAAGATGATAAAATATTTAACTTGCATGGTTCGTTTAGTTTTTGGCTATCTCATCGTGACAATTTCCACTGGATCTATATCGATACTTCTATATTTTACCATCGTAAAACAAGCAGGAGATGTGTTGAGAGGTAAAGGAATTAAATTCTCGACCTTTTCAGTTTTTACGGCGGTTTCTTCATTCGGGAATTGTGGCTTCACGCCAACAAACGAAAATATGATGATTTTTCGCAAGAACTCTATTCTTTTGCTTATCCTTATTCCTCAAACTTTGGTTGGTAGCACTTTATATCCCCCTCTATTCAGATTCTACATTTCGGTATCGAAGGAAACCACCGGAAAGGAAGAATATGGAAATGTTCTTCAAAACCCTAATGAGGTTAAGTACAAGCATTTGTTTACATTCAAAGAATGTGTCTACTTGAGTTGCACTGTTTTAGGGTTTATTTTGGTCCAAGCGATAGTCTTTTGGTGTTTAGAATGGAATTCTAAAGGTTTTGAGGGGATGACTTGGTTCGAGAAGATAGTGGGGTCGGTTTTTATGTCGGTAAATTCACGACACACCGGAGAATCAGTCATCGATTTATCGAGCCTTTCTTTCGCCTTATTAGTACTCTATGTTGTCATGATGTATGTTCTCTCTCTCTCTCTCTCTCTCTCTCTAAGTTCAAAAATTATGTACAAACATGAACAATTGAACATTCTTTCTTCTTTATTTTAGGTATCTTCCTCCATATACCTCATTTATACCAACGAATAACCAGGCTGATCAAGAGTTTTCGGGACTCGGAAGACGAGAAAATAGTAGGAAAAAGAGAGAATGGGAGAATTTGGTACTTTCTCAACTATCTTATTTGGCAATATTTATTATTTCGGTATGCATTACCGAAAGGCGATCGATACGCACCGATCCTTTGAACTTCAATGTTTTCAACATAGTTTTCGAAATAATCAGGTAAGTTTGAACAACATTTATAAAATCAAACAACTCGATGAATTGAACATTTTTTCCATTCCTAGAAGGATATACGTACATCGTACACTTTTATTCGTATAATTGTTTCTTTTTCGTATTTTCAGTGCATATGGAAATGTTGGTTTTTCGATGGGATATAGTTGCGAAAAGAAACTAAAATTTGATCCAAACTGCAAAGATGGTTCTTATGGCTTTGTAGGAAAATGGAGTTCCAAAGGAAAAATAATACTAATAATTATCATGATGTTTGGTAGGCTCAAGAAGTTTAACATGCATGGAGGAAAAGCTTGGGTCCTTAGCTAGTATTTATGTAATCTATATATCTATATGAACTTATGTACATCTCTATTAATTTATGGGCTAAATTAATCTAATATTTTCTGAGTTTTGACTATAATAATAACACACTTTGATCTGATTTTTTTAGTGCAAATTAACATTTTTATCTTTATTACAATTTGGGCCATTTTTATCTTAAATGAAAATATGAGATTTAATAGTTAAATTGGGCCTTAAAAGAAAGCTGAAAAAGGAAGATTAATTTTTGTAGTTTTGGGCTACAAGAATAGTTTTGGTTTGGGGTCAGGCCGGAATATTATATGAATGGAGCATACAAATTAAAATTATATTATGATTCTTCTCCAAAAAAAGAAAAAAAAAGGTTATATTATGATTGCATGATTATATAATATACATTACATTATACAAATTCACAAACAAAGAAGACGAGATTAAAAGTTAAAACTGCCCTCCGTCACTCCGTGGTCTCTCTCTAGAATCCTTTTCACTAAAATGCCGTTTGAATTATCAAATTTTAATATTTTATCAGCATAATTCTTAATGCATGAATTGTATGTGATTTGTAAGGGGTAACATAATTTCGCTGATTACCGTCAAGTTGCGAGATCTAGTTACTTTTTATCCAACTGATTTCAGCATTTCCGAAATTTATACCGACGCTCGAACGCTGATTGCTATTATTTATAACCAACTGACACATTACTATTTATTTGTCTTCAACTGCCGATTTATAAATAAGATTTTTCCAGAAAATTATTAATTATGATATATAAAATGTTCATTGAAATTTGAATCGGCGGGTTTATAAAATTCGGTACTTAATTAAATATTCATTCGCCGGATTTATAAAACTTGGTAATCTTTGCTTAATTTCCTCAAACCCGACAAGGCGCGACTTTTGAGAGAAATAACATACCGGATTTTTTTAATTATGTATTACCGAATTTTTAAAATCAGTTCGGAATCAGTTTTGGAATATCTTCAAAATTCGACTTATTTTAGGGGGAGTTTGGATGGTGGAATTTTGGAGTAAAATTGGAAAAAGTTTTCCATCAAAGTTAATATTCTTTGTTTGGATGATGAAATTATTGGAATTAGTAAAATCGAGAATCTTTTATTTACATGTAATACCCTCAAAATGTAATTCCTCAAAAAGCTAGAACCTTAATTTGATGGAAAAGTTAAGATGTTTAATCTTTTTAATTTGTAGACTAACCCTTCTCTCTCCTATAATGAAAATTAATAATAACATTTTTTATTGTATGATAATTATTAAATTCATATAATTAAATATTATTATATGTATTATTGTAATAATATATAATAATTATATTATAATAAACAAATATTATATTATGATTATTTATATGCATAAAATTAATATAATATTAAATATATTATTGTAATAATATATTGTAATTATATTATATTATATATATTATTGTAATATGATATATATTATTGCAATAATATATAATAATTATATTATAATATCATTATATTATATTATATATCATTATAATGATATAATGGATTAAATATAATATTATAATAATAATGTAAAGATACATTTAATATTATTTGATTATTTAAGAAAGATACTTAATATTTTTATCAATTTTAATTAAGCATTATTTGTATATTGTCATTAATAAAATTTCAGAATTTTTACAAACAACCAAACAAAAAATTATATTTTTCAGTATTTTATAATTTGGACATCCAAACAAACTCCACCGTATAATCCAATTCCATTCTACTAATTCCATTCTACATAATAAAAAATGCAACAACCTCTATAAAAACTTCTCCTCGAAATTTTGAATAAAATCATGGATAAAAAAAATTGAATGAAATATAAAAAATTAATTGGACAACAATTCTAGAGAAACAAGGAGGTCATTTTAGTAGAAAAAAGCTTGCTATCCTACCCAAACAGCCCACAGAAACTATCTCCATTTCCATCGTATACGTTACATGACAGGTGGCAGAACAGCCAGCAGGAGGAGCAGAGCCAAACAGCGGATAGAGAAGAGAGGTGACGTGGACGATGGAGATGGGGTTGTAACTTGTAAGTTCTAACGTGGATGTGAATCACGATACGATATGATATGATAAGAGGCTTTTTCTCGTGGCGGGTGCGCATCCGAATAAGCACCCATTGCTTTTCTCGTCAATTTACTCTATTGCCCCTGCCACGTCTTATTATTTCTTCCTGCCATTCTGCTTTTTACCCATTTTGATCCCTAACTTATTATCGTATGGTATTGGCAACATTGCAATTTCTTTGTTTAAAAAATCGTAAAAAATAAGTTCTTATTTTTCTATTTCTAATATATTCTTCAATTTGTGCAGATTTGGAATTTTGAAATATTGGATATATTGATATAAATGTAGTTATTTTGTTCGTAATTTTTTACTCGTCTGTCGGGTCATACACAGGTCCGGTCATGAATTTTCGGAGGCCCGCGACATAATGTTACGATAATCCAAAATTACGAAATTATATCATTTAAAAATGAAATATATTTCTTTAATGTCAAACAAAATAAATATGGGATTCAAAATCATTATCAATGGCTCCCATAACATTACCAATTTTTTACTCGAAAATTCGATGTACCGGTACCAGTATACAAAGAAATAATCTATCCATGGCAAAATTAGATGTAACATAATTGAATTGAAGCAAAATTACAGTGTAACATAATGGAAGAAAAATTACAAAATTGACTCGGAAATTACAAAGAACTTACAAAATAGACGGAATTAGGTACACGTTATCACTGTAACAGAATAGAAGAAAAATTAAAGAAAATTGACTGTTTCGAAATTACAAGAAAATTGAAGAGAAATTACAGAAATTGAAGAGAACTTCGAAGCGTCACTAAAGACCTTGCCAATTTAGTGAAGACTTGAAGTAGAGCTGAAGAAAAAATGGCGAAAAAACGATGAAATGGACTGTCGCAGACTCGCAGCGAAAAATTGACGAAATGGATGAAAATATTGACTCTTCGGTGTGAATTCGAAGAGGAAAGCACTCTCCCTAGCCCATGTCATCGCCACCAGGCTGTTGCATCGCGTCGTAGTCGCGCCATGATCGCAGAGATCTCGTACGAGCGTATTGCTGAGAGCCTAGGATTTGCTAGGGGGGGTGTGAGCGTGGAGTGCCGATGCTAGCTGCGGATTCGGATCCACGCACTAACGGGTCCGGTGTATATAAGAGAGTGGGTCGGATTAGTATTAGTAGATATAATTGATTTGTATGTAAAAAAAAAAAGGTCTATTGAGAAATTGAGGTATGTGACCTGGGCCAACTGGACCAAAGTCCAGGGTCGGGCCTGGTCACACACGATGTGATATGTTTTATTATAGTTATTCGTATCTTATGTGTTCAATTAGTGATTGTCACGTAACATGTGAGTAAAAAATTGATAAGTTTATATTTACATGTTCAATTGATAAATGGTAATACAATGAATTATATTATTTATTATCTTGACCACACATATCCTTCATTATCTCACATATTTTTGCTTTTTGAATGCATACTTTTGTTAATATCTTTAATATAATACTCATGCTTTTCAAATTCACGACCTCTTAACAAATATCTAAACGAGTTTAAATATGCCGTATATGTTCAACAATATTGTATACGATATCCAATATCCAATTATTTAACTATTGTACCAATAAATAAACAATTTCTTATAAATGAATATATAATATATGTATAATATCTTATTTTGTATGCAAACAAAAAAAATAAAATCATCAAATATTCAAATAATATTTAAATATTTATAAAATTAAATTAAGAAAATATCAAATTACATTACTTGAACAAAACTTAAAATAATAATAAAAATAATAATTAAAGACTAACAAACTCAACTCACACATCCACGTAACCACACAATTTGCCCAATTAATTCAAGTTCAGATTGAGGTCACAATTTGATACTGAGAATGGCAACTCCGTAAATAAACCCAAAAGCAAAGGCATTTACTCACCCTCGTCTTTTTCGTCGGCCGACTTTTCTAATTTTCCTTTCTTTTTCTCTCTCAATTTTATATTTTAACAAAAAGCTACAAACCAACAAAACAAAACCCAAAAAAACAAATACATCACTCAGCAATCAACACAGAGATTACTTACCGAAGAGGCGAAGAAGAATCAAGCTTTTCTTCCTTCTTTGCAGTTAAAAGGAGCGATGAAGAAGTGTATGTCTGAATTGGAGCTGGAGGCTTTGTTGGCCTTGGAGGAGTCTCGCACCGCCGGTACCGGAGGTTCTCCGGCGACGACGGCTTCGGCGATGTTGGAGCAATTGCTAGCAAGGGCCGCCGAGACCAAACCGGGTCTGGTATCCAATTACGATATTGGATTTGGATTCGGTGACAGGGTTAGTTTGTTTCTCCTTTGCTTTGCTCGTAACCGGTACCAAGCTGTTCGCCGGTACCGTACCAGACAAAACCGGTACCATATGGTCACCATTATGTATAAAAGAATAAAGAAATAATTAGCAAGTACTTTTGCTATAAATTATTGTGGAAGAAGAAGTACATGCATGGAATTATTTGTTTACTTTACAACTAATAATCGATTGATTTCACGAGCTCAAAGGAATCTCTTGCATGTGCCCTAAATGATGGACTCCATTAATTCTCTCTTCTATCTTTACTTCTTTTAATAATAAATCTAAACTACCCACAAATTTATATAATTTGCAAGTCTTTCTGAATAAATTTTGAAGTGAATTAATTAACTCTTTTGGTATTTTAGGATGCTTTAATTGGAAGCGGGCCCCACCAAATGTGGTCGCACGAAGTGCGTCCGACTCGGCATCCAACTATTTCCACAACTATGGAATCGCAATCTTCGATTTGCGGTATAATTTTCATAATTCGATTGAATTTCATATTCGAAATTTTGAATCTAATTATTATTAATTTTTAAAAATACAATTTTTTGCGTAGTGGAGAGTCCGAATTCGTTTAATAAACCGATGGAAAGGGAGAATCGAGCGCCAGGTGGCGGAGGATCGAGCGGCTCGGATTCGGATGACGACGAATCTTTGGAAATGGACGCGTCTCATCAAAGTGGAAATCCCATGGATGTTAAACGCATGCGAAGGTATACTCAAAATAAACTACTCTTATTAATATTACATTTTAATTTATTTTATATTGTTTTTGAACTATTCTTTTTCTTTCTTTGAAGGATGGTTTCGAACCGAGATTCTGCAAGAAGATCGAGGAAGAGAAAGCAAGCCCACTTAGTCGATCTCGAATCACAGGTACAATCCATTAAATCGAAGTTAAATATTTGTTATATACAAATATAATTTGAAATTTAATTAGGTGGATACTCTAAGAGGAGAAAATTCATCGCTTTTCAAGCAATTAACCGATGCGAATCACACATTTTCCACCGCTTGCACCGATAATCGAGTCCTCAAATCCGATGTCGAAAGACTTAGACTTCAGGTATTTTTTAATAATATAATATATTTTATTTAAAATGTTATATTAATTTAATCATGACAGGTAAAAATGGCAGAAGATATGGTAGCGAGAGGCGCGCTAAGTTGCGGGTTAGACCGCATACTCCAAGCCCAAATAGGATCCCCTCAAATCATCACCACGTTAGAAAATAATTCCACTAATAATCATAGTGCTAATCATATGAATAATAATCATAATCATAATAATAATTTTCGTGGGGACGAGAATTGCTACGTGGGATTGTCCGTGGCAGAGCAAGTGCATAGCATTGCGGGTTTGGATCCGCCGAGTATTTGGGAGTGGGATTCGAACCCTAGTTTGATTTCTAAGCAAATTTAGGTATTTGGATATTTGAGTATTTAATTATGGGATATTATTGCGACGGTAAGTATATATGTATTGTGTAATAATAAGATCTGAATTGGGTATTTTATTAATAATTAGTTTTCTTTTGGGGGGGATTTTATGTTTTTATGTTATAACAATAATAATTTATAGTCATGAGTATTTACTTTTTGTATTTTTTATCAATATATATTTTCAATGGTAAATATTACCATAAATTAAGGTGATTACTAATTCTAGAGAAACATGTAATTAATAAAAGTTCAGTGTATATTTATAGAAAGGCCCTTCTGGTGGTCCGTTGACCGCCACGGTAAGTTTACCCCCTGCACGAATCGAGCCAGGCTTTCGTCGTCCTTTTTTCACTTCCACCCCTGTAGTAACCGATATTCTGTAACAAGTCCTGTTCTGATTTAATAACAATATTTATGTTGCATTATATATTTTAAAAAAGGGAGATTTTGATATGTAGACCAAATAAGTTTTCAAATACCTAAAATAGACAACAAAGTTCGGAAATTTGGAAAATAACACTCTCGACTTGTCGAGAGCATTAAAAATGCTCGACCTTTCAAAAGTCGAGCGATTTCTTCCTTTCTTCTCCAGTTCCTGTGTATATGTAATAAATCTCTCGACTTTTCAAAAGTCGAGAGATTGATTTTGAATTCAAAATATGATATATTTCCCCAGATTTTACCATATTTGTACTATTATATTTAATTAACGTGATAATTAGAACATATAATTAAATATTCAGTAAAATTTATTCGAATTTATGAATTTAAATAATTATTAATTATGGATTAAGTTAACGGCTAACGTGTACTAATTATCATTTTTTTTCAAAAGTCGAGGTTGATTTTAATTCGAAATATGATATATTTCCCCAGATTTTACCGTAACATCTCTATGTTCTAATTAGTATATTTAATGAAAATGATAACCAGTACATGTTAGCTGTTAACTTAATCCATAATTAATAATTATTCAAATTCATAAATTCGAATAAATTTTACTGAATATTTAATTATATATCTTAATTATCGATATAATTGGACGTAATAACTAAATAATGAAGAATTCGGCAGGTACATCTTGGGGTGGAATAAATTTTTTTTTTTTTTTCAAACGCGGTGTATATTAAAAAAAGAAAAAAATTAAACACCTCCAAGATGTACCTGCCGAATTCTCCATTATTTAGTTATTACGTCCAATTATATCGATAATTAAGATATATAATTAAATATTCAGTAAAATTTAATCGAATTTATGAATTTGAATAATTATTAATTATGGATTAAGTTAACAGCTAACATGTACTGGTTATCATTTTCATTAAATATACTAATTAGAACATAGAGATGTTACGGTAAAATATGGGGAAATATATCATATTTCGAATTAAAATCAACCTCGACTTTTGAAAAAAAATGATAATTAGTACACGTTAGCCGTTAACTTAATCCATAATTAATTATTATTTAAATTCATAAATTCGAATAAATTTTACTGAATATTTAATTATATATCTTAATTATCGATATAATTGGACGTAATAACTAAATAATGGAGAATTCGGCAGGTACATCTTGGAGGGGTTTAATTTTTTTTTTTTTAATATTCTGACACCACTTTTGAAAAAAAATTAAAAAAATTATTCCACCCCAAGATGTACCTGCCGAATTCTCCATTATTTAGTTATTACGTCCAATTATATCGATAATTAAGATATATAATTAAATATTCAGTAAAATTTATTCGAATTTATGAATTTGAATAATTATTAATTATGGATTAAGTTAACAGCTAACATGTACTGGTTATCATTTTCATTAAATATACTAATTAGAATATAGAGATGTTACGGTAAAATCTGGGAAAATATATCATATTTCGAATTAAAATCAACCTCGACTTTTGAAAAAAAATGATAATTAGTACACGTTAGCCGTTAACATAATCCATAATTAATAATTATTTAAATTCATAAATTCGAATAAATTTTACTGAATATTTAATTATATGTTCTAATTATCACGTTAATTAAATATAATAGTACAAATATGGTAAAATCTGGGTAAATATATCATATTTTGAATTCAAAATCAATCTCTCGACTTTTGAAAAGTCGAGAGATTTATTAAATATACACAGGCAAAGTCGAGAGATTTATTAAATATACACAGGCACTGGAGAAGAAATCGCTCGACTTTTGAAAAGTCGAGCATTTTTAATCTCTCGAGAGTGTTATTTTCCAAATTTCCAAACTTTGTTGTCTATTTTAGGTATTTGAAAACTTATTTGGTCTACATATCAAAATCTCCCTTTAAAAAATTGTCATGTAATTATTATGAGTGCCTGATAATAATAATAATAATTTTATTTATTTGATTATGTAGTACAGCCTATACAGCTCGTATATGTATTTGAGAAAGTATAATCAATTAAATTAATATTATTTTTAATACAAATTAGTTTGTCGAAAAAATCATATGAAATGCTGAAGTTCGAAGATAAAATAAAACATAAATTTAAACAATATTACATTATTTTGTTAAGATATAAAAATATATATAATCAGGATTGACTTTAATGTCAACATGTGAACTTGTTAGTCGTAATTTTTGTTTTCCTAATAATATTCGATGGTTCGTGGAATGTAATAAATTTGTAGGACCACAATTTATAAGTTCGGCGTAACTACTAAAATCAACTTAATTTTTTGGTATTTCTTTTTCGGTACATTAAAATATTTGAAGTTATTTAAAAATAATTTGTTTATTCGTATAAGACGGTCACAATAATTTTGGTAGATTAAATCAACGAATATTTTATATAATTTGTTTGATAAACTATTTGGACTCATTTATATATTTTGGATATTATTCTCAAAAAGAAAATTATCCTATCAAGATATATATATCCACGAAAATAGAATTTATCTATTAATTTTGAATTCTCATAGCACGGTAATATACATTCACACTCAAAATAATTGCTTGAAAGGGCCAAGTTGAAAGAGAAATTTTGCATATTGACAAGGGCATGGTGAAAGTGAAATATGAGTAATGATACAAACCATACCTTTCTTCCCACGAATTAACCACACCTGCCACGTGGCAGCCAGTGATTGGCTGCAGCAAAAGTTGTGGAAAACTGCAGCCAATCACTGGCTGCCACGTGGCAGGTGTGGTTAATTCGTGGGAAGAAAGGTATGGTTTGTATCATTACTCGTGAAATATTGCATATTAACAAGGACCACTCTGCAAGATTGTTTTTACTATTTTGGCGGGAGAGCGTGCTTTTACAACCACGCAATTTCACACTCAAAATTACACCTCAATCGTTAATATGGATTTATTTCACTTTTGATTAGCTCGTAGAATTATTAGTAGAAATATGAATGTCTAAATAGGTTGATATGATAGATATTTTCGCTTTCCCGCTCTTTACTGCCAGCTGTCCGAATAAATTTACAAGTTACCGCGGCCGATACTCTCCATTACCTATAAAATGGATGTGTCCGTTTGTTTCCTTATTATGTATGATTTCCACGTAATTTATAAATGGATTATCACATTGTCAGCGAAGAGTGTGAATACAAAATGTGAAGATTCGAGGACTAAAGTGAAAAAGGGCAAAAGTAAATGCGTCAGTCATGCGCCCAAACCAAATAAACCGCGATGGGCGACCTAGTAAAGTTATTATAATATAATTGCTCGGCGCTACTTGTTGTACATTTATTTTTTACTTGATTGTTTGTCTTTAATTCAATTTTTTTTAATATGTTTATGGTCATATTTTATATTTATAGTTTATAAATTCGAGAAAATATTTTTTTATAACAAAAATATAATTCATGTATATAATAAATTATATGTTCATAAATATATTTTATTCATAATTGAATTATTGACCTATATATTTCAAAAAAATAAAATAATTAATTATAAATATTAAAATTACCTGGACTTAGTAGCAAAAACACAAAACCCTAATAGTAATATTTACAATCTTTTATTACCTTTATCTGGACGCCGTTCTGGCTTGACAAAAAAAATGAAATAAAAAAAAGAATAGAAATGCATATTAGAGATACAAAAAAAAATTAATTTTTGGAGTAAAATTCGATACAAATATTTCATATAGTTGTGTTTGTCTCTTTAAATCGAATAGATTAGCAACGACCGAAATCGTACAAGAATCTGATCCATTAAATCTTTATTAGGTAACCGAATTTCTCTATATTTATGAATTTTGTTAATTTACTTGAATTTAATATTTTGTTTCGAGTTGATGATTTTGTGATATATATGTATGTTATTTTATAAATGAGTTGTGATGTATATTTAAGAGAAGACAACAACAAAGAAGCGCATTTTGATTTGATGAATCAATTTTATGAAGCAATTTATAATTTTGGTCATTTTAAACAACAATTTTAGGCAATACGTTTGGATTCATGTCGTATTCGGATGCGTACTACGTAGTAAATCTCGCGGTGTGAACCCGAGAATTTTAACGGACGGCCTAAAAGTGAATTTTGAGATTTTACAAATCTTATTTTCTTAATAATAATGTATGATTCAATTTATATAGAGATGTTGCGTCAACTTTATAAAACCGTTTATTGAGTTGCAAAATTCATCTATTCATTTGGTTTATTGACGTAGGTTTATCATATGTGTGGAATGAAATCTAGCTTGATATTTTGGACAACTCAAATGTGCATGTATGCTGCATATATTCTTAATCATAGTTAATGATATACGATAGCCACGTCCCGATTTTTTTATCTTAATAATGAAAATTAAAAAACTACTATTAAATATGTGCCATATAATATGGACATCATATGATATTTTGAAGGAAATACAGTTTCGGATCAACCGTTCGTGGTCATAACTTTCAGTAGAAAAATCCAATTTGAATGGTTCAAATTGGGTTAGATAGATAATGAGATTATTTAGAACTTTCATGTAGAAATATTTTTTCATTTGAACGAAGTATCAGTGTCGTTTTAATGGAATACCGAAAGGGTGCGATAGTTTGACATACAGTTAGTAAAACGTCCGTAACTTTCGCATCCGAACTCCAATTGGGCCAGGCCAAATTGGGTTGGAAAGATAATAAGATTATCTATAACGTTCGTGAAGGTTTAAAGTCGGTTGGAACGATTTAATATTTTCGTTTCAACAGAATACTGAAAAGGTGTCTGCAATTTTCTGTCTGAAAAGGTGTATATGAGATATACGTACCTTTTGACCAATCCTTATCCTATGTGATATAAATATGATCTCTCTCTAATCAGATCATTCAGTCCAATCATTCTAATTAATAGAATTATCCAGAATATTGTGAGTCATCTTTTAGAAAGTGAAAGAGTGCGAAGAGAGAAAACCGAGAAAAAGAATTTTTCTCGGAATAGAGAATCGATCTAATCAAGCAAGTTCGCCGGTGCTTCGTCTAGACAGTTGCACCCGCGACCGACGTCTTCCGACTCAAGGTGGATACACGTAGAGGAGCGACACTTGTGGCTCTTCGATTGTGATCAAACCGAAGGAGCAAAACTGTCGGGTGTGGAAGAGTGTGGACGTGGGATGCATGAAAGACAACCGGAGACGTGTTGTATGGGACGCACGGACTAGTCACCAACGTGACACCGGAGAAGGAAAGGATGCGAGCGATCAACCCGTCGTGCGTGATCAATTTCACACTGGTAATCGTCTATCCTACTTTGCATCGTACCCTCGAAGTCGAGGCGTGATCTCGGGATTTGGGAACCGGACCGGGCCTTCATATCCGCTGCGCGGGTCCGGGGACGGGATGAATTCCCAACATATTTTTCATAATCAATATTTTTTTATCGCTTAATGTCAAATTCAAATTTATTCATTAATTATAAAAAACAAGTAAATGGAGAAGGCTCGGTGGTCCTCCATCAATTGGTGTGCCAATGAGACTCGAACCCACAACCTCTCACAACGTAAGATTTTTGTGTCTTACACCTAACCACTGGGTCATGAGTCCATTGGATTATTCATTAATTATGTAGTTCAATTCAAATTATTTTACTAATTAAATATTTTCCTAAAATATAGCAAATTTATTCGTCGAACTAATTATCACGATCATTACAAAATTATTATGAGCTTTTTGTTTTTGTTTTTCAAATTTGGGACACACATGAGAAAAATTTGGAAAATCAAAACCAACTATTTTTGCTAAAATTTTATTCTTGTATATTTTATTGTCCCGTAAATTTGAATATTATTTATTTTCGTTATATAGAAAATACAAATGAATAATTGGAATGAGATTTTTTTTTTATTAATTTCACATTTTCTGATTTATTGTGTGAAACTTACCAAATTGGAGTTCCTACTTTTTCGACGAAACAAACAGACCGGTTTGGTTCGAATGTTAAAACATTGTAAACTTAGTTATTCGTAAATTTCACATTACCTAATTTTTGAATTCCATTCCAACATAATGATTTTAAATTTATTTTGTAATTCCTCAAAAAAAATCAAAATTATCACAACTTGTATCCATTGAGGTACAGACAGGGTACACAAAGCAACACAAAAATAAAAATTAAACAAAAAAATAAATAATAAAATAAACCCTACCGTTACAGTCACCACCTTAGATGACCGCTACGTGGCAGTTACGCCTTAATCCACACCCTCCATGCCAGGTGTCCGGTCTGACCGTTCTTCAATCTTCACCGTCCGATCACCATCTGATGTCCATCCCAACGGCTACCGATCTGCCCGTGACGTGTTCGGGCAACTTCTCTCGCCTTTAAATAACCCCTGACTCTCTACTCTTTTCCTCACCAGAAATCACAAATCTTAATCTTACGTAAACACCCCTTCTTTCTCCATTTTGTTCGGTCTGCCCCTGTATATTTTTTTAATTACATACAAGTTGGGAAAAAAATGGAAAATTTCTCCGGCTATTTTTTCGACCGGAGATGCGGCCCGAACTGAACGGAGATGACGTCGGCCGTTCTTCCTAGCCGGCACGATGAGCCTCGTTGGACTGAGCCGGCAGTTTTCATGAAGAAACATCCTCCCTTTAACCCTAACCCTAACCCTAACCCTAACCCTAATCATCCTAGCTCAAACCGTACAAGTACAGCTGGTGTTGGCTCCGATAGCCACGTTACTTTCCGGCTGGCTTCTTACTCTAGTTCGGAGCTTCGTGAGCTTAAGCGGCGGCTTGTGTCGGAGCTTGAGCAGGTGAGGTCTTTGTTATCGCGTATAGAATCGGCTCGACCCGGATCCGCTAATCCTAACTCGACACGTGTTGTTAATCCGGCGAAGTCTGCCCTGTCGATTGCCACGCTCAAAAAATGTGGCCAGATCTTGAATCGATTGATGAAGCATAAGAAGCAAATGTGGTTTAATACGCCCGTGGATGTCGTGGGCATGAATTTACATGATTATAATCAAATCGTGAAGCAGCCTATGGATTTGGGCACGGTGAAATCGAGATTAAGCAAGGGTTTGTACCAAACCCCAGATGAATTCGCTTATGAAGTCAGATTGACCTTCAACAATGCATTATTGTACAACCCTAAAGGCCACGTTGTGCATGAATTGGCCTTTGAGATTTTAACTCTCTTTGAAAGGTTGTATAACCCCATTTCTGAGAGCTACAAGTCGCAATTGGCTGCTTCCACTGCAAGTATGGAAGCTCCGCCAGTCATGGCAACTCCATTCACCCCACCTCCAGTCGCTGCATCTTCAATTGTAAAGCAACCCAAGCCTAAAGCGAGGGATCAGCACAAAAGGGCAATGAGTTATGAGGAGAAGCAGAGATTGAGTGAGGGGCTTCAGAATTTGCCTGAGGAGAAAATGATGCAAGTGGTAGAGATCGTCAGAAAGAGAAATCTTGACACGACTCAAGATGGGGATGAAATTGAACTGGATATAGACATAATGGACAACGAGACTTTGTGGGATTTGGATCGGTTCGTGAGCAATTGCAAAAAGTCAATGTGGAAGAATCGAAGAAGAGAAGGAGAGGGCGAAACTCTCGGCGTGGCTGCGACCCACGAGGACAATCATCTACCTGCCGATTTCGGAGTTTCTGGTGATGATGTGGTGGCCGCGCCCATGATTGATGTTGCTAGTCCTGGAGATGCGGATCGTCCCGTCCAAGACAAGGTTCTTTTCTTTTCTTTTCTTTCATCCCTCAATTTTGCAATTCAGCCCCAATCGAATCCAATTTTGTTCCCAATTGTGCAATTATGGCTTAATTAAACCTAATTATAACTCAAATTTGGCAATTTGTGTTTGATTTACCAGGTGGACATGGTAGAGGAAGATGTGGATATAGGCGAAGAAATGCCAGCAGTGCACTATCCACCCGTATCGCTCGAGATCCAAAAAGAAGCTGTGCACGAAAGTAGTTCAAGCGGTTCTGGAAGCGGGTCGTCCTCGTCGAGCGATTCGGACTCGGGAAGCTCGTCTTCGTCGAGCGCTTCGGACGGGTCGGTGATGCAAAATGTCCAGCCATAGGATCTAGATCATCTTCTCCTAGAAATTAATTAGCCTCTAACCTTTGTTAATTAAATAGATTCGATGATAATGATGATTATATATTTGGACAGGTTAGGGGGATTGGGGGGGTATTTGGGGATGTTATACATAAGTAGAGATAGAGATCTTGTTAGCAATGTTCTTTTGTTCCTAGTTGTGGATCTTTTGATCTTTAGGTAGTCTTGTTTTTTGTAAAAAGAATGGAAATTTGGGGGAAATTTAGGGTTTTTTCTTACAGAAATGGCTGAAATTGTTATTTTGCAATGAAATTGTATTCATGTTCTGATGAGATCAAGTTCTGTTTTTTTGTTGTCCAATTTCATTATTCTATTGGGATATTCAAGTCCTGGATTTATTCATTATTGACATTCTAAAGCCAATTTCTGCATTTGAAATCTCAATTATTTCCAAATCATGTGTTTGGAATCTCGGATATTTTTCAAATCATGGATTTGGAATTTCGGATATTTCCAAATCATTTACTTTCAATCCCGTTTTTTTTTTAACAAGTCCGAGGTTTCAATTTCAAATTTTCGTATTCTGCGTAAACCAAGAATTCAAATGTCAAATACATTACAATCCGTGGTTTCAAGTACTGGATTTATAATATCCGAGATTTCAAATCTCATCCATTCATTCGTATAAAAACTCTTATATACAGTATACAATACGTATATATATACATGTACAAACGCATCTATACTCTCTCTCTCTTTCATTCTCTTCTCTCTTCGATTAAATCACTGGATACCTCTTCATACTCGTCTGCACCGATCGCCATGAATCTACCCACAACTCCGACGGCCTCTGCAAGGCCATCGCAAAACCCTAATCTCCAATCTTCTTCTCTCTCCGTCTCCTCTCTTACTCCCCTCTCTCTCTTCCTCTTCTTCCCTTCATTCACCATCTCCTTCATTACCTCCTCGAACGATTTGATCCCTTCCACTGCCTTCTCTTCATCCATCGCTTCGACCACCTTCATCCAATTTACGCAAATGTTATACACCGCTCCGCCGTTGATCGGGTCTGCCACGCAGCTCTGAGCCCATTTGGAAAGTGATGTCACGTAGGCTTTCTGGGAGACCAGCCAAGAGGCGAGGGCAAGGCGCCATTGGAGGAGCTCTGATGCCAAGCTGGCGGAAAGGGAAACTGGTGGAGGTGGAGAACGGGTGGAGAGAGAGATGAGTTGAAGGAGCTGCATTGCTTCGTTGATTGTGCGCTTTTGGATCCGGTGAGCATCTCCTATTGTTCTCCATAGTTTCTTCAATCTAAAATTAGCAAAGATTAAAACTTTGATTAATTTCACCTAAATTTAGACTCAATTAGACCCAATTAACCTTTAATTGGTACTTAATTTAAAAACAAGGTCGCAATTCGAGCGGTAAAAAGATAATTCGTGAAATTACCCTCGAATCATGTCGATTATTTGTGGGTGTAATTCCGAGTCCCTTAGAGTTTCGATCCTCTTAGAAATCGATTGAACGGATGTGATTGAGATATTCAATTTGGTACGTAAATCTCTTATCGACGATCTCGTCTTGTCAATTGTAGAAGGTTCTTCTCCAAAAATATCTTGGTTTTTGAATTGCGCGTATTTCTTGTCATATGCGATTCTCAGCCTTTCTCCTTCCTAATTCATTATATTTCGTTGAATTAGTCCAATTAAGTGGTAATAAAAAAATTTACTCTGAATTTGTGCGATTAGTTATTACCTTGACTTCGTCGTAAAGTTTCTTTTCCCAAGCATAGAGCCTTTCGAGCGTTGCTTTGTGACTTTTGAATTGTTGAAATGGTTCTTCCGATACGTCACTATTTGAATTTGAAATTTCATTATCATTTGCATTTGAATTCAAATTCAAATCCTCTCTTCGCGTTCTGTTAGAATCTCTATTCCGCCTTGGCATCATGCGATCTGCCATACCAGAATTGTTAAAATTGTACGTACAAATATATATTAAAAGTCAAAATATAAATTTGAAATTTAATTAAAACCATACCTCTAATTGAATTTTGATTCGGAACATGAACTTCCAGCAATATCGCCACCTCATACGCCACGTCAGAAATTAATTTAAATTGCACGTCTAAATCCTTCATCACATCCGCAATACTCGTCGGAATTCTATTTACGTGCAATGTAAACCCCGGAAGATTCTCTTCTCCCACATCTCCACCTCCCCTCGATATTCTATTTTCTCTCACCTCTCCGACGACTTCACTTCCTCCCTCTATATTTTCTCTCTCGATGCTATTTTCATTCTCTATATTTTCTCTCTCTTCATTGAGCGATAAAAAAGGGTTCAAATAAAAATTCGTGGCGAGAAAATCATCCATATACTCGAGAGCATTATTAATTGGTTCGATGGTAACAATCTCAGATAATTCACGCGAAGACCGAGAATAATTCACCGTAACGGACGAATTTATCGCATTGGGCTCGATAATAATTTGATCGTGTATTAATTGGTGGTTTTTGCACGAATCTAGATAATATCTATATCGATCTTCGTCTACGCATGTGCGAAGAGCTATGGGGACTCTTTTTAGAGATTGTATATACGCGATGTGTGAAGAGGCGAATTTATTTCGATGCGTTATTGCTTGTTTGATGAATTGAATTCTATCTTTGCAAATTTGAACCGCCGCCACTTCTTCTATTTTCGAAGAGGAACAACCCATTTTTGTTTTGATTTTGTTTCGTACGAAATTTGGGTCGTTGTCGATGGAATTGTGTTGGATGGTTTGGGCTACGGTTTGATTTGTGGTGCAAGAAATTTCAAATTTGTTCTTAAAAATGTATTCAAGAAAGGTATACTTAGTTTGTGAGAGGTTTTGGATTAGGGTTTGGTTTTGCTATGCCTTCAGATTAGGGGTTTCATACTGTGAGAAGAAATGGATTGAACAAAACCCAAATTTTGTGCAAAATAAATAAATATAGTAAGTAGGCCATCAATTTAAGTTTTTTTTTTTATCTTGTGGGATTTTCCAAATTATGCAGGCCTTATTTAATTACTGAATCCGTTACTTCTTATTGAGGGAGGATTATCTGGGCTTGCAATTTATTTATTTATTTATTATGAATATTTCTTTTTTCTGAATGTTATAATATAATTAGTAAAGTTAAATAGTTAATACATAAAATTTAAAACTATATTATATCATTTTAATATATACTAGTTCGAGGATACGATTTCAGTTTTGTTTCGAATAATCAATTATTAGATATGTTTCGCGGTGCGCCATTTCGAATCATTTCGATTCGAACTTTTTCGAATTGGGTCGGTTTGTTTTTGTTTTTGTTTTTGTTTTTTTATTTCCTGTTTCCCTTTTTTTCATTCTTTTTAGAATGGTTGGAGCCACAGAAAGAGTCGAAGACAAAACGGAACCAAATTCCCTTACGAAAATTAGGTACATTATGAAATCAAGATGTTCCTTCTTAAAATAAATAAATGATATTCTCCTTCATGAGATCATAAAAAACTATTCTACCACTCCCTCAAATAGCCACGTTGACATGCAAATGCAAAGATTTCCAATTTTTTTGACCCCAAATTGGAATATTGCCCCCTACCAAATATTTCTATTTTATTACTTCTCAATATAATCTTAATAATTAATTATTATGATCATTGATATGATTGGAGACAAAAAGAAGATGAGTTTGAGGCTTGAGGCCATGCACATGATGTGTTTCGACTTTCGATCGAGCAAGTTGGGCCAAATGCATTTAACGAGCTGCAATTGTTGACCGCATATTCATCTATCCATGAGGCCCACTTTGCTTTGACAAAAGATAATAATTAAACAACCAATCAGATATTATTCCAGTCAAAATTCTATCCAAATAAATGAATAATTTCATGTCAAGACATGATACATTTCTACTAATTATTGTTGTTGTACTATGCTTTTGGTGATAAGTGGGATTTTTATTCTCTAGGATGGACATTGAAGATTTGTAATGAGATCTTATATGTCCTTTTTTCTCCCTATATAAACATCATTATGCATTTCCATATGTACAACCCAAACTAGAGAGAGAGAGAGAGAGAGAGAGAGTTCGCCATTGATGGCCAAACGTGAAGAGGTAAGAGAGTGGAATGCAGCCAAGGATGACTTGCCGGAATAAATACACGAAAATGAGGGGGTATTTTCGTAAATGTTTGCCGGCAAGTATGTCCTTGGCTACGTGTCGCTCTTTTCTTCTCACGAAAGGCTTTTGCATGGATTTATAACGTAAGATCTAATAACAAGATAAATATGTTTCTCTCTCAGATTGAACTAAAAAGAAGAAGAAGATAAATCTGTTTCTCGTGAATTGAATCGGAAGCAATCCTCTCGGTCGAGGTAAAGATAGTATCATATATCATTTGATTAATTTGATAATATGTACTATATCACTATATATATGCATATTTTTATTGGGAAAATATATTCTGCCTCCCAACACATCTCAAGACCATTAATGAGATGGCAAAAAAAATTAAATGGGTTGATTAGCATCTCTAATTAACATCTTCAATTAAATTGTTAATCGAAGCAATTAAAAATACTAATCAATCTATTTAACCATCTCGTGTCACCTCATCAACGGTGTTTTTTTTGAGTTTGAGGGACGCCGTATCAAACCCCATTTTATTTGAGTTTTGAAGTTTGCATTGTGAAGTTGTCTTTTTGATGGTATCGAAAAGGCGTCGGAACGAAGAATTCGAGTGCTCGTCTTGGTTGTGTTATGAAATATATGTATCTGGTGGATTCTGAACCCAACCATAATTTGTATGGATGGTTCTGTGGTAGATTTTTTTTAAAAAGGTAATTTGAGTATTTCCAATTAATTATAATTTTTTTTTGTATGTATGATAAATTTTTCCTATCCTGTCTAGCATTGATTGTTACAAACACACTTAGATATTATCATTAAATTGACAAATTATTAAATTATCCTTTTAAAAAGGATCTAACATAAGGAAAATGTTCCACCATAGAATCACCCAATTTGTATTAATTGTATCGTGAATAACATACAAAAGATCGAGGATTCAAGCTATCGAGTAATTAATGTAAATCATTTATTTTGGATAATTTTGTGGATCCAAATCATCGTAATTGTTGTAATGTTATGTTATGAAATTTGACAAAATTTGAAAAATTAAGTAATCATGATTTTATATGACTATTGTTTATTTATGTATAATTATATGTTTTTATTTTTATCAAATTTTGAGTATTTTTTTTGATGTAATGCTGCGATCGTATTAATGACAATGACGTAGTTTATTATTATTCGATTACTTAATGCTGAAATGATCATTATAATTTATATCCGATTGTTTTACCATATTTTGAGCATTTTGTAGAAAACATTGATATTTTATTGATTTCAATAAAAAAAGAAAAAAATGAAATGATCAGAGCTAACACAAAATCACAAATTACTTGTTCAGCTCATAAATCATATGTGTAATGTCATGTTACTTTATATTGATGATGCAGATCATTATTGCTAAATTTATATTGGACCGATTTTATCATGTATTTATCATTTGCCACTAAATTCATAATATCAAATATATAATACGAATAAAAATGAATATATAATTTACATATCAACACACACATAAATTTATGAACTTAGTAAATGTATATTAAATATTATTAGTATACTTTTCAAATTATACTTGTAAAATATCATATGATATTAAGTAGTTTGTTGTTATGTTCTTTTAAAAAAAACATTGATATTTCAAAAAAGAAAGAAAAGGAAATTGAGAATTTACCTATTAAAACAAATATATTTAATTAAACTTATAAAGCATATATCGAATGTTACGTTATTTTTAATATGTAATGATAGAAACACCGTTATGTTAAATAGTTTCTAATTGTACAGCCGTTCAGTTAAATTATTTTCATGTGATATTTTGTATAATATAATTAAGTTATTGTATCAAATGGAAATAATGATGTATGGATAAAGTGTTTAAACAATATTTACAATGCCTAAATAATACGAGTCGTTATTTTTATGTTAAGTATAATATGAATTATATTAAATCACAAATGATGTTATATGTATTATTATGTTCTATTTTTTCAATTTCATTGCACCTCAAAATATTTTATAATCTCACTAATAAGATTGGATGCAAGCTTTTCAAAAATTTCCATTTAATTAGCCAGCAAAAAAAGTACAAAGTTTATGGAAAAATAAAAAAAATCAAGAGATACACAACATAATTCATGAATTGAGACTTTTATGGCACCATTGATTATTACAATTTTTTGATATGTATTCATATTATTTTTTCTCTAAATTAGCAATTCATTGTTGACAACTATGCGATTACATAGAATACTTCTGATCCATCATGCTGAAATAATTAATTAGTCAAGTAGTAATTATAAATTAGTCATAGAATCTTTGAAATATCTATTTTAATATCTGTAATGTATGTTAAATACTCAATAATACAATCCAATTTCATATTTGGTACATCAATCACTAAATAATAATATAGAAAAATAGTTTATAAATGATATTTCCTCCAAACGAACATGTTAGCTTTTTTTTAAAGAATAACAAGCACAAAATATGTTTGATATGTACTATTTGATTCAGGAATTTGTTATTTGTCGCAATGGACCGTCCGCCACACCACGTCACGTGACAATTTTTTTTTTCTGAATTTGTGTCTGGAGTTACTAAAAGAATATGATATTTAAGTAAGGTATACGATACGATGTGTAAAACAAATGTATACGGTATTCAAAGAGCAATATAGATATATTAATATACGAAAAAGCTATAAAGCGTTATTAAAATATATATACTGGAAATTTTTGGAAAATATATATTTCTATAAAAAAAATGGTCATATAAAAAGATATATTGTTATTTTAGAAAATGCATATTACACGTTTAAAAATATATTTAAAAAAAAAATATATCACATATTTCAAAAAACAACTGCAACATCTACAAAAGATATATCATATATCTAAAATACATATCGTACATTTAAAAATGAATATTTCATAAGAAATAAACAAAATCTGTATTGTACTTTCAATTTCTCTTGTATTAACATTTGGAGAGAAGATTACGAACATTGAGATAAGATTGCATCAATATACCAACAAGTATTAGAGAAAAAATAATTATCCATGACCTCGAAAAGTTTCTTATCCTACATCAAACCAAGCACGACGATTTAATCAAAACCAAGCTAATTTTGTAGAGGTCGTTGTCGTTTCACTAAATTGCTTCGCGTTAGGGATGTCAATGATGTGGATATTGTCCGAACCGATCCGAACCGTATCCGAAGAAATATCCGGATTCGAAAAAAATATATGGATCCGTGTGGTTCCGGATATGGATCTGGTTGCCAGTTTTAGGATCTGGAATCGGATTCGATATTCGATTTTGGTGTCGGAGCCGAATTCGTGTTTCGGATCCGGGTATTTTTAGGATCCGGATACTCGGAACCGGATTCGAGTATCCGGAACCGGATCCGGATCCGTGTATTATATATTATTTTTATAAATTATATTTGATATTAGTTAAAAAAAATCATATATAAATTAATGATTTGTGAGTGATTTAAAATCATAATCGTAAAATCACGCTTAAATATAATCATATCTATCGTTAATGTCACAAATTATATATATTTGTACTTAAAAAATAAGTTATGTTATTATAACATAATATCCGTTTTAATATCCGAAAAAGAATCGTATATGTATCCGTATCCGACAATATCCGAACCGTATCCGTTTATTATCCGAACCGTATCCGGATCCGTATCCGGAAAATAATATAGATATGGATATGGTATGACCATTATCCGAACCGTTGACACTCCTACTTCGAGTGGTGGGTATGAAATCATCCCTTTCATAATTATATTGATGACGTGACATTTTGATATTTGATCTTAATTGAATGAGTTCACTTTTAACACAAGGAATATATGTTAAATAAATAAGTAAATTAATTCAGCTTAACAAATAAAAAAATCAAGTTTAGGGAAATTTAAAGAAAAGATGTATACTTTTGCTATACTTTTTATGCAAAAAATTTAATGGCCTTTTGAGAAAAAGGCAAATAATATAGGTTTTGATATATATAATAGGGAAATTTTCAAAAAACCCCCTATCTTTTTTTGGATATTCTAAAAAAACTCCTATCTTTTTGGAAACTCCAAAAAACCCCCTCTACCAAATTTTTATTTTCAAATACCCCCCTATAGGGGTTAAAACTAACCATGGATGGTGTTAATTTTTTTTTTGGACCAAAATACCCTTCTATTTTCATATGTATATTTTTGTTATTTTTTCATTAATTTTATTAGTTTTAAGAAAAATCATAAATAATTTTTAACATATAATGATTTCACAAAAATAAAATTATTAAATATTGTGTTTGTATAATTTTAATATTTCATTTATTATTCATGAAAAACTAACATCAGATAATAATAAAATAAACACCTTGAAAATATACTGAAAGAAAAATATTTCTTTAAACATCTATTTTAATTTTATTTTCGTTCTTCTTTTATGTATGCTTTTAATAGATTCGTGATATTTTAATTTTTAAATATTTGCAAAGTGTTCTTTTAATATTGTTGTTCATCTTATTATTATTTTATGTTATTTTTTCAATTAAAAGTTATGAAAGTCGAATATATGTAATGTATGAATATTAAAATTATATAAATATAACATATGACAATTATTTTTTAAAAATTATTATAAGCAAAAAAAAAATTAGGACTTTTTTAAAATTAATACAAATAACAAAAATATTATTTTAATTACTAAATATGTAAAATGAAGGGTATTTTGGTCATAAAAAAAATATTTAACACCATCCATAGTTAATTTTAGGAGAATGTTGCTCTTCCCCCACAACTCTTGATGTGCTAGCTATGGATTAACACCCTACAAATTAACACAAAAACATGAGTTAACACCAAAATTTCCGTGTTATTTATATTATGTTATGAGTTAACATCAAATTAAGGTGTTAAGTCATGTACTTGTGTGTTAATTTTTAGTGGTGACACGTCATCAAGAGTGGCGGGGGATGATAGTGGGGGATGTACATCATCACTCCTAATTTTAATCCCATAGGGGGGTATTTGAAAATAAAAGTTTGGTAGAGGCCGGTTTTTTTTGGAGTTTCCAAAAAGATAGGGGGTTTTTTGAAAATTTCCCTATATAATATAAGAATCAAATTCTCCAAACAGTAATGGCCACATACTCCACAAAAATTGGTATGCAATATTCTCGTATATCATATGTCCACACTTAACATCGACACGTCAGTAAATTTGTCCTGTTTAACTAAAATTCGGCACGTTAAAAATTAAAGAGAAAATCTAATTAAAAAAATAAAATAAGGTTCTCTTCACTTTTTTTGTGGGGAGATAAATAATAATATGATGCCGATTAGAATTACAATGGATTACAAAAATGATTTTTTTTTTAAAATCCTAGCTAATCTATACTGATTACTTATTAGGAGAAATTTCGTGTTATGAGGTGGTTTTATAAAATTCACTGTTAATTAAAAATAATATCAGTTAAATATAATAAATTATAAAATCGAATTATCAAAGATATATTATTTGGGGAGTTCTATCGTACATCCTATTAGAAGGATATTTTGGATATTTAGAAAGGTGTATTATAAATTTTATTTTTTATGATTATTTGTTCATGAACAATTGAAATTTCTTATTTAGCCTATCAATTATTGATACATATACTTGAAAATTTATCTTAAATACTTATTAATTGATAATTATTCAAAATATCATTGAAAAATGATGTATCATAAGCAAAAATAGTGTATGATATAACTCCCCATATTATTTTACTTAGTATTTTCTTCACTTATTCAGCCTGGAAATTTATCTTCATCTATCCCAATTAGAGTTAAACTTAACATTAAATAATCCTCATTTTTTTTAACCACTTATTCAAACAAATGCATATCTGAAAATATTACTATAACACACAATATTTAGAGTAATGCTACGCAACAGTATATCGTAACATATTGACAACAAGATACTGAGTTGATGTAAAAATGTATGAAATCTCCTCCAATCACATTATGCTACGTGGAAAAAATACAAGGTCAACAAAACGTGATGCTTCTATGCATGTATCAATAAGTGAAAATAAAAATAAAAGAAACAATGATCAAGGATGCATAATAAATTAAGAAGCCTTTATAATCATGATTTCGCTCAAGATACGACACACTGATCATGTCTCAAGAAAGTAAATGTGGAAGATTTGAACAACGAATACTAACATGACTTTTGGTATATAAATTCGTTTTGAAAATTCAGAATAACTTGCAATTGGACCATTTTCTTGTAAGCATCTCATTCTTCTCCATTCTCCACTCTCTATTCTATTCGATCTACTTGTAGAAATTTGGGTGGTTAACTTGTTTGTTTCTCATTACTCATAAGTCAAAGCAAAGCAAATCACGCCATTTATGCCTCCACTTTTTAGCCAAATCACATCTTTCCAAAAATGGTAATGTTCTCTTCACAACTCCACCCTTCAGAAGATCTATATATACAGAGATAAAATGATCATCAGAATCGCAGTGCATTGGCAAGCAAGAGAGAGAGAGAGAGAGAGAGAGAGAGAGAGAGAGAGAGAGTCAAAGAGCCTTGCTTGAAGGAGAGGAGAGAGAAACACAGCCAAGGATGACTTGCCGAGTTACGAGCGAACGAAATGCCGACACGTCGGCAAGTTGTTTTTGGCTAAGTTTGGCTCTCCTTCTCTCATGCGAGGCTCGGTTTGACTCGTAAAGATTGCGGTATTCAACTTTCAGTACGCGGAGATAAAAAGAATGGTACCTCTTTCAGTTATGATATATTTTTTTGGAAAAAAATGAACAATACACACGTTATCAAAGTTTATTCAGAAATAATTTTTTTTTTGAAATTATTTACGTATCTAACATTTTCGATTTCTCATACTCCGATTTTTGCACAAATTTCGGACTCCGAGAGTCGGAAAGTTTTATTCCCGAATTGCTCCATAATCTAGATTAACTTTAATTAATTATGAATTAGTTAGATACATAAAAGTCATCACAAACCAATCAAGGATTTTTATTTGTTTGCGCTTCCTACTTTGCCATGAGACATTTTTTTGTGAGAACATGAAATAAGCTTGTCATTACCATATCTTCATGACTTTGCCTTGCCATAAACATAAATACAATTTATAATATTTACATATATCATTTGTCTTAATTTTTTTTTTTAAGATTTGCATAATAATTTTTTCCAAATATAATTTGCATAATATTTTTTCTTCAGATAAAATCTCAATACTTGATACAAAAAACACACTTAAACATAAATTAGTACATAAAACGCGCTAGAACATAACATACATTAAAACATAGCACACACTAAAACATAACACACACTTGAACATGAAAGAAAATAAAAACTCACAAACAAACACTGAATAAATTATTGTCTCCTTGGATACTCGAAAAATCTGTTTACTTCATTCCCGAAAATGTCCACATATCTTTTGACTTCTTTCTCGAAAAGGTCCACATATCCGCGTCTTGGTTTGGTTTGTACGGGGGGGGGGGGGGGGGGGGGGGGGGGGGGGGGGGGTTATGGAACCATTTGCATGAACGCACTATGTGTCGTATGCACAAGCATAATCTTCCTTTCTACCGAAACTCATATTTGGAATCATTATACATACATATCTTTCAAATTGCACTCACTGCACATGTAAAAATGTTATGTGGATACTAGTGAAATCTCCATACAAACCAAGACGCAGATATGTGGATGTTTTCAAGAATAAAGTAAAAATATTTTTCGAGTATCCAAGAAGGCACTGTTCGTTTGTGTGTGTGTATTTTCTTTCATGTTCAAGTGTGTGTTATGTTTTAGTGTGTTACGTTTTAGTGTATATTGTGTACTAATTTATGCTTATGTGTTATGTTTAAGTTTGTTTTAAGTATCAAGTATCGAGGTTTTATCTATGGAAATATTATGCAAGTTTTAAAAATATATTTGGAGAAAATTATTATGCAAATCTTAAAAAAAAGGTAGTTCAAGAAAAATGTTATGCAAATATTATAAATTATAAATTGTATTTATGTTCTAGACAAGGCGAAGTCATGTTTCATGTTAATGGTAATGGCAAGCTTATTTCATATTCATGTCATGACAAAAATAATATGTTCAATGGAATGTAGGAAGTGTCAAAAAAAAAAAAAATTCCGGACTCTCAGTCCCGATTATTTTTGCTTCAATCTCCAATGATTGGTCTGTGGGATGATTACCCGCGCTTCGCGGCGGTTTTGTTTCATTTGTTTTACCATACACACAATATATACACATAATATATTGTTATGATTTTTCGGTAACAAATATAAGACTTTATGAAAATAAATATCATATTGATTAAGAAAGTTTTATGATGACAAAATTATTATATTATTTTTTAATATGACACATTGTGAAATATTTATTTAGTACTTTAATACAACACATACAAAAAAAATAAATGTCACTATAAAATAATAAAATAACATGCGTGAACATAAACAAAAATCAAGACCATATGATATTTTAAATTTTCATATCTAAAATTAAGAATAATAACATTGTAAAAATTAAAAAAAATTATTTGTGTCTGATAAATTTTATGTTTCATGTTTACTATTGAAAAATATTATATAAATTAAAGAAATTATTTGTGTTTATTAACTAATATATTTCATTACTTTTTATTTTTTTAAAGATTAACATGAAAGTGTTTTAAGTAAAAATACAAATATAACATAATTGTTTTAAAAAATAATAATAATAATTAGGATGTGCAATTTTTTTCAATTATATTTTTAAAAATAATAATAATTATGATTACAAGTCATTAATGTAATTATATTTATTTTTATATCTTTTTTTACATAATTATTTTCATAATTTTAAGTTAGAGAAAAATATTGAATATATGATAATAACATACTTAGTAATATGTGCAATTTTTTACAATTATAGTTTTAAAAATAATAATAATTAGGCTTACAAGTCATTAATGTAATTATATTTATTTTTATATCTTTTTTTACATAATTGTTTTCATAATTTTAAGTTAGAGAAAAATATTAAATATATGACAATATGGATCTCAAAATAAAGATAAAATTTAAGCCAATATATTTCTTAATATTTTTAAATTATATAATGAAATACTAACAATATTTGATGTATGTTTTATGATATTATATATTAATTTATTATTGCTAGATATTTAAACTCTTCACATTCTATTTGTATTCACAATTGATCATGTAACATATTGTGAAAAAATTCAATATAAAATACAACTTGTCCAACATGAACCTAACAAATAATATTTTGACATGTCATCAACCTAAGGTGATGTGGCCTTCTAAAATTGCTTAAAACTATGTGTAAAATAAGGGACACATAAATATCTGCAAATAAAACATAATCACACAAAATCAAAGGTTAATCTATGGTTCATATGTTGCCACATATCATAATCTAATGGTTGAAATAATTGTGATGATGTGGCATGAGTTGTGATGAGGTGGTATAAGGAGATTGCATAAAGATGAGTCAAAAATAAGGGGGTTGGTTAATTACTGATAGATTAGTGATAGATTATGCGTTGGATTGGAGCAATTTGGGGATTGTGCAAAAATCAGAGTCTGAGAATTCGAAAATGTTAGAGATGTAAAAAAAATTCAGAACTCGTTTTTTTAATAAATTTTGATAAATGTGTATTGTTCATTTTTTTTTCAATTTTTTATGGCCAAATTTCATATGTATCCTTACAAAACCCCATAATTTCACGTATACCCTTGTAAAACTTGAAATATCATGAATACCCTTACAAAACTATTAAAATTTCACATATGTCTTTTTTGTTATATTTCGATTAACTATTATTGAAGATTATCACTAATTGGTGATTTTGCGATTTTTCCAACATAAATATTATTCCATATTTACATAGGGAGTAAAAACGGAAAAGTAAAAACTAGCGATAACCGAAATCTAATAAAAAGGGTATCCATGAAATTTTAGTAATTTTGTAGGGGCATTCATAATATTTTACGTTTTGCAAGGGTATACGTGAAATTATGGGGTTTTGTAAGGGTACATATAAAATTTGGTCTTTTTTTTATTTATCCTAGTGTGGAACTGAATTCCTGATTTTACTAAATCGGGAATACAATTCTCATTCCAGTATTCCGGAAATGAGTTCTCGGTTTTATCGTGTATTTGCTGTTTGGCATGCACAGCGAGATTTACCCGATCTAAGATCCATCACATTTCAACGAAAATAAAAATAAATAGAAGAAAAAAACATCATGTATGATATATAAATATATTGAAGATTCTAGTCGTATGCACATTGAAAACTTAATATATTACATATTAACTGTCACGAAAAATATTAAATAGTTTTGATATATTAAGAAAATATGTAATTTCCTTCTAATTATGGTCAAACATGATATATTATATATTTATACTATAAAATATAATACCACCCCTCATTATCTCGCAAGTCTTAAGAAGAAAAGATCTATACCCAAAACTTAATTGTACGATCATATCATACGAATTTCTACTTTACGCTGACGTGGTGGAGATACTGCATAGAATAGTGACAAATCATGATTGACTTCTGCTTGTAGGTATAAAAAGGTAAATATTTTGGGTGATTGAAGAAATGGTAGTAACACCAAATAAGATCTTGCCAAATGGCGATATTTTATTTGTTGGTTTTGCTGGTGTGTGTTGTGATATTATTTGGAGAAGAAACAATGCTGTCTGAACCAATCGCTCTCAATATTTATTTAATTACATGGACCTGATTTATCATTTAATGTATACATACATCAAGCTTGTCTTAACGGGAGGATATACTTTGCTTAAATAAAAACAAATTGCTTTTTTCTAAAACGATTTATTTTATTATTTTACATAACTTTTAGTAGGTAAAAAGAATTATGAAATATAATGAAATTTCAGATACAACAATGAATATGTGTATCTTTCATTAATCGAGTCTTGTTGATAACGAATATTACGCTCATTCTATGATCTGATTTTTATTATGCTTGAATTCCACAAATAATAACAATTTGACATGTGAACTTAAATGCTTTCGTTCCTAAATTTAACATAATCATGATAAAATATTTAAATTAAATTATTCATAGAAGAAAAATTAATTATATTTTTATATTGATATATGATATAATTGTACTTTTAAACAACTTTATTCATTAAACAAACCGAGAAAAAAATATCTACGTAAATATAATATTCATTTGATCTACTTGTTCATTTGGTCTTTAAAATCAGGACCGGTCCTGGATTTTGAAAGACCCAAGACGACGAGACCTATGTCGAGAAAGGACCCCTTCGTTATCATTCTCAAAAATAATTTGTAAAAATACAAAACAAATTTGTTTAAAATACCAGTAGTATATATCAATCATATCTTACAGTTTAAGATATCAATTCACAAATAACATCAAAACTTTGAAAAAATTCTACTCAACATGTGTTTTTTTAAAAAATATATAGAAAACCCAAATTATAATTATTAAACATTAATTCAAATATGCAAATCATGTTAATTAAGTACATAATGTTGTTCTAAAAATATAAAATAACTTTTTTTTGGGATGCGGTTCGTATTCCATAAGTAAATGATATTGAATTATGCCTGCTGTAAAAGCTGGTCAATTGTTTTGTGATAAAAGTTGTACCTCTTTGTTAAAAAGGAAGACTAAAGGGATGATGAGTCATATCTCTTGGATTTAATGTGATTATTTTGTTAAAAGCTGGTCAATTATGCCTGCTGTAAAATCACATTGTTAGGTTCACAAAAAAACAGAAGACCTATTTATCATGCAAGTTCCTCCCTGTTCTGTTTCATTTTCATGCATTTTTTTCTCACTCAAACAAAATTTCCATTGATACGAGCTCAATTTTTTTTTTCAAACACAAAAATATACACATCAGATTAAATCGGACCCCCTTTATTTGCGGACCCCGGACCCGTGCCTCACTGGCCTGTGCCTGGGGCCGGTCTTGTTTAAAATATATCAAAATGATCTTTCAAGCAGTTAACATCTCTAATCTAAGATAAATATTCATGCAAATCGTGTTTGAATCTACATCGATGTACTTTAAAACTATCATTTCTTTAATATATGCTACAAGTACAAGAAGATGACTTAGATTAAGTTTTATGAATTTTGAGTTTTACGCATCATCATGTTGGATAAAAAACACATGATCGGGCCTGAATTTTGGAAGAGGCCACGACTCGCTAGATTATCGTCAAATGATGCATAAAGTTAGCGACTTAATGTAACACATTTTACCATGAAAACATAAACTTCTATCATTTCTTCCAATCCCGATTATTTCGTATTATTATTTAATCATTTATTTTTATTACGGCCTCTCAAACATTAGTCTCATAATTCATCACCGAATGATGCTAGGATGAATTTAAAGATTTATTCCCGAAAATTATTTAAATGAGAATACCATATTATTTTTTACAAAAATCAATGTATATGAGACTGATCACGTGTTATTCACATAATAAATGAAAGTGAAAATAGAGATGAATTTATTATTAGTGATTAATCATCGCCAATATGACAATCTTTATGCTTCCCAAAATTAATAATAATTCCAGACAATATATTTAAACTAAAATTAAAAATATTTATTTATTTTCGAAAAACTATATACCAATATATTCTATAATAATAATTTAAAAATAAAAATTAACAAAACAGTCAATACAAGCGCAAGAATTTAATGATAGACCATCCTTAGGACAAAACATTATTATAATTATTTTATTTTTCTTAACATTATTATTAATATTTTTGCTAGAACAAAATCAGAGACTATCTCATCTCTCCTCTCGTGGCATCCTGCTCTCCTCCTCTCTTTCTCTCTTCGTTTACTCTCTCTGTGTCTCTGTGCGATCAGATCTCACAATAATTCTAGATTTACAAACCCTAGGCGTTGTGATCTACCTCGATTCCAGTCATGGCGTACGGAGATCGTCTCACGACCTTTGAGGATTCCGAGAAAGAGAGTGAGTATGGCTACGTCCGCAAGGTATCATTTCTCGATTCACTATTTTCGATCTGATTATGCTACTGTAATTTTCCATTATTTCGATCCAGTTATGGATGAATTATCTGTTGAGATCCATTTTAGATTCATTTTAGTGGCTTTACAGTTCACACTTACTGTCAGTAGAATATCCCATATATATTCGATTTTGCGCTCTTTGATCTGATATACTTCTGTAGTTTTCTTCAGCTTGATCCGATTTGTCGCAGCTTGTGATATTATCATTGATCTGATTAAGAAACTCTAATTTTTCCATTCAATTCGATCCTACTTCAGATCAATTCCTTGTTGAAATTTGCATTGCCAATAAGTCAATGACTTGATCTATTTCTCATGTCGGTATAATTTGTGTTACTTTTTATGTAGGTCTCAGGACCAGTGGTGGTGGCAGATGGAATGGGAGGTGCTGCCATGTACGAACTGGTTCGTGTCGGTCATGACAATCTCATCGGTGAAATTATTCGTCTCGAGGGCGATTCTGCTACTATCCAAGGTATTATCTATATTTCATTTTTCATTAATTAATCCCCAAAATTTAATCTAATTTCATTATGCTAATTTTTTGATTTTTCCTTCATATAGTGTACGAAGAAACTGCTGGTTTGACGGTCAATGATCCTGTTTTGAGAACCAGAAAGGTATTTTGTTACCGAACTAATTTTGCACAAAGACCCTTAATTCTTTGTTATTTACACTATGGTCCTTTTTAATTAAATTTAATCCTCATTCTTTTTGGTATATACAGCCTCTTTCAGTGGAGCTCGGACCCGGTATTTTGGGAAACATTTTCGACGGAATTCAGGTTCGTTAAAATGAAAATAATACTTAATTCTAAACTTTGATTAATTAAAAAAGTATTAATTTGAATTTTGAAATTGAAATTGAAATGCAGCGTCCTTTGAGAACAATTGCGATTAAGTCCGGCGATGTGTACATTCCTCGTGGTGTCTCCGTGCCTGCTCTTGACAAAGATATTCTTTGGGAATTTCAACCCAAAAAATTAGGTCACAAATCTTTCCAATATATCCAAATTCAAATTTCAAAACTAATCACGTATGTTCTTTTTGTTAACTAAATTTCTTTTATCCTTGCAGGTGTTGGGGATCATCTCACTGGTGGAGATTTATACGCTGTAAGTTTTTACAATTTAACCCTTGAACTTCTACATATTTTCTTTCAATAACTCTTTTGTGTTTTTAATAACTTTATTGTTTATCTTGAATTACAGACTGTGGCTGAGAACACATTGATGCAACATCACGTGGCGTTGCCACCTGGCGCGATGGGAAAAATTACATACGTTGCCCCTGCCGGTCAATACAGCATCACAGTAAGTATATATTTCCATTCATACTCATAATTAATCATAAATTACAACCTTTATAATATTTTTTTCTTGTTATTTCATTCTAGGATACTGTACTCGAGTTGGAGTTTCAAGGCGTGAAAAAGAACTTCAGCATGCTTCAGGTTTTAACTCTTTAAAATTCAAAAAATAAAAATTTCGGCAAATAAAACAAGGGTATTTATGTAATTTATTTTTTTGATCATTGTAGCATTGGCCAGTGAGGTCTCCAAGGCCAGTGGCTTCTAAACTTGCTGCAGATACCCCTCTTTTGACTGGACAGGTCCATTTCTAACCATTCTATTTAAATAACTCCTCAACAACATGGTTAAAAATTAAAATTAATTTATAAATATTTTATAATTATTTCAGCGTGTACTTGATGCACTTTTTCCCTCTGTTTTGGGAGGTACTTGTGCTATTCCTGGTGCTTTTGGCTGTGGTAAAACCGTTATTAGTCAAGCTCTTTCCAAGGTTAATTCAATTAAACATAAACCCTAAACCCTAACTTGATAATAACAATTTCAATTTGGCTTACAGTATTCTAACTCTGACACCGTGGTGTACGTTGGATGCGGAGAAAGAGGAAACGAGATGGCGGAGGTAAAACCTAATTTTTAAATTTGTAATGCCCAATTACCGTTTTGCCCTCGTGTAATTAAATTAAATATTATGAATGAATGTTTTAGGTGTTGATGGACTTCCCACAATTGACAATGACTCTGCCAGATGGGCGTGAGGAATCTGTGATGAAGCGTACCACTCTCGTCGCCAACACTTCCAACATGCCTGTGGCTGCTCGTGAGGCTTCCATCTATACCGGTACGTAATTCCCAATAATACAGGGACTGTTTTGCAAAAAATGTGTTTATTAATGAGTTCATCTTTTTTTTTGAATTAGGAATTACTATTGCTGAGTATTTCAGAGACATGGGATACAACGTTAGTATGATGGCTGACTCCACCTCTCGTTGGGCCGAAGCTCTTCGTGAAATTTCTGGCCGTCTCGTATACATCTCTTTCTCTCTCCTCACTTTTTCTCTCTCTTAAGTTTTATAATAATAGTTAATAGTATTAACAAGGTGCAATTTCATTTGTACTCCTGCAAAATCTGAAATATAGGAAATATCATGTATACCCTTCAATACATTATCATATTTGTTTTAAAATATTATGAAAATACCCTTCCATTGTTTTTTCTATTTACTCAAGAATAAGTAAGAAAATGGGGGTATTTTAGCCACTGATTTAATAACTTAGGAGAGTGGTATTTTTGATATTTCATTTTGTACTGATGATAGTTTGCATATTAATATTAATAATGATTTATTTTTGGTTTGATAGGCTGAGATGCCCGCAGATAGTGGATACCCCGCGTATCTCGCAGCACGTCTCGCGTCCTTTTACGAACGAGCTGGCAAGGTGAAATGTCTCGGAAGTCCAGACCGTACCGGTAGTGTCACCATCGTTGGTGCCGTCTCACCGCCAGGTGGAGACTTCTCAGATCCCGTCACTTCCGCCACTCTCGGTATCGTCCAGGTATTGCATCCCCCACTTGCAAAACTCGGTAATATCATAAATACCCTTATTAAGGTTTGGATTTTTGTGTAGGTGTTTTGGGGGTTGGATAAGAAGCTTGCGCAAAGGAAGCATTTCCCATCTGTCAACTGGCTCATTTCCTACTCCAAATATTCCACGGTTTTTTTTTTTTTTTTGTGTTTTCTTGAACCCTAAACCCTAATATATAATTTACTGATTTTATTTTTTTATGTTTTTTGAAGGCGTTGGAATCGTTTTATGAGAAGTTCGATCCTGATTTCATCTCGATCAGAACAAAAGCTCGTGAGGTTCTTCAGAGAGAAGACGACCTCAATGAAATCGTCCAGGTATTTAAAAAAAACACAAATTATCGTATTTACCCTCCCAAAATTATTAAATAATTTTTTGGCCAATTAAAGCATTTCTGAAAAATAATGTAGCTTGTGGGAAAAGATGCGTTGGCCGAGACCGATAAGATCATTCTAGAAACTGCAAAGCTTCTCAGGGAGGACTATCTCGCTCAAAATGCTTTCACCCCGTAAATTTTTCGCTTTCACCCCTCATTTTATTTTTATTACTTTAAATTAAAGCCCCCCTTTTTATATTGAATTTAATATTTTTATTTAAAGATACGATAAGTATTGCCCCTTCTACAAATCCGTGTGGATGATGCGCAACATTATCCACTTCAACAGTTTGGCCAATCAGGTAAACTTTTTTTGCAAATTACACTATTACCCCTATAAATTCTTAAAATATTTATATCACGTATGCCCCTACAAAATTGAAAATATCAATGATACCCCTACAAAATATAGAAAATATCAGGAGGGGAGGGGTATTCAAGATATTGTACATTTTGGAGGGGTATATTTGATATTTTGAGTTTAATATATTTACATATATATTTTTTTCTTTTTTATTGAAGTCCGTGGAGAGAGCTGCTGGTTCTGACGGGCAGAAAATCACTTACAGTGTGATTAAGCACCGTTTAGGAGATCTCTTCTATCGTTTAGTGTAAGCAATTCAAACCCTAAAATATTAAAAATACCATATATGCCCTTCAAATTTTCAAAATATAATTCGTCTTTTTTTTCAAATAGGTCCCAAAAGTTCGAGGACCCCGCAGAAGGAGAGGACGCGTTGGTGGCGAAATTCAAGCAATTGTACGAAGATCTGACCACAGGATTCCGCAACCTTGAAGACGAGGCACGGTGATTTTTACGTTCTGGCCCGAGAAATTTGAGAAATCACGTGTAGCTTGAATTTATTTGTTTGTTTGTTTAAAAAGAAAGATGAGCTTGCTTGCAGCACTTTCGAGACGTGCTATTTTTTGTCTTTTTTTTTTGCATTTTGGTCTGCTTTTCTTTTTGTAGTATTTTGTCGAATAAGGATTTTATGTATTTGGCGTTATGCATTAAATTATTATTTTGTGTAATAATAAAGCGATGGGCATTGTGGATGCGTAAATAAACGAGCGTGCTTGTCCATCAGAAAAACAAGTTTTGCTTTTTTTGACCCTTTATATATTATACATATTTTTTTCGTTCACGAGTTTTTACATAATTTATGTTATATCTGATAAACATATCTTAAATTGTAATTATTGCATTCACGTCTTTTGCCAGCTTTGTTCGGTTTGATTTCGAAAAGAAAAGAAAAGGTCAAATTGGAAAAACAACATTTTATTTAAAGAATGTTGTTAAATGATCTATTTTGAATTAATAGAAAAAAAAGTCAAATTGTAAATTAATTTGAAAAAATAATTCTTTTATTTAAAGAATGTTCTTAATGATTTATTTAAAAAAGTCAAATTGCAAAATTTGCAATCTTAAATTTAATTAGGTTTCGAGTTTAATAAAAAGGAAACAATTCTTGTATTTTGAATTTTGTATTCGGTGCAATCTCAATTCTCGACCGAATTTATTTCAAATTGATTTTAGCTGGATTAAGCCTTGTTTGGCACCGAACCGAATGAACATGTCCACATACAAAACACACATGAGCCAGAGATTATATTGGAGGAATTCTAAATTTCGAATGCATGCATTAACAGCTAAGATTAAGATTGTTTCCAATTTGAGCATCATGATTCATGACGCATTTGAGAGAAAATTCAAACTTCTCATTTTTGCAATTCTAAGTGGCAGGCACCACCTGTCCACCTACCTATTCAACTAATTTTTTTTTTTGCTTAGAGACCCTTTAAAAGTTGGGTAAACTTTTGTGTGAGGATGTATTGAAAAACTATTTGACAAATTGCAACCATTATTTTAAAATGATTGTGTGCATAAGATTTTCTTTCTTCTTTGACTCCTGAACATTAAATATTTTCATGAAGATAATGCTAAGAAATTATTTATTTTGAGTCGGCAATTTCATGATCTCCACTTCCTTTCATCATCCTATTGTGCCCCAATTCTATGCATAGGCAAATTAAAATACTAAAAAAACAAAAAACAAAAAAAGAATATTCACTAGAAGAATAAATGCTTCTTTTAGTTTTTTTCTTGGTGTTGTTTAATTATTTTTTTTTTGAAGGAGGTTTGACAATGTGTCGAAATCTCGAATATATTAGATCAAAGAAGTGAAACGAAAGAGATAATTTGGAGATAATATATAAGACAATATTCTTATTTTTTTTTTGAAGAGAATCATAAGCCAAGAATCGTGGTCATTATAGGTTTCTTTTTTTTATATTGATGCCGCCGGGATTCGAACCCACAACCTTTACAATATGAGGATTTATTGTGCTGAGCACTCAACCATCCAGGCTATGAGACCATTGGCAATGTGTTGTTTAATTATCAATCTCAAATTTCTTTCAATTTTGTCTCGTGCTACACTAATATTTTTGATTATTATTATTATTATTATAATATATTATGATGGTCTAATTATGCAAAGACGTATGTTTTACATAATTTTTTCTCTACATATCACATTATGTAGTTTATCTTTATATATTTAAGTGAGATAAATTAAAAAAAAATGTATTAAATATTAATGCATTATTATGAAACTAAAAAAGAAGAGGAAATAATAATAATAATAATAATAATGTGATCTCATGATTAACGGTCTCGTAGTCCAGATAGTTGAGTCTTTGACACAAGATATTATATGTTGCGATAGGTTTTTGACTCTAGTCTCATTGACATCATATAATTTTTTTAAGAAAATCATAGAATATAATTATTGATCATTATATTTTTTATTTTTTATATGATGTCGATGAGACTCTAACTCATAACATTTAAAATATATGATTTTATTGTGTCAGACACTCGGTCAACTGAGCTATGAGATTATTGACAACACCATATAAAAATTGAATCAAGACATTTATAAGGTTGAAAACTAGGTTAGTGCAATTTGAAAATTTGGTTGAAAGCACACAATAATTTGAAACATGAAAGGTGCTAATTCCAATTAGGGTTGTCCAATTGTCTACGATTAAGCTTTTAAGCAACATGGAGTTTAGTTACCAAAGTCAACTTTATGATTTGGCCCTCCAATTATTGAGAAACTGTACAATGGACAAGACATGATGATGATTTAAACTCGTATTCTTTTTAGTAAAAAAAGACTAAAAAGGAGAATTTGAGGGAAAGCAACATTCATTCTTATAAGATGAATTTTTCTGTGTCTGTTGATGATATATGTTCTACCATTCTTCTTTTTCTGGTGAAATTGATTTATGAATAATTTTGTCATAAAATGAGTTTGCAAAAATAACATTGTTATAATTAAATTTGTAGAAAAACAAACTTTGAAACTTCTAAAAGGCTTATTTTACTTTTGTTAAGTCAAGGTAAAAAAATGTCGATTCTTTTAGAACTCTCCAAGTTCTGAAAAAAATGATTTAAAAGTACTATTTGTACAAATTCAAATTCGAACATTAGGTTTACAAATTCTAATATAAATATAATGTTATTTTGAAAATCAATGATTAAAAATAATACATGACAATGACAATGTTTAATGTTACCCCACGCCCAACATAAGGATTAGTTTGAGCATTTATTTAATTTACAAATTCACTAATTTGGTACAAAAAGGCATAAAAGCACGTTCCATCTTTGGTGGTGCTTATTCTTTCGCGTTTCTCATTTTTTTTTCTTCTCTTTTTGAAATATGAAATTTACATTTCGTGAGCCATGTCAAAAACAGAAGAATCGTGATTCTTCGTGGTTGGGATATCTAGTAGATACAACGACAAATCCAAGAAAACCACCTATGAAATTAACATGACACTATGACAGTGATTTTAGATGTTAGGATACTTTGTTGCCTTCAAATTGTGTGAATTTTGTAGATTTGTTATTTTTTACTCGTCTCCATCTTCGCAAAAAAGTTGGAATTTCAAATTTAAACATATATAAATGTAAATAATTTTTAAATCAATATTTAATAAAAAAACATAAAAACTAAATCCAAATGTCTAAAGATAAAAAAAAAACTGAATTTGTTCTTGTTAAAAAAGAAAATAGATTTTTTTGCACATATGTCCTTAATTTTGTCATTAGTTGTCTTTTACTCTTTTATGCTTTCACATCACGCCTCAATTTAATTAAGCGGAGTAGAGCAATTTTCTACATATATAACATATTGGTGACATTTCTCTAAGTTTGGTATCCATCAACGAAGAATAAGTTGTTTAGGCAAATCACGATGAAATGCATATCTTGTAGAAACATGATAACACTGCTATCATAAAGAATATTACGATCATAACGTGCAAAATTCCCCACCACACATTCTTATCATGACTCACGTTTGGTTAGATTTTTTTATAATGACATGACCAAGTTCGATCTATTTTTTTTTATGATTTGTCAATCTCATCAGATCCATGCTCTATTGTACTAGTTCTGGTGCATGGGGACTATGCATAAATAATACTTTACGTATAATTTTTCTGATATGGTATATTTTCAACATGGTTTTATTATGTATATTATTAACTTTTTACTTTATGCAGTTAAGTTTGTTATAATAGATAAATATTTGAACACAATATATTTTACAAGTGTAATTATTTTAATTTGTTTTTACGTATTATTTTCTATGTTGTTCGATACTTCAAAAAGTAAACCATACATATTATATATCATATTCGATATCGATATTCATATGATACTCGTCATATGCGTATCTTATACTCCACATGCCATATCCGAATATTTTATTTTGAAATGATAATAGATACTTGTATAATACTTCACAGAAACTTGTCGGATGCTTCTGACATATAAATAAATATATTTGAAAAAATATATTAAATATGAAATACGAATAAGGAATAATTCACATAAGGAAATAACTAAATATAATTAACATTTGTTTTATAACATGGCACTTTTATAATAACAAACTTTAATATTTTTTTATGTCAAATATCTAACACATAAAAATATATTAAATACATTGTAATTACTAATTAATAAGATATTTATATAATAAATATATCGACCTTATGTTATTAAAATTATTATAACACTCTCTCCGCAATGTATCAGGTACATATATGTATATGTGTCCATAAACATTGATTAGTTTATGTAGTTGTTTTTATATGCTCCAGTTAGATAACGAAAAAAAATTATAATATGATATTCCAAACAAACTGAAAAAAAAATCAACGAATTTATTTGTGTGAATGTTTTCATGGGACAAATACAATATATGACACTAGGCCATCAAAATTTTGAAGGAAGATAGATGAAGCGAGACAGAACCAAAAAATCAATTTAAAATGACCGATATAGAAATATTTGTGTATGGATGAAAATTAATCAAAATTCATCGTACAACCAAATAATTGTTCCCGCTTGACATGAGTTCTTTGATTCAAACTATCGTGATAATCATCGTGATGGAGAAGAAAATAAAATACTAGATTAAAAATATTCAAACAAATAATAACCCTTAAAATACAATGATTAAATAGTTGACAACAATATATATTACCGAAACAATTAATATGATATTGTATGAAAACGTTAAAAAATGAATGAAAATAAATAAATAAATTTTACCGTTTTCATTTAGAACAAACAAATTATTTACCTTTACCCAACACTTCTATTAATTACTATTGATAAAGAGGCCTTCTACTCTTCCCCTATATTTCAACACCACTTTCATGATGCAAATTCCAATGAAAGTGGGGTGAAATGGACCCCCAAAATTTACACCCTAACTCTTATTCAATTAATTAATTATCTTCTAATTAAACTAATGAATGATGCCATGAATTAAATTTCAATTAAAATTATCAAAATTTTGGGTTAAAAATTAATTGGAGCTCGATTGGAATGCAAATTGGGGGCATGAAGGAGGAAACACCACTTTCATGATGTCATGCTTACTCCGTCATGAAAGTGGTGTTGAATTTGGGGGGAGGAGTATAATTTTCCATTGATAAATTACTGCAATCTAAAACTTGTTCTCTGCACATATTACGACAAAGCATTTGCCACAATAAATCTCTAATTAAAAACCTTCTCTGTTCTCTTACAATTGGCTAAATGTCCATTCATCATTCCCGACCAATAACAAGCTGACACGCAGGAGGGACTAAATAGAAACAAAATTTAACCTGCCCTTCTCTCTCTAAATGAACGGAACGCCAAGCGCCGAAGCTTCATATGAGATAATGAGAGAGCCGAAATAAATGAAATGATTGGGTACACATGTGAGATATTATCTGAACGGACATGGTGCACCAATAATTGAAATTGAATACACATAATGTTGTTTGCGAATGATCATTTTGTTGTTATTTCTATTTTTTATATACCATGGACCATGTAAACCAGGTTCATGCCATAAGGAAAACAAAGCACGCAGCAAATAAATGAAAAATAAAAAATACGTATTTACATAAAAGTCCTCCATTTATTTTCAAATTGTCTTTTACTTCCTTTTGGGCCTCCATATAAAGAATTGCTACTTTCCCCGCTTTCTGCGGGAAAAAAGAAAAGACATAGTTGCAGATAAAAATACTAATAGTTTTTGCAGCTAAGCCCCTCATTATTTTTTTATTTACCTGCCAGCTATTTTCAAATCTCCCTTTCTTCTTCTCCTCCTCCTTCTTCTTCAGAGAGAGAGAGAGAGAGAGATTCAAATTTTCTCTTCTTGCTACAGCGTATTCATTGATATAGAGTATTCATAGGAAGCTCCATCGAAAATAACCTAGATCGCTCTCTGTACATTGTTGCGACTTGATTTGATCTACTTGCTAGTTCAGTATTACAAAGGTAATTAACTAATTTTATTTTTGCGTGATTTCATTTGATCTGATCTGACGCTTAATTGCACTGGATTTCTTTCTTCTTGTTGTTTTTGTTATTGACAATGCTAAGGTCTCAGTAATTATTTTTTCTTCTTAATTTTCAGGATTTTCTTCTCATTTTTGGAGAGGGATTAACATATATTATTGGCCAGGTCTTATATAATAAGACTGAACAAAAAATTGGTAAGATTTTCGATTCGTACTGATCTAATGTTCTTCAAATAAGCACGACAAGCAATCAATTACACATAATTATCTTGGTTTTTTTGGTAATGGACCAGCTCAGAGCTTGAACATAAAATTTGCTTTGTTTTTCTGAGCATTAAATTGAGCAAAAAAGGGAAATTACACACGCGCTTGTGTTATTCGTCACTTTCGTGACTCTTTCCTCTCTTTGAATTCTTCATTTTTCCACCAAAATTGTCTTTGACAAGTAAGAAGTCTCTATTTTCTTATGTTCAAATTCGGGGGAATTTATGGTTGACTTGCACAAACCAATAATTGGTCCAATTACATCATCCAACAACTAGTCAAAATAATTTCTGCCTTAATTTTTGTAATTTGCGTGTTCATTTTCTTATTTATAGATTACAAAACATAAATGGAGGTGAGGCTCCTCTCTTGAAAGCAAAAATTCAAAATCAAAGCCTCAAAAACAGCAAAAACCAACCAAAAAATACATAATTTTTGTCCCCAAATTCAAAAGCCCCAAATGAAGGTGTCACATGTGTGGCCGAGAGGTACGAAAGACCTCACAATAATGCTAGGCCCAACGCGGGGCCACAGACACGGATCCGCTCCGAAGCGACCCGTTTGGATTCTCCTCTTATTAGGTCTCGTTTGTTTCTCTCTCTTCGGCGCATACATATACCCACCACGACATTACTCGGCGTGTTACTTCTTCACCTCGAAAGTGTGCACGCCTTTCAAGGACTGGCTGCCAGCTCGCCCTTCGAGAGACAAGTCTGACGAGGAGATCGCGGCAGAGGTGGTCTTCAAAGACCTGTTAACCATCCCAATTGAAAATCCGCGCAATCCTAAGATAGCGTTCATGTTCTTGACACCTGGCTCTCTCCCCTTCGAGAAACTCTGGGAGAAATTCTTCGCGGTAAAAAATAAAAAATATATATTTTTTGCTTTTTAGGGTTTTATGTTTAACCATGCAAAGTGTTGAAATATCGGATTTACCCGTTGAATTGTAGGGACATGAAGGAAGATTTAGTATATATGTTCATGCTTCGAGGGACAAACCCGTGCATAAAAGTCCGCTTTTTATGGGCAAAGATATTCGCGGTGACAAGGTACTTAACTAATAAGCTCCTTAACTTTTATGAATATTTATAAAATAGCCCTTAATTTTTGAATTTTGATTTTAGGTGGTGTGGGGAAAAATATCAATGGTGGATGCAGAGAAAAGGCTTTTGGCGAATGCGCTTCAAGATCGAGATAATCAATTTTTCGTCTTGCTTTCTGACAGGTTTTAATCAAACTTTAATTTCGTATAATTAATTTCTTCGTTCTATAATTTGGTTAATTTGATAACAATATATTGCGATTTATTTTTGTTTCATTGCAGTTGTGTTCCTTTGCATAATTTCGAGTATGTGTATAATTATCTCATGGGCGCTAATCTCAGCTACGTTGATTGGTACAGATAATCATAACTAAATTTAAAAAAAAAAACCCTAAATTTTCTTAATATTTAAAAGTAAACCCTAATTTATTTATTTTTCAGTTTTCAAGATCCGGGCCCACATGGAAACGGAAGGTATTCGAGTGATTTCTTGCCAGAAATCGAAGAATCTCAATTTCGAAAAGGAGCTCAGGTTTTTAACTAAATACATTCATTTATCATTTTTGTCATTTATAAATTGATTTAATAATTAATATAATTTGGGACTAATAGTATAATTCTGCAATTGGTTTAATTGCAGTGGTTTGCAGTTAAGAGGAGGCATGCTTTGGTAATTCTCGCCGATAGTCTTTACTACAACAAATTTAAGCAGTACTGCAAGGTAAAAAATAAAATAAATAAAAAATTCTTTTTATATTTTAAATTTCAATTTTCATTAATATTATTAATTTTACTTTACAGCCAGGAGATGGAAGAAATTGCATTGCTGACGAGCATTATCTCCCCACGTTATTTTCCGTTAGTCCCCCTCAATTTTATCATATTATCATTATCTTCATTTTTATAATTATTATTTTTATTATTTTTAGATGGTGGATCCAAATGGAATAGCGAATTGGTCGGTGACACATGTCGATTGGTCAGAAGGAAAATGGCATCCTAGATCTTATCGTGCTCAAGACGTTACTTACGAACTCCTCAAAAATATCTCCGTATTTACCGTTTTACCCTCATAAAATTTAAAAATTACCATTTAGCCCTTGTAATTTTATTCATATCTTTTTTATTATTTTTTATTTGCAGTCTATCGATGAAAGCTACCACATAACAAGCGATGAAAGTGTAAGGATTCAAAATTATAATGTTTTTTAATATATTAAGAAAGGTGGGTTATTTTTGAAAATTCTGACTTTTTGTAATTGTAGAAAACGGTGATGTTGGATGCGTGCTTGTGGAACGGGTTGAAGAGACCGTGTTACTTATTTGCGAGGAAATTTTACCCTGAGGCCCTCGATAATGTGATTAATCTCTTTTCCAATTACACTGCAGTATAATAATAAGATCCATTCTTTAAGAAAACAAAAACAAAACAAAAAATATATTTTCGATTTTTTGGTACCACTTATTTTTTGTAAATTCGAAACAAGGAACGAACGAGGCTATTGACACCTAGGTGTGGGTCCCATGCTATTTATTAGTTGCGCGATTTATGCCCATTGTAATTTAATTTTTTTTTTCTTTTTTTGTGCTATTCTAGTTTTGTTATTTGGTTTAGAGCTTAGTAGTTAATTTTTTTTTTGTTAAAACTAAAGTGAACATTGTTTCTTGTAGACTTGAAGGAACTATTTTTAAATATACCTTTTTCGATTATTTTATAATATATACCTTTTTTAATTACTCGTATTCCTTTGAATTTAATCATGTTTATTGAGTTGCACACATGAAATTCAGGATTTCACCAAAACCAGAATTCTGAATACCCAAATATGAATTCTCTTTTTGTATATTATCAAATAGAATTTCATTTAATTTAAAATTTGACAGAATTAATGATTCTCTTCAAAATATGAATTCAGGATTTCATTTAATTTTAAATATGATTTCTCTGTTTGTATATTAACATCCATGAATTGTAATCCATTTATGTTTCTTTATCTATGGATTTATGATTCTCTTCAAAACCAAAAATATATCTTTGGCAGCGATCGTAATAACGGCACTAAAACTTATATTTTGGCAGCCAAAAACAGAAAACGGCACTAAAACTTCACCTTCTGGCAGTTACGAAAAGCAAATGGCACTAAAACTTCATGATTGGCATCCAAAAAGACAAATCAGCACTAAAACTTATTTTGTTGGCAGCCAAAAACAGAAGATGGCATAAAACTATTTTGGCAGCCAATAAGAGAAAGGCACTGTTACATCATCTTTCGCAGCGAGCAAATTTTTCGGCACTAAAGCTTCATTATTGCCAGCGAATAACTGTAAAAGTCACAAAAACTTCATTTTTGGCAGAAAACAACTGAAAATGGCACTAGTACTTCAGCCAAAAAGAGAGAAAACTTCAACTTTGGCAACGAAAAAAGGAAAATGATACTTACAGGTTTTTATGCGCAGCAAAAAGGGCAAACGGCACCAAAAGATTTTACTGGCAGCAAAAATGGAAAGCGACACTATAGTTTCATCTATTGGCAGCAAAAACTGGAAGTGACCCTAAAAGATATTATTGGCAGCGGAAAATATAAGGCACTAAAAATTGTTTTTGGCAGCCGAAATGTTAAAGGCATTAAAAGTTTTTTCTGGCAGCAAAAAAGGAAAGTGGCACTAGAGTTTAATCTTTTAGCAGCCAAACATCTTTGATGGCACTAAAAGCTTTATTTGCGGTAAATAAAGTAATTGGCACTAAAAGATCTTTTTGGCAGCCGAAAGATAAAAAAAACACTAAAAGATACGTATTGGCATAAAAAAAAAGAGGCACTAAAAGAATTTTTGACAGCGTAAAAGAGAGAACGGCTCTAATTTTTTGTTTTGGCATCCGAAAAGAGAAAACGGCACTAAAATATTTTCTGGTAGCGAAAAGGGAAACGGCACTAGAAGCGAATTTTGGCAGCCGAAAAATTAAGCGGTAATAAAGATAGTTTACGCAGCCGAAAACATTAAAGGGCACTAAAAGGTACTTTTTGGTAGCAAAAGCATGAATCACACTAAAAGTTTTTTTGGCAGCATAAAAAGAAAGTGGCACTAAAGACTTTTTTGGCAGCGGAAAAGAGAAAATGACACTAAAGATACTTTTGGTAGCAAATGAGAAGGGCACCAGAAGTTTATTTGGCAGCAGAAAGCATAATACTGGAACTAAAATATGTTTTTGGCAGCGAAAACTGTATTTTTTGTTAGCAAAAATTGAAAATGCCCTAAAATATTTTTTTGCCAGCAAAAATATAAACGTCACGAAAAGATATTTTTGGCAGCTAAAAGGTAAAGTGGCACTAATGATTTCTTTGGCAGCGGAAAATTGAAAAAGGCGCTATAGATACTTTTAAGCAAAACGGCACTAAAAGTTTGTTTTGGCCGGAAAAAACCAAAGTGGCACTAAAGATACTTTTAAGCAAAACGGTACTAAAAGTTTTTTGGCAGCAAAAAAAACTAAGTGGCATTAAAAGATCTTTTTGGCGGCCGAAAAAATTACGCGACACTAAAAGTTTGTTTTTGGTAGCAATATAGAAACGGCGCTAAAAGATTTTTTTGGCTAAAACGAGAAAATGACACCAAAAATTAATTTTTGGCAGCTTAAATACCAGAAACGGTTTGTGTTGCCGCGAAGAACTGAAAACGGTACTAAAACATCATAGAATAATGTCACTTTTATGAATAAACGGGTCTCTTATTTTTGTTATAACGGTTAGACTCGTTACAAACATTATACTCTTAACTCAAACCACAGATAATTTGAACTCTCTTTATCTCCGTCCACCTTCTTGGAAGTTCCAGATCTATTATACGGATGCTCCTGGACCTTAGTTTTTCTTTCTGCTAGCGAGTGCCACTAACTATTAATATCGTACACCGAGTGCATGTAAGGAATTATTCTTGTACTGGAAGAACGAAGTGAACAAGTACAAAAATCGAGATTGCAAATCCTGAAAAATCTCAGATTTTAAATTCCGATTACTATAAATCCGGGAAAATTAATACAGGCCCTCTTGACTCTGGGGCCCCTTTAACACGAGTTCAACACACCACGCAGACTTTTCTAAATCTATTATCATTGGCTTAGAGGATGCCACGTAAATATCTACACGTGGCACCATTCTCTTCACTTCCCTCCGCTTTCTACTCCAACCCAAAAATACACTAAACTCGACAATGCCGATCTTTCTCTCTCACCCTTCATCTCTATTCCTCTCTGCAAAACACACACAATTCACACTCAAATTCAAATTCAAGTTCAATCTTCTCTTTAACCCAACAAAAACCATGAATAGTAGTAGCAGTACATTACTCGGTTCATCCCAGAAGGTGAAATGCTACATGGTACCCTCAATTTCACCGGAGGGGATATCTACTGCTTCAGAAGAAGCGTTTAAGAGATATACGAACCCCAATTTGAATAGAAACGGAAATGGGGTAGTGATTATGTGGTTTAGGAATGATTTACGATTACTTGATAACGAGGCGTTGTTCAAAGCCTGGTCTGCATCGGAATTCGTGCTTCCGGTTTATTGCTTGGATCCTCGCATGTTCGGTACCACCCATTATTTTGGGTTTCCGAAAACTGGGGGTATTGTGATCAAATTGGCTGCAATTTTGATTCTTTGGAAGTTTAACTTCGATTTTGACGTTTTTTTTTATCTTTATAACAGCAATGAGGGCCCAATTTTTGATAGAATGCTTAAATGACCTAAAACAAAACTTAATTAGCAAAGGCTTAGACTTGCTAGTGAGAAATGGCAAGCCTGAAGAAATCCTTCCTTCTCTCGCCAAATCTTTCAACGCGCATACAGTTCTCTCTCTTTCTCTTTCCCTCTCTCTCTCTATGGCATTTAAATGCTTGATTGATTTTATTTAATCAGGTATATGCACACAAAGAGACTTGCAGCGAGGAAATTTTGGTCGAAAAGCTGGTACAAAAGGAATTGAAACAAATTATGGTACCAGTACCACAAAAAAACTCGTCAAATCAAAACAATATAAATCCAAAATTGCAACTTATATGGGGAAGTACAATGTATCATATCGATGACCTCCCATTCGGTACGGGAGACTTACCAGACGTATACACTCAATTTCGCAAGGTAAATTAAGAAAAAAACACATATATAATAACATGATTAATATATAATATTCATTACGGATATATATTTGATTAATATTTAATGCAGGCAGTTGAATCGAGAAGTCCAATAAGGACTTGTTTGAAATTACCAAAATTTCTTGGAGATCCTCCAAAAACTGGATTGAACAAAATTATAGACGACTGGGGCACTATTCCTTCTATTGAGCAACTTGGTTTCCAACAAATAAAGGCATTATTATTATTATTATTATTATTATTATTATTATTATTATTATTTGATATTGAAATAAAGCAAAAAGAATTTTGATAATATTTTTTGATTTTATTAAAATAGATTGAGAGAGGAATGCAATTCATTGGAGGAGAAAGTGCGGCTTTAGCGAGAGTTTATGAATACTTTTGGAAAAATGTACTTTTTTCAATTAATTATATATATATTATAGTTCTATTTTTTTTTTGAATTTTTTTAATAATTTAGTTGTTTTTGCAATTTTGTGATGATAAATGAATACAGGATAAGATAAGAGTATATAAAGAAACAAGAAATGGTATGTTGGGTTCTGATTATTCTACCAAATTTGCCCCTTGGCTCGCGTCTGGTTCTCTCTCTCCACGATATATATACGAAGAGGTATTCTATTTTATATTTCGATATACCATTTTCTCCCTCGTATATAGTATATACCAATACAAAATTCATTTTATCTTCGTTTTTCTAGGTCAAAAGATATGAGAAACAGAGAATTGCCAATGATTCAACTTACTGGTAATTCATCATTTATTTATTTTTAGTGTATTTATTGAGATGTGAAATATTTTACTTTTTAGGGTTTTGTTCGAGTTGATATGGCGAGATTATTTCAAATTTATTTCCGTAAAATATGGAAATTCCATATTTCATATAGGTATATTCTTATTTATCCTTTCTTTTTTTCGGTTTAGAAACATAAATTGAAAGTAAATTTTATATATATTTTTTATATTTTAGGTGGTCCAAGAAATGTAATATCCAATTGGAAGCAAGACAAGTCCCTTTTCGCAGCTTGGAGAGACGGTCAAACCGGGTATATATTTATTTCAAATTTACCCTCTTAAAATTTATTTATATTTTTCTATATATTTTTTTCAAAAAAAAATAGATATCCTCTCATTGACGCAAACATGAAAGAACTGTCGAGCACGGGTTTCATGTCAAATCGAGGCCGCCAGGTAATAAATATACCAAAATAATTCAAAATAATTAAATTAAACCGCTCAGAATAATTAATTAATAAAAAAATAAAATTGTAGATAGTTTGTTCGTTTTTGGTACGTGACATGGGAATAGATTGGCGAATGGGAGCGGAGTGGTTCGAGACGTGTCTTCTCGATTACGACCCCGCTTCCAATTATGGAAATTGGACTTACGGAGCCGGTACTTTACCACTTTCTCTCTCCTAAAATATATTCTAACAAAAATAAAATTCAAGAAAACAAATCCCGATTCTTCATTGAAAAAAAATAATTAAATTTTGTGTTTTATGTAATAGGAGTTGGTAATGATCCGAGAGAAGATCGATATTTCAGCATCCCTAAACAAGTAAACTTTTATATTAAAGTTTGTTTAAAATTTTATTTATTTATTTATTTATGGAGATTTTATTTTTATTTTTAAATTTAGGCAAAGACGTATGATCCTGAAGGAGAGTACGTGGCGTATTGGTTGCCTCGACTAAAATCGGTCCCGAAAGAAAAGAGGAATTTTCCAGGAATTTCATATATCAAACAAATCGTGCCGTTAAAATTCGACAATTCAAATCGGACGAGAGATAATATTAGGAGAGATAAAGGGAAATCCAGCAACATGCATTCGAGATAAAAAATTTTAATTTTCTTGAAATTTTAAATATCTGGCAAAAATATTTGAGGTAAAATAAAGTTTGATAATACATATCTGCAAAAGATAATTTTCGTTATGTACATCTCATTACTCGCAAAGAGAGAAGAAAACAGGTTGATATATAAGGGGGAAATTAAAATTGAAATCTCATTCAAAATGTTCAAAATTGATAACTTGGTTTAGTTCAAGCTCTTGTGAAATTACCATTTTACCGTTCGGCAATTTGCACCCTTTTCTCGCGAAAAACCAAATCGTGAATAAGGGGATTGCTCACTCTGATTGGCGGAGACCCGTCAAAATACGGTGGTGATGATGCCTGTAAATAATATAAACAAATTAATTTGAATTATTTTATTTTATCTTAGTTTATGATATATTTAATCATTAAAAAAAATAATCACTTACTTCGCTTAATATAATATCAGAAAAATCCGTAAGCACTGTGAAATCATGATTCTCTTTGTTCCAACTATAAAAAAGTAGAAGTAAATAATCAAATTAGACCCTCAAGTTATTCCAACTATAATCACTTACTTTGCTTCATATATAAAATTAAAAATAAAATTATATTGACCTCGTATTTTTTCTTGGTATGGGACAAGTAATAGCTTGGTTTTTAATTTGGCATTTTTGCAATATTAGAGTTCTTTCTGTTCTTCCAAATTCCTCCATTTCTTGTTCTAATTCTCTCTTTTGCTGATTTGACCCTGTTTTTTCATTAATAGCAATAGTGTACATTTTTATAAATTTTCTTTTGATAAAAGGATATAAAAGAAAAAGAGAGAGAAGAACCTGGGAAAAGCTTGATTAAATGCTCCATTCTGATAAAAAAAAATGATAAAAAGTTATATAGTAATAAATCTGATTCATAATAATAAAAGTTTAAAAATAAAGATACATGAATATAATTAAAAATTTCAAAATTGAGAATATATAATAAATAAATAACCACCATCAAATTAGGCTCATATTCATGAACCAAATACATCCCATTTATTAAATGCATGCTCTGTAAATATGTAATAATATTTTGTTTGCCTAAATTTCACATTTTAGGAAACACAGCCAAATTATCTTTTACCCTTTTGTTGACAATCTTATAATAAAGCAAACAAAAAAATGTAGAATTACAAAATCGAAGCGAAATTACAATATAAGTAGTTTCATTTCCCTAAAAAAAGAAAAAAAAATAGAAGCTTATTAAAGTATTAAAGAAAACTTTGAGCACATAAAAAATAAATTTGAAAATTTTATAAGGTTATTTAAGTAAAACAAAACAAAAAAATTGGATAAAGAATCTAGATTGAAAACAGAGAAAAGTAGATAGAAAAGAATAAAACCTGAGAGGGTCTAATGGATAAAGATCCCTAGATAAGAGATGATAGTGCAAAATAATGGATTTTTCAAAGAAAGAGATGGGTCTCTCTCTCTCTCTCTCTCGCTCTCTCTCTGTGTTTTAATGCTTTGAGAGGAGATAGAGATGAGAGTGGAAAATAACGGGATTAGATGGATGGAACTGAACAAATATATAACGTTCTCATTTTTTGGGTTATGAACAAAAAATAATGAATTATGAAATGACAGAAATGACCTTGGGCAGGACTCGCATGAATATGATATGACGAGCATTCCGAGGTTCACTCTTTTAATTTTAAGGATAATAAAAAGTAAAATTAATATTAATATAATAGTTGGGCTTTATTGCAAAGCAAAATGTAAAACTCGGCCTGTAGGCTTTTCAAATTGTCTTTTGAATAACTCAATTTAGGAGCATTTCTGCAGGTAGCATGCTTTGAAAATAAAATTCAAAAACTAACTTACTTTTTGAAAATATTCCATAATTGACCCATACTGGAATTTTTTTTTTTTTTTTTTCAAAAAGCCCTTAGGCTAACCCATACTGGAATTTTGAAACCCGCTAGCACCGGATTTTAAAAGCTAGTTGGATTAAATCAATTAAAAATTCATTAACAACTGATTTTTTTCTTGAACATAATTAATAAAAATAATATTATATGATGATTTTTTCTTTCCATCTTCATCAGCAATATAGTTCCCTCAAATAATTATTTCATATAATTATTTCATGGCTCATGCACGAATGATTTTTAATTTTCTACCATTTTTTTATGGCCGGATTTTAAGACCCGGTATCATATTTGCCCGTACCAACTGATTAATTGAAGTCACAATTTTTAATGAATTTTCAATTGATTTAATCAACTAGTTTTAAAAATTCCAGTACTACGGGTTTCAAAATTCCGGTATGAGTCAATTATGGAATTTTTTCAAAAAATAGGTTAATTTTTGAATTTTATTTTCAAAACACGCTACATGCATAAATGCTCCTATAATTTATATGATATGATAAAAGGTGATTCTAGGATAGAATATTTCTTTTAAGGTCGAATTTTTTTAAAAGAGTAATTTGGTAATTTGTCAATTTAATATTCAAATATGTTTGTATCAATTAATGATAGGCAAGATAAAAAACATTTAGTTAATCAAGAAAAAGAAAAAAGATAGGAAAGATTTATAGTACATACAATTTTTTCTTTAATTAATTGAAAATATCCAAATTACCCTTATAAAAAGATTCTAGAATAGAATCATCCGTAATTTGTATCATTTGTTTTGTATTATCTGTCTATTTACTAATTACTATATGGTTTATTTTTTTTTGCCTAATTTCAAGTTTAATAGAACGGTCATCAAAGTACTGATAATACTGTCAAGTCTATTTTGTCTCAATTTCAAATCCAAATGTATCGATCCAGTTTAGCCTCAATTAGCTCAATCACTCTTATCTATTATAATTTATTTTTAGAATATTAGTTTTTAACTTTATATACCAAAAAATATGTGAGTATTATATCTCGAATACTCACTTTAACGTTTTAACATCACTCATATATAGATACATATCGTAGAATATATCTTTTGAATATCCAAAAATTATAAATATATTATTATGCCCACTATAAGCTTATGAATATTGATATGTTTTTAAATTTTCTAACTACACTTTTTTATATTCTCAATATATAGTTTTGAAATAGCTATATATTTTATTACGTACTTTTAAAACATCATCATACTATTCTTGTATTTCTTTAGAATAATATAATAATATAAAAAAACATTTTATGATTGATTAATATGAATGAGATTAATCCTTAAATATATTACCACGATTAATTATATAGTACTAATACTAATCAGATTCGTATTTGATTAAAAAAAAACAATAAAAACATACATGATATCACACATATTTAATCGAGAAATAATTAAAAAAGCCGATATCGAAATTGAACTATGCAAAAAACAGATTCACAAATTATTTAAAGTCATATAGTATTTTCAAATTTACGGTTTAAAAAATAACATAGTTTTGATGTATGTGCTATAAATTAAAAAAAAAATTGGCTTGATTGGTAAATTTCAAAAATTACAACAGTCTTTGGTTTTAGTTAATTTTTTAAAATTTGAATATCAATTATTTTTAACAAAAATAGACAATTATAACCTAATAAGTAATAACACTTAAACATGTAAATATATTTTTTAGCATTGCATTTCTTACTAAATGTGCTAATATGAATATCAAAATGAAAAAGGAATTAAATCAAATATATTAACAAGTTCATAAATTATAGTTTTAAAAGTACTAATATGTATGTTTTATAAAAGTGTATACTAGTTTATTAATATCTGATATATATTCTTTATATTTCATTTTTTTATCATACAATTTAATATGAAATAATAAATAATTGAACATATCGCATAATAGCTACGTCATTAATATAAGATGTTTTTGCTATCTGTAAATACTTAAAATTTATGGTAAAATAAGAAACACATAAGTATTTTTAATAAAAATATAATAAAAATAAAAATAATTTAATTATATCACATATCATAATCATAATTTAATTATATGGACACACGAAGGATGCACAAAGTCAGATGAAAGTTAAGGTTTTCAATTTTAATTAAATTGATTTGGAGATATATTATCAAATTTCTTAAAGACTATTAAATAAAAAAAAAGATATATAGTATCTAATTTCTGTAAAGACCATTAAATATTTCTTACGAGTTTTTTAATTGGTGGAGTAAGAAAATTTGCACAAGAAATTGCCAACATTATAAAATGTAAACGGCTTTTTTTGTGAAAATAAACAAAATTGATCAAGTCAATTGCAATGCTTAATAATAAAAATAAACCGATATAGAAAAATATATTTTTAAATTTAAAAATAAATACTTTGCCTTGTGGGGTGCTTCAATCATGTTATAAATCAAATTAATTTCAACACCTTATAAACATCCATAATTAATTTATTTGTCCAAATCCAATTATATATTTGGGAATAGAAAGCAAATTGTACTTTTATGGAGGGCCAGAGTGTAAATTTGTCACTTTCCCTCCTTATTACCAGCTTGCCTTTCCCAAAACTGAAAAATGGTCTCCAGTTGCAAAAAGTCATAATCTTTTTATCTTTCTTCTCTGGATCCCATAAAGTTTAGAGTGCTAAGGACCAATTCTTTTGCTTCTACACCTCTCCATTTCATTTGGGTTTTAATCATCCGAAATTCCACCATTTTTCTCAGTTTAATCTTCGTTTAAAGGATTAAAGTTACGATCGTTTTAATTCTACTAGTGATTCGCATCACATCAGTAGATTCTCGTTAATTATTGCTTAAAAACGCAGCAAGGCAGTATATAGTTTTGCTTGTATCTGATCAAAATCCATTGGTGAGGAATTTGGTGGGAAATTCTATTAAATGGGTGAAATTATAGCTCCAGCATTTACTAGAGAACGGTTTTCAAATCTACGTGGTGTCCGATGGAGAATGGATCTTGGTATTTTGCCAGATTCTCCTCGTTCGATCGAGGAATTCAGACGAGTTGCTGCTGATTCTAGAAGGAGGTGAGAATGGTACTTTTCAATTTTTATTTTCTTTTTCTTGCCATATTGTCACTCAATTGCATAATTTAAATCTTGATTGCAATTCTTCTAGTGTACTAAAACTAAATATACATTAAATATACTTTATAATTTCTTACAGGTACGTGAATTTGAGGCGAAGACTCCTAATCGATCCGCATCTCACGAAGGATGAGAATCGAATTCCAGATCCTTCCGTCGAAAACCCTCTTTCTCAAAATCCAGGTAAACAAAATTGGCTATTTTGCATACATAGCCATCAATTAATAAATTATGTTCTAATTAACGGTACTGTACAGATAGCACATGGGACCGATTTTTCAGAAATGCAGAATTGGAAAAAGAAGTAAATCAGGATTTATCGAGGTTATATCCAGAAATCGGTGATTTTTTTCAGGATTCAACGACTCAATCCATGCTTGCTCGAATTCTCTTAGTTTGGTGCCTCACAAACCCTAATTTTGGTTATCGCCAAGGCAAGTCACAAACCCTAATTGCTACTCTTCTTCAAAATTACATAAATAACCCTCAAAATTTCCCTTTTACTAGGAATGCACGAGTTACTAGCTCCATTACTATACGTACTCCACATAGACCTCGAGTTTTTTGCCCAAATAAAAATTTCACACGAAAAACACTTCTTAACCGAATTCGACACTTCTCCTCCTTCAAACCGTCAAAAGTCCCCCAAAATTACGAATTTGCCCTCGTTGGACCCCGAAACGCGAGACCTCTTTCTCCTAAACGACCCGTATGGGTCGGAGGGCGAACTGGGAATTATTCTCTCTGACAAATTCAACGAACACGATGCATATTCAATGTTCGACACGATAATGAACAGTTCGGACAGTCCACTTGCAATCGTGCAATTTTATTCAATGGACCCTACAATCGACTCGAATTATGGTTTGACTCCTATAAGAGAAGCCTCTCTCTCAATATACCATTTATTATCATTAGTGGATTCTTCATTACACACCCATTTATCAGAATTAGGGGTTGAACCCCAATATTTCGCATTAAGATGGCTTAGGGTTTTATTTGGTCGCGAATTTTCGCTAGAAAATCTTTTGATCGTTTGGGACGAGATATTTGTTTATAAAAATGAGATCCCAAATGGGTACTTTGCGAGGGAGAATTTGGAGAGTGTTTCTAGGGTTTTGTGTACTTCGCCACGTGGCACGATCGTATTGGCTCTCGCGGTTTCGATGCTTTTGTATCTTAGACCCTTGCTTTTGTCGAGCGAGCACGCCACTACATGTCTTCAAAGATTGTTGAATTTTCCTCAGGATTTAAATTTAAATAAATTAATTGAGAAGGCGAAATCGATACAGGTTTTCGCGATGGAGGTTTATCTCACCTCCGAGAGGAATTCTAGTGAGAGAAAGAGTGGGAATTTTTTGAACTTTTCGAATTATTGGGAGGATAAATGGAGGGTTTTTCAGGAGAACGAGGAGGTTAGTGATAATGGTAATGATAAGAAAAAAGGAGGGTCTATTATAGAAAAGTTGAAATTAGGGTTTTTGAAAGAGAAAGGGAACGAGAGACAAAAAGAGAAAGAGAGAGAGAAAGTTAAGAATAAAGAGGAATTGGTTACAAATGAGAAGAAAGATCGATGGGGCACAATTAGGCGAGTAATTTTGGACGAAGATGTTGAAATAAATTTCAATACCGGTACGATAGTAAAAACCAGTATCGGTACCGGTACTGGAACGAGTGGGACGATTTTTCAAAATGGTATCCCTAATTTGTCCGATTCTGATTTTAATAACCGTGGTATAGTAATTAATGGGGTTGAAGAGGAACCAAATTTGGAGAATGCAGAAATTTACGAAGATGTCCTTGAGATTAATGAGTTATGTAATGAGATTATGAGAATTGGAGTCGAGACGAATGGGCAAAATGGTAATTTTGTAGAGAATGTTGTAGATCAAGAATTAATCGATAAATTAAAAGGTCTCGGCCAATCAATGATTGAAAATATTGAGGTGAGAATTTCTTTTGTCAAGGAATATTTTTTTTATATTTTTCCGTATATAAACAATCTTTAGTGTAATTTTTTTTGGTTCTGTGTGTAGGTGATCGAGTCTGTATTTAAAAAAGATTTGGATTCGAATTCGAGCGATTCAACAAATGAAAATGAAAATGGAGGAATTGAAGAAGATAAAGCGACAAATGCTTTGTTGGAACTTCGTAAAATCAGCGACTTTTTATGTCAATTGTGAGGTGAGTTATTTAGTTTTTTTTTTTTAAAATCACGATTTTCATAATGATTTTGTGTGTTTGATTCTACTTTGTATTGTAAATTTGTATATTCCATCTATTTACTGTTTGTTGTAAAAAGAGAAAAATAAAGATATATAAAATGTAAACAAATATAAGTTTCTTCGAGACTAATCCGCTTTTTTTGTTGATCTTTTTCTTGAGAAATGGTTTGTATATATTTTACTTCATTGTTTTTTCATTATTAATAACATGTAAAATTAAAATATATAATTAGTTATTTAATTTTGCTTACCTTTATTTTGGTGTATGTGTGTTTGTTCTTCGCCTGTTATAGCCATTTACTCTCATTGTTAATCAGTAACTCTATTTGCCAGAATCCAGGATTTTTATTCTAGATTTTCTAGGAATGCGGGATTTGAAGTCTCGAGTTTATGATCTGATTGGAGAAAGAAAGTGTGATAAAATGAATTTAGCACGAACCCATCATGTAAAATGAATAACTTGAACAAGTTAAATGGATGAAAGTGGGACTTATATATAACTATGTGGAAACCGAGTAATAAGAAAAAAAAAATGAAGTATTCACCACATGTTGTGTTAAGACTAATGGAGCATCCGTTAAGCTAATGGATGATCCATTTAGATTTGTGTTATTATTCATTTTAGTCCCTGCGTATTTGGTTTTTGTGTATTAGTTTGAGAGAGTATAAAAACAAATGCCGCCGTACTGTTCATTACTGTTTATTACTATTCACGAAAATTATTTTCTCTCTCTTCAATTTCTCTCTCTCTCTCTAACTCTTTCATGGTATCATGAGCGACATGGTGAAATCCGGCGAACACCAAGCTCCTACTAGCGGCACAACCATGGCGCACGAAGACTCTACCCGCGGTAATCTCCTCCTTCTACCGCCGGCGCCACCGCAAATTTCCTCTCAAGCTGAGGCCCAAACCCTAGCCGCCGACAACACCTCCTCTAACCTAGCTGCCGCAAATTTTCTCTCAAACTGCCCGCCTCCACCTCCCCTGGCCGTCACCTCTCCTGGCCCCCTTCTCCTCGCCCCGGGCTCTCATCCCCTCGCCCCGGGCCATCATCCCCTCGCCCCGGGCCCTCAATCCCTCGCCCCGGGCTACGCGGGCACAACATCTCCTGGCCCTCATCTTCTCAACAGCTCCTCTCAACAGCCCCTCTCAACAGCTCCTCTCAACAGCCCCTGGCCCCTCTCAACAGCCCCTCTCCTCGAGCTCGCCCTTTCGTGCATCTCCTCGGCTTCCATCCCTCTCGAATATTGGGATGAGGTATTTTCAAGCGTTATTTTCATTATCAATCGCTTACCTATATCCTCGCAAAAATCCCCTTTCGAGTGTCTTTTCCAGCAAGAGCCGGATTATGCGTTCTTACGAGTCCTTGGATGCGCATGCTTTCCGAACTTGCGCCCCTACAATAAGAACAAGCTCGAATTTCGCTCGCTACCGTGTGTCTTTATGGGGTATTCATCGAGCCACAAAGGATACAAATGCCTTCATCTTGAGACGAATCGAGTGTACATTAGTCGTGATGTCACCTTCGACGAACAAACATTTCCGTTTGCCACGCGACATTACCCGCCTTCCTCTCGGACTATTGATACGTTTTACTCTCCTCTAACGGTTTTGCCATTTTTTAGGGACACTCGGGAGGACATTGCTCGGCATTCGACGTCGACGCCCGTCCCTCATACTCGCGGGGCGGACTTGCGCGGTGGTCACTCTCATGTTGAGGCAATTCGGCCGGTTCCTTCGCGCACCACTGGTACCACCGAGACCGTACCACATACCCCTCCTAGTCCGCCGAGACCGACGTGCCCTACCGAGTCCGCCGAGCATACCTCGGTCTTATCCCCCGACGTGCCAAACCGAGACCCTCCTAGTCCGCCGAGACCGCTGACCACCACCGACCTCGCCGAGAATACCTCGGTCTTACCCCCCGACGTGCCCCTACCTTCTTCCTCGTCTACGTCGACACTCGTCGTTCCCGCTTCTCGACACCCAATGATCACTCGTCAACGTGCCAACACGCGTCGCCTCAAAGACCTCTCCGATTACCACCTCTATACGGCCACGAAGCATCCCTTAGCCTTCTCCGTATCCGTGGATGATGACGAACCGACGTGTTTCTCGAATGCCAACAAGCATCTTCCTTGGCGTCAAGCCATGGCCCATGAACTCGATGCGCTCGTTCAAAACAAGACGTGGATTCTCGTACCACCACCCTCCAACCAAAACGTCGTGGGATGCAAATGGGTGTACAAGCTCAAACGGCGCTCGGATGGGTCGATTGAACGCCACAAGGCGCGGTTGGTCGCCAAAGGTTATAACCAAACCGAAGGTGTTGATTATACGGAGACATTTAGTCCGGTTGTCAAACCGGTTACAATTCGGGTGGTGCTCTCCATCGCAATTTCACGCGGTTGGTCCCTACGACAACTTGATGTCAACAATGCCTTTCTTCACGGGGATCTTCATGAGACGGTATACATGTCTCAACCTCCCGGTTTTATTAACTCGGAATTTCCCAACCATGTGTGTTTGTTGAAAAAGGCACTTTACGGTCTCAAACAAGCGCCACGTGCGTGGTTTCATAAACTTCGCTCGGCCCTCCTTAGTCTCGGCTTCATTGTGTCTTCATCGGATTCATCTCTTTTCATCCGTACACGCGATGACCATACGGTATTTCTTCTTGTGTATGTTGATGATATCATCATTTCGGGTAGTGATGAGTCCATCGTCGACACCCTCATTCGCGAACTTGATGCTCAATTCTCGTTGAAGGATCTCGGTGTCCTCTCGTACTTTCTCGGAATCCATGCCGTTCAAACCCCCAACGGCATTCACCTCAACCAAGCTCGCTATATCTCCTCGCTTCTCGGGAAAACAAAAATGGATGGAGCCAAGCCGATTTCTTCTCCTCTTCCATCGGGCTCGGTTCTCTCCAAGTACGAAGGTAAACCTCTCGACGATCCTTTTGAATATCGGAGTGTTGTAGGTGCACTTCAATATGCCACTATTACCCGACCGGACATTTCCTTTGCGGTCAACCGGCTCTCGCAATTCATGCATTGTCCCACCGAGCACCATTGGATCGCGGTGAAACGGGTACTTCGCTATTTAAAAGGATCCCTTACTCACGGCTTGCATCTCTCCAACCTTGATGCTCCGACCCTTCATGCGTATTCCGATGCCGATTGGGCGAGTTGTCCCGATGATCGCCGCTCCACGACGGGATTTTGCATCTACCTCGGACCGAATCTCGTTTCTTGGAGCTCAAAGAAGCAACATACCGTTGCTCGGTCAAGTACCGAATCGGAATACCGGAGTCTCGCCATGGCCACCGCCGAGGTAATTTGGCTCCAATCTCTTCTCCGTGAGCTCAATTTTCCTCTTCTATCCTCGCCGGTACTTTGGTGCGATAACTTGGGTGCAACCTTCCTTGCGTCCAACCCCGTCTTCCATGCTCGAACGAAGCACATCGAGATTGATTTTCACTTCATCCGTGATCGCATTGATTCCAAGCAATTACAAGTGAAATTCATTTGCTCCTCCGATCAAGTCGCGGATGCCCTCACCAAAGCTCTTCCCGCTCCGCGTTTCAGTGTTCTTCGTTCCAAACTCACCGTTCATGCCTCCCCGGTTTCGTTTGAGGGGGGATGTTAAGACTAATGGAGCATCCGTTAAGCTAATGGATGATCCATTTAGATTTGTGTTATTATTCATTTTAGTCCCTGCGTATTTGGTTTTTGTGTATTAGTTTGAGAGAGTATAAAAACAAATGCCGCCGTACTGTTCATTACTGTTTATTACTATTCACGAAAATTATTTTCTCTCTCTTCAATTTCTCTCTCTCTCTCTAACTCTTTCATGTTGGTTTATTCGAAAATTAGAAATTGGGGAAAATCAATTATTCGTAGGAAATTATATATTGTATTTCCGTGTGCGATGTTTTGAATTCATGTTTTATCAATTCTTAAGCGAGTTGTTGATTCAGGATTTTCAGTAGTGCACGTGGAAAAAACAAATTTTATTTTACACGAGAGGAGATGAGACCCGAGAACGACGGTTTGGGGTTTTGGATTTGAATCTTTCGGTTTGAATAATATGACCCTCCATTATTAAACCCAATGACAAAGAAACTTCAGGAATAGTGAATGGGACATTGATTCCATTAATAACGAACAATTTGAATTTCGTATCATCATCCCAAAAAATAAAATTTCGGCGAGACAATTTGACATAGTTCTAGAATGATGTAGAAAAAATACGGTTCCAATGTTCGGTAATGACTGGTTACATCACTACGGATTGAACACATGAACGTCCGCATAACACTTGGATTACAAGTCGTACGAGTAACAGAGTTATTTACATTTGAATACAATTTATTTAAAATAATGATATGCATTCTTCATTTAATACATTTAATAAAATTGATCTAAAAAATGGTATTACCTTTTGGATATTTGTTTGTTTTTTCTTTTTTTGATTATTGGCAGATTCTCCCCCCAAACCCGAAGAAAAAAAAATGATTTTGGAATGAAGAATATAATACAAACAATTCAATTAACACTTCAAAAATTCCACACAAGATAATAATCTGCTTGATTTAGAAGAGAGAAATTAGAATTATATCAAAATTAGTATTCAGATATGTATTTTTTAATATTTCAAAACAGATCAAACTACTAGTGAGATTTTAGCAATTGTACGTACCAGAAGTAGACTGATCGAAACAAAATTAGATTTTATCTTGTTTTTTTCCTTTCAGCTTCGTAGATTTAGGAGACAATTAAAGTTCAAATTCGGTACAAAAACATAAATATATTCAAATTTGATAATAATTACTTCAATCGATGATGAAATATGGGGGCAAAGTAAAATTTCTCTTTTTTGAATTTTTCTACGAGTGCAGTTTATCAGATCACATAATTAGTTGGTGAAACAAGCAAATCACCAAATGCATCCACAATTTTTCTTTTAAATTGTGTGCACAACCAAAAATAACTAAATAAGTAACATATTTCTTAAAATAGATATTAATGGTTTTGGAGAATTCTTCAAAAAACTATTAACTTTTCTGAAAATTATAAAAAAACCCTCACTTTTGAGATTTCTATAAAAAAAACCTATAAAGTGGTTTGATTTTGTAACCTCCTACTGGATTAAGTTTGATATTTTTCCATCCAACAATAATCATACGGACTAAAATATCTCTCATTTGACAATTTTCATATTTGTTTTATTCAATTACAAATAATTAAAATATTTTCAGAATAATATTTTATGATATTATTTGAACGATATTTTATGATTATATTGCCCAATACATTGATGTATTTTATCATATTATGCACACAATTTTTTTATATAAATTATAAATTTATTTAACGAAAATATTTATTATTATTGTTGTTGTTTATTTATATTATTAAATGAAAAATGTTATTTATTATTTTAGTTTGAACAATAAATTAAAAAAAGTTTGTGAGGTATTTTGGTACAAATAAATTTTATTGGATGTAAAAAGTTATATGCCCACCTCATAGGATATAAAAGAAATAATTTAAACCATTTTATAGGAAGTTTTGAAGGAATCTCAAAAGTCCGGAAGTTTTTGATAATTTTCAAGAAAGTTAGAGGAGTTTTTCGAGAATTCCTCTTACTTTTAATAACAAAAATACCTGATTTAAAGAAGAAGAAAGAAAATAGAAGTTAGAACCATTACTAGGGGTGTCAATGGGGTGGATATTGCCAGAACCGACCCGAACCGTATCCGAAAAATATCCGGATTCGAAAATAAAATATCCGGATCCGGATAGAACCGGATTCGGAACCGTATTCGTTTTTACGGGTATGGATCCGGATCTAGGAACTAAAATTTTGATGGATCCGAATAAAATTTGTAAACAGATAATCGTTTTGTTGTAATCATGATTAAAATTATAATAATACATAATAGACAATAACTATATTTTAATTCATAATAATACATAATAATCAATAATCACTTATATATATGTGTATATATATAATTTGTTTTAAAATTATAAAATAATCAAGATTTGAATTCTAAAAATATTATTATATTATTATATCATAGTATCCGTTTTAATATCCGAATAAGATCCGTATCCGTATCCGTATCCGACAATACCCGAACCGTATCCGTATCCGTTTAATATCCAAACCGTATCCGGATCCGGTAGTACCGTATCCGGATCCATATCCGAAAAAAAATATGGATATGGATCTGGTACGACCACTATCCGAACCGTTGACACCCCTGTCCATTACCCATTATAAATCAATGCAAACTAAAGTACACGAGTCCCATTTTATTTTGAGGTAATTTACCATTGCCTACAACTCCTCTATCTCGTCTTTAATGCGAATTCCAAAAAAAAATTAATGAGATTAATTAAATGTAAATATGGATTAACAATTCATTAACATGTAGGTTTATTGATATGCTGAGATTAAGAATTAATTCTTATTTTTTGTTAATTGAATGGTTTAACTATCTTTCTTAATCGTTCTTGGAATTCGTATCAACGATGGTGTAGAGGAGTTTTGGGGGCACAGTATAGTTTCCCTACTTTTATCTTAAAAGTTATTTCGAAATTGATTTTTTGATGGTTAATTTCTGTGTGTGCAACATTTCTTTCAAATAATTGTGCTCCAAACATAAAACAATGAAGTTGTAATTATTAGCTTCGATTATTTATTTTTGCAAGTTGTAGTTTCTACTACTTTTTTTAGTGAATCTTACTTTTCTAGATAATATGATGATCATATTACACTAATACTTTTTGTTATTTTTTTTTTCAACAATTCATAATAATTATTACATAGTATATATTTTTTTGTAATTTTATACCCACAACAACGCGCGGACTCTATCCTAGTTATTAATAATTAATCTCTCGCATAAAAAGATAAAAAAAAGTTTCACTGAACAAATTCTTTTAACAGAAAATTGTGAGAAATGTCAAAATACGAAACTGTGAAGAATTTATTACCGAATCTTCCACGCGTCCTAATCTCATTATTTCACTAATACAAAACGAAGAAATTTACCAAAACTAAAAACCAGCTCTATATCACTGTTAAGTTTGATTGTTAATTTTGGTGTATGTGTTTTGTACTTGGCCGGTTTATTTATTTTTTATCTTTTTTTGAAAAATATCCTAGATCACGAATCGTAATCATTTAAAATTTTTTTTTATAGTAATGTTGTCGGAACTCGAATCCACAATCACTACATCACGATAATTTATTGTGTTAAACATTTAAAATGACCTATGGGATCATTGGCCGGTTATTATGACCATTTATGCTCTCTTTCTTATAAAACACAATAAATCAAAAACAATCATAGACATGGTCCATACTCCATATACAACATGTTTTTCTTTTCACTCAAAATAACCTTCACTTGTGTGGTAATCCCGCATTTTTGTTCTTGATTTACTAGGAATGCGGGATTTGAAGTCCCAGGTTTGTGATCCGATTGGAGAAGAAAACTAGAAAAGTGTGATTAAATGAATTTGGCATGAACCCATCGTCTAAAATGAATGTTGAATAAGTTAAATTGATGAAGATTAGACTTATATAACTATGGAAAACCATGTATTGAGATAGCAAAATATGGACGCAATAATAAAAAAAATTATGAAGTATTTTTTTTTTTTTTTTTTTTTGAAGGAGGATCGACAACGTGTCGAAGCCTCAAATATATTAGATCAAAAGTCAAAAGTTACATCTTACAATAGTGTAAATGGTCGATAGATTTATAAGGGATCTATTTTGGACCAATCCGGACTAACTAAACAACCCTAGTCCCTAAATTACTAATTCTTAAAGTGGGAAATACTAGCAGTGTTTACTCCAAGATATTGTGTCTTGTAGGACAAGGTTGAAGACACGTGTACAGGATTGGACTATCCCGTTGAAGATTGCGTCGTTGCGAGATTTCCAGATATTCCATATGGTTGCTAGCCAAACTGTTTGCCAAAGGGCCGAGGTATGAGAGGAGGACCAGAAATCTACCGGGTTTGAAATTTGAGGAGATGTGTCGGGAATTCTGGCAGAGAGGTTGGTCCATATTTGTTTGGAGAAAACACACTCGAATAGTAAGTGTTTGGATGTCTCTTCTTCAGTTCGGCATAATGGATATACTTGGTTGTTCGGCCAACCTCTTTGATGTAATTTATCACTCGTCAATATGCGTGATTGGATAGCTAGCCACCCAAAAAATCGTACTTTGAGAGGGGATTTTGCTTTAAATAGTATGGTGTCCCACGGACAGATAACACCAGGATTTATAAAGAATGAATAAATGTTTTTTGATTTGAAAGGCCGGAATTGGGCATTTGGTTCATCGCTTGAAAGAGAGTTGAAGGTGTTGTACAATGGTAGCAATTTAGCTAAGTCCTTGAGAAAAAAGGAGGATAATTGTTGTTGGGATGTTGATGTATGGATAATGTATGTTGAATTATATAATTCTTCCAGTGTTTGTGACCATAGAGATGATTGGTCGTTATTTGCTTTATGAGTCCACTTCATCAGTAAAGCTTCATTATGAATTTTTAAGTTTGATAGACCCAACCCTCCATTTTCTTTAGGTAAGGTAACTTTTCTCCAGTTAATTAAACAATGTCCTCCGAGACATTTTTGTTCCCCTTTCCAAAGGAATCCTCTGGCTATCGAGTTCATTTCCTTAATTACCCATAGGGGTAATTTGAGTGTTTGCATATAATGGATGGGTATAGCATTGAGGACAGATTTGACTAATGTCATATGTCCTCCTGAAGATAGCATGAGGCCTTTCCAGGAAGCGAGCTTGTTCCTCATTTTTTGAATGAGTGGTGCGAACGCTATTTTGACTGGTTTTCGGATAGAGAGTGGTATTCCTAGGTATGTAATTGGTAAAGATTTTTTGGGGCATTTGAGGATGTCGTGAGGACACTATGTAAATCTTCTGGTATTGCCATAGGCACAAAGGAGGTTTTTGACCAATTTATATGGAGACCGGAGAGTTGAGAGAAAATTTCTAGGACGTGGGATATGATTTTGAGATTGTTTGGTCTCGCCTCTATAAATAGGACCGTGTCATCCGCGTATTGCATGACTTTGGGTGCAAATTTTAGAGGAGTAGAGAGAATGGGATTAAGAGTTTCCAAAAGATTTTGTAGTGAATCTACTACTATATCGAACAGAAGGGGAGATAATGGGTCTCCTTGTCTGAGTCCTCTGAGGTGGTCAAAAAGGAGGGCCTGCTGGCCGTTTATTCGGACTCTAGAGGACGAGGATGAAGTTAGGACTCGAATCCATTTCACCCAAGTTTCGGGGAAGTCTCTAGCGGTTAGAAGATTATATAAAAAATCCCATGACACCGTGTCGAACGCCTTTCGAAAATCAATCTTAAGCATGATTGATGGAGTTTTTTATTTGTGTAAGCATGATTTGTGTAAGCATGATTGATGGAGTTGAGAGAAAATTATGAAGTATTTACATGTTGGTTATTCATATTAAGAAATTGGAGAAAACCAATTATTCATAGGAAATTATATATTGTAGTTATGTGCGTTAAATTTTGATTTTCTTTTATGAATTATGTTGTGGAAGATTTGTTTTTTGAATTCTCAGACGGTATTACCCGTACCCATGTATATTGTAGAAGATTTTATTGTAAGGATTTGCCTTTTGGATTCAAATTTTGTGTTTCCAATTTAATTTAGATGTTTTTATGTAGCATTCTGAATACTTGTTGGTTATTTAATTTGTCTGTACATATTGTTTTTTTAATTTAAATTTTGAATATTAATTTTCTATGTAACTTTATGTACAAGTATTAGAGAAAATAGAAAAAATGTTATGTAGATTTTTTTGCTTTTATCACGTAATCAATGTTTTTTGTTTTAATTTTTCAAGGGCGGAGACCTGTGTAATAAAAATTGGAGAAAAGACACAAGAGTACACTCCAAACGGCATCCAATTCATTTTCGAGTGCACTCTAAAATACATTGTTGCTCGGATCTCCTTTTCATAAATTACTATTCAGTAGAGAATTAGTGATTTGCTCTGGTGAATGTAGTATCTTTTGCATATACTTTGTATGTATATTTTTTCACTTTTTTTATATTATTCTTTATATATATTTTTATAACATGTATAAATGATATGTTCTTATTTATATATTTTTTATTATACTTTATACATTTTTTTAATATTTATATAAAAAATTTCTATATCATGGAAGTAAAGATATGTGCTTAACACTTTTTCATTGTATTTTTTTCTATACTACAAATAAAATATTTATTGTAATTTATATTTTTATTATTTTTTTTACATTATTTTTTATGTTCTTGATAAAAGAAGTACGTAAATAATTATTATTTATACTTTTATTTAACTATGAATACATGTTTTGTTTTTATTTATATTTTTTTATTGTGGATAAAGATCTGTTGATATTTATACCTTGTTTATTATTATTTATATTTTTTCTAATATTCGTTGTCGAAAAAAGATACAAATACTTATGTTTTTAACTATGAGTCGCGGTAAAAAAGTATAAATATGAAGTTGAAGATATAGCGCACAAGCAACTAATTTGAAAATGTTGGAGGCTGTCTATATTTTGGGCGCCGCCCGTTAAATGACCGTTCATTTAATTTTGCTGTCTGGATTTTTTTTAATCTAGCACATTGCCACGTGTCAATTACTGATTGAAAATGATATTTTGAAATGCAACAACACCATAGTGAGTTTGCAACTCTCTAAAAATTGCTTCATGATCAATGACGTAAGTATAATATATCTGTGCACCACCAAAATGATATCTTGAAAAATATAATATTAATATTGTATTTGGGATAAATTTTCCAAATATATTTTAATGGAAGGGACAATTTCATGTGTATTCATGTAAAGTGTCAACCAAATACTGATAAAATGAAAACTCTAAATTAGTGAGAAGCATTCAGTAATTTGGAACATATAATATTTTTAACTCCACTTTAACCACATGAATCAAATATAATGTTATGTGTGAAATATAATATGCTAAAAAAACAAAATAATCGTATATTATTTCTTGAGTGTTTTTCCCACTAAAAGATGAAAATTTTAAGATAACCTATCAAAAACTAAAATCGTGCATATACATATAAACGCATTAATGCGAATTTTGGTTGATGTCTTTAATTAATAATTCACAACATTGAAAATGTGAAAATTGCTTGATGTAAATATCCAACGAAATTCCAAAGTATAATTTCAGGTTCGACTGCAAGAAAACTAAAAATCATATATAAATCCCCTTCTAAAAACGAAATATATTGGAGGCAAACACTATAAAAATAAGTTTTTAAGTGTGAAACAAATTTATATCATTTTATATCATACAAATTTGTACCTTTACAAAATACCCCATAAATTTCATGTATATCATTTTAGAACCGAAGTTCTGAAGTTAAACAAGAGTAAATTCAAAATAACTGATAATTTAGTTGGTAGTTATAAAATTGTAAAAGGTATTTTTCTTAAATAAAATACAAGAAATTAATAGATGATAAAATATACAAGTAAAATTCAATAATTTGTTAATACAATTTATTCAATTCCTTTAGAAGAACATCACCGAAACAATATAAGAAATTTGTTAGCTTTATTTGATTAATCTCTATATGGTCATTCTTAATTAAGGTTCCAATAACAAATCAACACAAATACACACAGAAACACTCCTACAAAATTCTATATAATCCCGCATATTTGTAATTTATGCAATATACGATTCGGCTACAGGCAAATTACATCAGAAATGCATTCCCAATTCTGCACAGGTAAAAAAGATTTGTTATTTCCAAAATTTTCAAACACAGAATTTGCTGAAACAATTATCATAAATGAGAG